>CM046448.1:46371584-46769084 GCA_025506515.1 Flaveria trinervia | reverse complement strand
AGCCTTTGTACTTAAAGTTCCCTGCTTTGTTTTCCACTGAGTCCTCAAAACTTTGTTCAATTGTTGATAGAATTCATGTATTAATGGCACTTCTATTGTGACTTTTTGCTGCAAAAGGACTCTCTTTTCATGGTTGGAAATATTTGCACTTACCCAATTGTCATCACTATTTGATTCGGTCTCTCTCTCATTATCAGTTGATCGATGGTCATGGGCTCTTAAAAGGGCTTAACCCTTCTCATTATTTGTTCACTGTGTATTTTGTTAATTAGAATACTATTGTGTTTTTTATATTGTTGAATTTTAATAATATAATAATAGAATAACATTGTTGTGTTTCTCTAATATGTAAAATACAATAATAAATTAACAAATAATTATCTAATAAATTAAAAACAATGAAAAAATAACACAATATCTCATTTTGTATTTTGATCGTAATTGTGTTTTATTGAATACTACGACTTTTGAAAAATTAATTGTTGAAATAACATTATTATATACTTTTAATGGTAAAACATAATCATTAATAAAAAGTTTATATAATCTATTAAAAAATAATGACAAAAATGATAAAAATAAATTGGTGAAAGTATATTATTATGTTTTTAAATGTAAAACACAATGATAGATAACAATTTTATAATCTATAAAACAATACTAAAATAACACAAAATGATCTAAAACATAAAATACAATGATTAATATATATAACAAATGATATAAATATATGATACAATGAATTTATAATTTAACGCAATGAATGTACAAAACAAAATGAACTGCCGTATTTACATAATGACCGCTACTTCTCACCAGAAGGATACGTGTCAAGCCCACAATCCTTTTTAAAATTTTTAGATTAAACACCTGCAGGACCGTTTAAGGGCTTTAACACAATTACGACACAATGACACAAAGAGGAGATTAACTAAACTTTAATCAAACAGTGAACTGGGTTAACCAAAGTGATACAAAGAACACAAGTAAGTAAGAGACAGAACAAGAGAGTATGGGTTTCAAGGAGGCAGTATATTGCTTTCTCAAGTTCTTTTACAAGTGTTACAAGTATTAAGAAAGATACAAGAACTTGAAATACTTATACTACAACTTACAGCCGGCTATACTTTGAAAGCCAGCTGTATACAATGACTAGACACTAACAAAATCAATTGTAAGATCAAAAGGCATATCTGCCTTTTGACCTTGTGACTATGACATGCCATAGCTCACATCCTTATACATTACAAAAAGGATAAAGTACATAAAGTGGAAAGTTTCAGACTCAAGACCTCAATGTACAGTTACCAAAAGCATGGACCTTTTCACCAACTCATGTAAGTTGTTGACTTTACAGAGATGCAGCGGAAAAGGTGCTTTATGGAATAGTACATCAGATAAAGCAAGTGTACTAAAAGTCTTCTGAAGAAATCTGTCTTCATAGGATGAAGCTTCAGAAGACTTTGTCTCTGAAGCTTCGGAAGACTTCATGTTTGGTTCAGAAGATATTGGTCTTGGCTTCGGAAGATTTTACACTTAGAGTATTTTCTAATGCGCTGTGTAAAACTTCCGAAGCATTCTTCACTTCAGTACTTAGTGCATGTTGCTGAGACACTTTGGATGTTTTGGGTTGCATCAGACTTAAGGAATCCTTACAAACTCCCCCTAGGCTGATGCTACCAAAACACTTAGAAGATCTTCAGATGTTGGTAGTCTTCAGTACAATCAAGACCATTCCTTTCTTCATTAGATGGTCTGGATCATCAAGACTCTCATAATATCTTCTCATCTCAAAGAGATCATGCAGAGGTAAGTTGATTATGTCTTGCCAGGAGTAGACATTCTCAACACCTTGATCTCTGATAACATGCCATCTTTCTGGATTGGTAGAATAAGTCCAGGACAAGATGGGTGTCTCAGTTGTTAGAGGAGCCACTTGCATAGGAGTTGATTGGGCTGCCTCATCATGCACTTCCTCAGGTTGATCTGATTCAGTCTGAGGTGTAGAGGTAGATGACTTTGGCTTCTTCTTCTAGTCTTTGGTTTAGAAGCCATGCAGGACCATTTAAGGGCTTTAACACAATTACAACACAACGACACAAAGAGGAGATTAACTAAACTTTAATCAAACAGTGAACTGGGTTAACCAAAGTGATACAAAAAGCACAAGTAAAGTAAGAGACAGAACAAGAGAGTATGGTTTTCAAGAATGCAGTATATTGCTTTCTCTATGTTCTATTACAAGTGTTTCAAAGCATGAGATAAAAGATACAAGAACATGAGATACTTATACTACATCCTACAGTGGCTATACTTTGAAAGCCAGCTGGATACAATTGACTAACACACACAAACAAACCAATTGTAGAGTCAAAAGGCAGATTGCCTTTTGACTTGTGACTATGACATGCCATAGCTCACATCCTTATCTATTACAAAAGGATAAAGTACATAAAGTAGAAAGTATACAGACTCAAGACCTCAATGTACAGTTACCAAAAGCATGGACTTTTTCACCAACCATGTTAGTTGGTGACTTGCAGAGTTGCAGTGGAAAAGGTACTTTATGGAACAGTACATCAGATGAAGCATGTAACTAAAAGTCTTCGGAGAAATCTGTCTTCAAGGATGAAGCTTCGGAAGACTTTGTCTCTGAAGCTTCGGAAGACTTCATGTTTGGCTTCGAAAGATATTGGTCTTGGCTTCGGAAGATTTTACACTTAGAGTATTTTCTAATGCATTGTGTAAACTTCTGAAGCATTCTTCACTTCAGTACTTAGTGCATGTTGTTGAGACACTTTGGATGTTTTGGGTTGCATCAGACTTAAGGAATCCTTACAAACTCCCCCTAGGCTGATGCTACCAAAACACTTAGAAGATCTTCAGATGTTGGTAGTCTTCAGTACAATCAAGACCATTCCTTTCTTCATTAGATGGTCAGGATCATCAAGATTCTCATAGTATCTTCTCATCTCAAAGAGATCATGCAGAGGTAAGTTGATTATGTCTTGCCAGGAGTAGACATTCTCAACACCTTGATCTCTAATAACATGCCATCTTTCTGGATTGGTAGAATAAGTCCAGGACAAGATGGTGTCTCAGTTGTTAGAGGAGCCACTTGCATAGGAGTTGATTGGGCTGCCTCATCATGCACTTCCTCAGGTTGATCTTATTCAGCCTGAGGTGTAGAGGTAGATCACTTTGGCTTCTTCTTCTTAGTCTTTGGTTTAGAAGCCATTTTCTTCTTCCTCTTAGATGTCTTTAACTGAGAAGACTGGTCTGCAGCACCATGTTGATCATCAGTGTCTTTCTCAGTTGGGTGTTCTTCTCCCTCACAGGTTCAGAAGGAGAGGGAGTTTGACCCTGTCTTGGATCAGAAGATGAAGTTTGCTGAGGCTTAGCTGGAGGTTCTGGTTGAGGTGTCTCAGGTTGTTCAAACTTGACCTCCACTTCAGGTGGGACTTGACTTGGAAGAGAGTGCAAGTCAACAGTTCTCCACTTTAATCTTCTGCTTGATCACCCTTATATGCTCATCCATTGTAGATAGAGACATGGGGCCAAGTCTCCTTCCGGAGAATCCATATAGCTTCAAGAAGCTCATCATTCTTTGTCTGTCAGCAGACTTCTTTGCATTCTTTTGAATGATGGCTCTTGACTTTGCAGCTTCTTCCCTTAGCTTCCTTTTGGTTTTTTTTTTTCTTTGACTAGCTCAAGCTCAAGTTGCTTTAGGTACTCGAACTCAATGAAGTCATAGGACAGGGGAAGAAGTGCATTTGCCTGATAGAAGCCTGTGGCACTCAGGTAGTTGATCATCTTGATCCTATCTTCTTCTTTATCTACCTGAGGTTCTTATGGAGCCACATCTTCCTGTGCAGGACTTTCTTGAACTGGAGAAAGAGTGGGAGCATGCTTGTAAAGCCTTTTCTGTCTCTTCTCCTCTTTGAATTGGAGAAGTAACCTTGCATCCTCTTTCTCCTTCATCTCTCTTGACACTTCCATGTCAGCCAGTTCATTTAACTCTTCTAAGGGGAGGAGGATGATTTCATCAATATCATAGTTCCTGGTTTGTAAATAGGTAATCCTGACTGCCCTTAACTCATTATCTTGAGTATTTGGTCTGGGGGCAGCCCTGATTGCAGCTTGCATGAAGGTAGATGACCCAGAAGAACTTTCTCCCCTTAGCCTCCTTTTCCTCTCTCTCTCTTCCTCCTCAATTTCCTCAGGAGTCATTTTCCTTTTCCCTTTGTCACCAACAGACCTTATGACTCAGGTGGATTGAGGCTTGGCCTTCATTGCTTGGGTAGCTTCCATGCTCTGGCCAGAGAGAGGCTGAGAAACACCTTCACCAACAGGTGTTTCAGATGGAGTTTGGACCTCTGTCAGTTGTTGATGATGAGACAGGGGTCTCAGGTTCTGCCACTGGGCCTTCAGTCAAGGTTTCCCCTATGAAACTAATCTTAGGGTCCACCTCAACATCCAGTTGACCGATGATATTCCTGATTGTCTATGTCTCCTTCTTAGAGAGAACTCTGCAAGGATCCTTTCTTGGATTCTTTGAGCCGCCTGTCAACTTGTCTTGAATTGCTTGGATGGACAAGTGGCATGTTGACTAAATCCAGTCTTTCATAGAAGCTCAGGCTTTGGAACTAAAAAACTTCTTATTGACCTTGAACTCTGTGAAGTATAAGGGCTCTTCTATCCTCATCATACCTCCACCTTATGATGTAGTTGCCAGTTCCTTGTGGTGGAGATGAGACAGCCCTTGGTATACCTTCCTCAAAGAGACTCCTGATGATTGAGTCTATAGAGTCCACATTAATGTGAACTGAGGAAGTTACTGAGAATGCACAACAGCAAGTGAGGATGGTGAGTCCTCTATGTCCATTCTCTTTGAAGAACTCCCAGGTTCTGTGGTTGTAACAACTTTCTCCCCCTTTTTGGTAGCAGCACCCACTTGCATAGGTGAGCTGGAGGATAAGTCAATTACTTCCATAGGTTCTTGTGTTCCTGGTTGAGTTGTCCTTAAAGGTCTCTCAGCTAGTTTTTCCTGCAGATATGAAATCTGAAGTTGCTGATCATTGACCTGGTTTTGTAAGGTAGTCACCTGAGATTCCAAGTGACTAACCTTAGAGACTAAATAGGTGCATGTTTTTTGACAATTTCTGCATCTTTAGTCTCAAGTTCCCCTCATCTTCATCAGAAGAATCAGTGGGGGGAGATGATTGGACCAAAGTCCTCTCGCTCACCACCAGCTTGAGTCTTGGGCTGCTGGTTTTCCTCTGCTCACTGGCAGCCTCAGTTGAGATGCCAGGGAGCTGAGTTGCCATGGTGGAGGTCTTAATGATGTAATCACTTTCAAAAGTGAGAGCCTCTTCCATATGGACATCCTGAACAAGTTCAGAAGTCTCCACCTCAGTATTAGGTGACTGATATGGGATAGACTGAGGAGAGTCAGAGGTACTCATCTCTCTTTGAGTAGGGGATGGGAAGAGAGACTCATGGTACTCACTGAATCCTAAGTCTTCATCAGTATAGAAGGATAGGTGGGAATGGTTGGTTGAGACCCAAAGGCTGGGGATGGTAGCTGTCCCCTGAAGATTGTTCACTTGAGTGTTGAGACTCAGAGTGAAGGCTTAAGGCTGTTGGGCTAGTGAGCTCATCAGGCTGAGCATGAGGAACCTTAGCACTAATTCTTGGAAAAATGGGAGTGGTCGCTCCTCAGGAGAAGTGGGAGCTCCAGTATCCAATTCTTCCTGTATGAGTGAGTATATGGGTGCCTCCTCAGACTGAATAGTCTGAGCAGGGGTTCGTTTGTATTTTTTTGGTAGGTGATGGATATTTGGGGCTGTGTAGGGGTTGGAAAGCAGCAGGTGTGGGTTCAATACTAGCTTGTGCTGCTAGGTTGTCACCTTGAGCAATGAGCTCTAACATTTTTGGTACTAGGGCTGTTTCTACCCCTGAGAAGCCCACTTGGCTTCTTCATTATTTTAAAGATTTGGGCTTTATCTGTCCCAATTAAGAATATTACTTATTTCCCTCAACTGTGAGCCCAGTTCACAGTTGAGAATGTGTTGAACATATCTAGGAAACATGTAATACTCTAAGGAGTCTAAGTTTGCAAGTAAATTAGTATAAACAAATGTGAATACCTGAACTTGACCCCCTGAACCATTCCATGAACTATAAAGGAGAGATCCTCAGAATCTGGTCCCATCCACCATGCTTGTTTGATAAGCTGTGGATAACCACGTGGAGCAGGTATTTCCACTGGGATGAGACCTTCCCTTTCCTGAAGGTCTTTACAGAGAAATCTCCCTCATAGCCCATCTGCTCAAAGGAATGATTAACTGCTTCCTTTGGGAAGGACACCTCAACTCCTTCATCATCCAGCTGCAATGTTGGTTAATGATGGCTGGAGTGATCAAGATTGTCCTCCCTTGCACTGTGGCAAACAGTGCCTTCTCCCCATCCATAATGACCTCTTGCAGTCTTCCATAATTCAAGCAAGTGATCCTCATATAGAGTAGGATCAATGGTCAGGGAGGTGAAATAGTTTGACAGAGTCAAGAATTGGTAAATCTCTGAGAAACTCGCATCTTTCCCAGAGCTTAACAGAGCAACTTGATTATGTTGCCTGTGAAGTTGCATGGAGAAATCTGGGTTGTTCTGTGGTTAAGGTTAGCCATTTCAGAAGCTTAAGGGTGAAAAGGTAGAAAGCGAAAGCGGTTTAGAGAATTAGGTTAGAAGGATAGAGGAATGGAGGAAGATAGTGGGAGAGAGGGGGAACCGTTGGGTATTTATATAAAGTGATTTGAACCAAAGTTAATGAAAGAGGATAAACTTTGAAATCGGAAGTCGGTCCCACCTCTGAAAAGATAGTTTTCTTTGCTCGAAAAGTAGTTTTCTTGGAATTCGAAAAGCTTCCGAGGTAACTTGTCTTGGAAGTTTTGGAAAAGCTTCCGAAGCTAAAACGGCTTCAGAAGAATTTTCTGAGAGTCTTGAAGATTTATGCTTCGGAAGAGAAATAAACCCTTGGATGCTTTGTATACGAATGAACAAAGCTTCCGAAGGTTAATTTTGCTTTGGAAGGAAAAAGTCCTAAAAAATGAATAAGTGTCTGAGTTAAGAATTTTAAGCTTCGGAAGATGAATTTGAATTCTTCCGAAGTAAACTCTCTTAGACAGTTATTTATTTTGAAGAAATGTTTTTCTTCGAAGATAAAATTTATCTTTCGAAGTATCAGAAAATTTTCAAGAATCTAAGGATTGTTTTCAAAAAAAAAGTTTTCATCCAAAGAAAACATGAGCTTATGAAAGTGATAACTAGACAACTTAGGACACACTTATTTTAGAAGAAATAATTAGAATCAGTTTAGAAAAAGTCTACTCAAAGTTAATCATCCCAATAGCTGATATCAGATACTTAAATCTCTATTCATCAAAAGCTTTTGTGAACAGATCAGCATATTGTTCATCTGTATAAACTTTGACTAGTTTAATTAATCCCCTTTCATAGTTATCTCTTTAAAATGATACCTGATGTGATGTGTTTGGTCCTTGAGTGCTGCACAGGGTTCTCAGTGATAGAGATAGCACTATTGTTGTCTATATGGATAGGAGTCTCTTTGAAGTTAAATCCATAGTCCAGCATCTGATTTTGAATCCAAAGCACTTGAGCACAGCAGCTGCAGCAGCAATGTATTCAGCCTCAGCAGTTGATGTAGATACACAGGATTGTTTCTTGCATTGCCATGAGACAATCCTTCCACCAAGGAATTGACATCCCCCAGATGTAGACTTTGCAGTCATGTTGCAACCACCATAATCACTGTCTGTATAGGCATACAGATTGAAATTAGGATTCTTTGGATACCATAGACCAAGTGTTGAAGCACAGAGGTATTTTAAAATTCTTTTCACAGTGATTAAGTGAGACATCTTAGCCCTGTATGATATCGGCCTGCTAGCTGTAAGATACATAAGAGACCCAATCATAGCCCTGTATGAGTGTTCATCTACACACTGCCCCTCAAGATCTGGACCAAGGGAGTGGTTTCTGGCTATTTGTGTCTTAGCAATCTTACAATCAGTCATGTTGAACCTCTTGAGTATGTCTTGAACATACTTTGACTGACTTATGAAGATGCCATCCTCAACCTGCTTGACTTGAATTCCTAGAAAGAAGTTGAGTTCTCCCATTGAACTCATTTCAAATCTGTCTTTCATCAGCTTCTAAAGTCTTTGCAGAGCTTTGGATTGGTTGAACCAAAGATGATGTCATCTACATATACTTGAACCAACAATAAGTCATTTCCCTGTCCTTTGATGAAGAGAGTTCCATCTATAGCACCTCTCCTGTATCCATGTTTACAAAGATACTCAGATAGTGTCTCATACCACTTCCTGGGTGCCTGATGCAGCCCATAGAGCTTTGTCAAGCTTGTAGACATAATCAGGATGATCAGGGTCTACAAAACCAGGTGGTTGTTTGACATAAACCTCCTCATCAATCACTCCATATAAGAAAGCACACTTTACATCAAGTTGATAGACTTTGAAGTTCTTGGATGCAGCAAATGCCAGGAATATCCTAACAGCTTCTAGTCTCGCTACAGGAGCAAAGACATTAGTGTAGTCAATCCCTTCTTCTTTTGTATCCTTGAACAACTAGTCTTCCTTGTTCTTGATGATGATTCCTCTATCATCCTTCTTATTCCTAAAAACCTATTTGGTGCCAATGGTACTCTTCCATGAGGAAGGGACAAAGGTTCCAAACTTTCTGCCTTTTGAATTGAAGCAGCTCTTGTTGCATAGCTTCAACCAACTTCCATCCTTTAGAGCTTCATCAACTTTCTTTGGCTCTATCTGAGATAAGAAACAAGAGTGAAGACAAATATTTGCTTCATGAGTTTATCCTCTTGTTCTTACCCCTGTGTCAACCCTCCAATGATGTTTGTGGTGGGTGAGACCTGTGGATCCTTAGCTGAGGGATCACAGCAAGTTGATGAGAGAGATCCAAATTTGAGAAATTTAGATCTGGGCTTAAAGATTTACCCTCCACATTATCACACTTATCAAGATTAACTTGATCCAATGAGTGTGTGACATCATTGATGTTTCATCTATGGTATGGTTATTAGCATCAAGAAATCTCCTGATCACTATCACCATCACCATTGTTGTCTTCTACAATTGAGGTGTCTTTATCTGGTTGAGAGCCTCTGAGCTGGAATTTGAAGGCATACCAGATGTATCAGCTGAATTTGTCATTGTTGTGCTGATAGAAACTTCATTGTTGAAGTAGTTTCAACTGGAGCTGAAGATGTATGACTTGAAGATCTTCCTAGCTCAAATCTTGGGTCAGGATCACCTGTATTTAAATTTTCTGCAGATCCTAAAACATGCTCACAAGATTTGTTAAAACAGTTGGTAACTAAATCAAGATCAAACAGCCAATCCGGACCAGAACCACCACACACATGGTGTGTGTTCATTGAAAGTCACATTGGCTGACTCCTCAACTATTCTAGTTCTGAGATTGTATACTCTATAAGCTTAGCTTAAGAGGAGTATCCAATGAAGTGTCCATCGTCTGATTTCTCAGCAAACTTGGCGATTTGATCTTTGGTATTCAAGATGGTGCAGGGACATCCAAATGACCTGAGAAAACCAATGAAAGGTTTCTTTTGTGCCAAAGTTCATAAGGGGTCTTACCATGTGTCTTAACTACTAAACTCTGTTCTGCACATAGCAAGCAGTATTAACTGCCTCTGCCAGAAGGTGATAGGCAGTTTAGAGTCAGACAACATAGTTCTTGCAGCTTCAATAAGTGTCCTGTTTCTCCTCTCAGCAACTCCGTTTTGCTGAGGAGTCCTGGGAGCACTATATTGTCTTGTAATACCTTTTCATCACAAAATGTATCAAGGATTTGGTTCATGAATTCAGTTTCTTGATCACATCTTATGGTTTTGACCTTATGATCACATTGATTCTTAACTTTTAAGATGAAATTCTTCAGAATCTTAGGGTTTCATCCTTAGTTCTAAGGAAAAAGACCCAAGTGAATCTTGTAAAGTCATCTGTGATCACCAAAAAGTAAGAGGTCCTTCCTAAACTCATTACATTGGTGGGGCCAAAGAGATCCATATGTAACAAGTGTAGGGGAGTAGTGATGGAGTTCTTTTCCTTAGGCTTGTGAGATACCTTGTGTTGCTTCCCTTTCAGGCATGCAACACAAAGATCATCACTTGTAAACTCTTTCTTTGGCATTCCAGTTACCAGATCATGTTTAATTAATTTATTCATATTCTTAAAGTTTACATGGCACATTCTTTTATGCCATAGGAAAGACTCATCACTATTTTCTTTAGATAGAAGCATGAAACTTCTCCAGAAGGAGATGTTTCTTGCAAATCCATCTTGTACATGTTCCCTTTCCTGGGGGCTCTGAGCAGGATATGCTCATGAGGAATGACCACTCCAGGCTTGAGAACAATGCACTCATGCTCAGTAAGAGCATGTTATGACTCTGATCACAAAATTGGGATACACTCAGAAGATTGTACCCAAGTTCCTTAACAAAGTTTACATTCTCAATGCTGAGCTTACCATTTGTGACCTTGCCCCTTCCAGAAATGTACCACCTTCATCTCCTCCAAAAGCAACTGGTCCTCCATCAATTCTCTCAAAATTGGAGTAGAGACCTATTGCCTGTCATGTGCCTGGAACAGCCATTGTCAATTATCCAGACATTCCTGTTTGTCTTGAGCTATTCCTCCTGCACAAAGAAAATGATTAGTTACATTTGGAAACCCAAGCCTTACTTGTCTTGGGCTCACTAGGTGTACTAGAAGGTAATGCAACAGTAATAGATCCTATGGTTGTACTATGGGGATCTTCAGCTATTGTTGATGGAAAATTTCAGTCATTTGGTCATTCTTAGACTTCCACACCACCTTTGGAGTCTTGGACTTGACCTTCAAAACCTTAGAAGCTTTTGGAACTTCACAAATTTTGATGACTGAACCTTCGGAAGATTCTACAGTCACTGCAGCAGACTTTAGTGCTTTGGAAGAACTCCTTTCTTCCGAGACCAATTTTACTTCCGAAGGTAATTTTCCATTTACCTTTTTCTTTGATTTGGAGCTTCCGAAGGAAACAGACTTTCCTTCTGAAGCTTGAGACTTCTTGAGATTCTTTGAAGTCTTTGTATTGGTCATGTGGATGGTACTTTTAGGATTGTATGGGCAATCCTTAGCAATGTGAGAAGTACTTTCACACATAACACATAACATTTTCTTCTTCAAAGGAGTCTCCTTTTGAGAGCAAGACTGGCTTGGTCACATCCCTCTCCACCTTCATCTTGGTAGATGCTAAGACAGTTCTTTTGGGCTGTGAATTATTCTTGGAGTTTGATGGTCCAGGCTGTGCAGCAGTGGTACACAGTAGCTCAGTCTTCTTCTTTGCACTGAGTGATGATTTGAACATGAACCAGGACTCTTAGCTGAGGAGTCTTGGTTGATGTCTTCTGTCCTTACTACTTTGAAACCTGCAGATATAAAACTTATTCTGCTTAGCATCAAAAGTAGCCTTGATTTCTTGAGCCTTCTTTGCTTCCTTTTGCTCTTCCTGATCAAGTTCTTTCTCTTGGACTTGGTCATCACAGTTGATTTCTTCTCCTCAGAAGGATAGTGGCCCTTGGAAGAATCCTCTTCTTCACTCTTCTCAGAGGAATTCTTCACTATCACTTCTTCATCCTCCTCACTTATAGGATCTATGAGAGGAAGCTCTTCACAAGTTCCACACCTAGGAGATCTTACAGACAAGATTGTGTGTGGAGGAGCTATCTCATTTGATCCCAGTCCTTGTCTATTTTGATAGCACACTTTGTTGTGCAGGGATGAGGATATCATGTTTTTGAAGGTCTCTTCTTCAAGAACACTCTTCTCTGCCTGGCTTTGCTGATCACAAGCTCAGCCTGGCACTTAGTCAACTTAGTTATAAGATCTTGGATCTGAGTTCTAAAGTCTGTATGTTCATGTTTTAGTACTGAAATGGTTTTCTCTAATCCTCTATCTTTGTAATCATTTTCAGACTTTCTAAATCAGATTTTAATATGTTTAATGACTCAAGATCAGATCTCATCTCTAAGTTGTAGGACTGTATCTATTTACTTTAGCAATGCATTCAGGAGTACAGAGATGTTCCAATACCTTGGCTTCATCATGGTCAGCCATCAGTGCTTGGTTTGGAGAAGCATCTTCCACCTGAAAACTCCAGTCAAAGCCTCCCTCTTCAACAGCAACAGCAGCATGTTGCTTAGGCTTCTCAGACTGAGGGGCTTTGTCAGTGTAGTTTGGTCTGGGTGTGTTTGGCCCCCATTTGCTTTAGGTGCCTTACACTCCCTAGCAAAGTGACCCATAAGGTTACAGTTGTAACACTTAACTTTGCTTTTATCCAGCCCAAACTTTTCACTGATAGCATTGCTTGGAAATCTTCTTCCTGTTCTCTTGTAGAACTTCTTGGCTCTGTGAGTGAGGAGAGCCATCTGCTGAACTATCTCCATGTATTCCAGGTCATCTGGATGAATACAGTCCAGGTCTTCAAGAGTGAAGAGATAATTCCCACAGCTTTCATCAGTAGACACAAAGGCTTGAGAAGAACTTGTCTCTTGGAATGGACTTCCTTGAGTAAAGTTCTCCCTTGGTGTCTCCGGGAAGGTGATGAAAGGACCCTTTTGTGAGTTGTCAGGGTAGCATATGAGATGATGTTGGGGTTCTATGTTGTCCCTTTCAACCACATGAAGGGCTGAACCCATTTGATTGTTGGAGTTGCCAGATGAACCTTGCATGTTCATCTCCATCTGGTATCCATGAGAATCCCATACAACTCTGTCAGAGTAAGAGTTTTAAGGTTCTCAGTCCTCTTGATCACCACACAATAGTGTGTCCATTGCCTAGGAAGTGAGGACATGAACTTCCTTACAATGTCCTGTTCTCAAGAGGAACTCCTCCATCCACTAGGGTATCCACAATCTCAACATACCTGAAGTATTGTTGGGTCATGGTTTCACCTGCTTTGAAGGTGAAATTTTCAAACTGCTGCTTCAGAAGATCTTTCTTGTTCTCCTTGGCTTCAGAGGAGCCTTCATACATCAGCTTCAGTGCATCCCACAGCTGTTTAGCTGTTTTGCACTTCTTAAAACCTCTGTATACAGAGTTTGGGAGAGCAGTCTGAAGAGCAGTCATGGCCTTCCTATCAATCTCTACTCTTTTCTATCTTCATCTGAGTAGTTGGCCATATCTTTAAGGATCATACCAGCACCAGTAGCAGGGGGGTGCTGGGTATGAAAGGTCCATTCTCAACAGATTCCCACATTCTTGAGTCAAGAGACCTGATGAAGCCTTCCATCCTCATGCACCAGGTGTCAAAATCATCAAGAGTGATCAGTGGGGATTTGTTCATGGTTCCAGTCTCCATATCAGTCTTTGAGATGGAAGCCATTTGAAGAGTTTAGTTTTTGTGTGTGTGAGGGATCTTAAGATGGTTAGATCTTATATCAAGAGCCTGGAATGCTCTGATACCAATTGCAGGACCGTTTAAGGGCTTTAACACAATTACAACACAACGACACAAAGAGGAGATTAACTAAACTTTAATCAAACAGTGAACTGGGTTAACCAAAGTGATACAAAGAACACAAGTAAAGTAAGAGACAGAACAAGAGAGTATGGGTTTCAAGGAGGCAGTATATTGCTTTCTCAAGTACTTTTACAAGTGTTACAAAGTATTAAGAAAGATACAAGAACTTGAAATACTTATACTACAACCTACAACGGCTATACTTTGAAAGCCAACCGGATACAATTGACTAGACACTAACAAAATCAATTGTAGGATCAAAAGGCATATCTGCTTTTGACCTTGTGACTATGACATGCCATAGCTCACATCCTTATACATTACAAAAAGTATAAAGTAGAAAGTTTCAGACTCAAGACCTCAATGTACAGTTACCAAAAGCATGGACATTTTCACCAACTCATGTAAGTTGGTGACTTTACAGAGATGCGCGAGAAAAGGTGCTTTATGAAACAGTACATCAGATAAAGCATGTGTACTAAAAGTCTTCGGAAGAAATCTGTCTTCATAGGAAGCTTCGGAACACTTTGTCTCTGAAGCTTCGGAAGACTTCATGTTTGGCTTCGGAAGATATTGGTCTTGGCTTCGGAAGATTTTACACTTAGAGTATTTTCTAATGCATTGTGTAAAACTTCCAAAGCATTCTTCACTTCAGTACTTAGTGCATGTTGCTGAGGCACTTTCGATGTTTTGGGTTGCATCAGACTTAAGGAATCCTTACACACCATCTTTATTATAACCCTATCCAAATAATATACGTCTATACAAAACTAAAATTTACCTGCTTGAATTTAAATTTTCTTCCATACAAAACTGATATTACCTACATATGCATCTTTCAATATATAGTTTTATGTTATGCACAAGATAAAGTATTTGTCCTAATTATATTATTGATGAGATGATCATAAGTAAAATTTCAAATTCAAAGTCTATGTAAGAAAGAACTTGCAACTAATTACATTAGTATTATATTATATTAATTTACAAGCTTTTTATGCGTAATAGTGTTGTAAATTATTTAGCGCGTTTTTTTTAAAAGTTGATTTTTACCTTTTCTCACAAAGCTTTTAATATTTTCCAACTGTTACCCAAAATTTTCACACTTTATAATTTAATCTCATAATTTTTTTAAATTCAGTTTAGCGTCATGTAACTTTCATATTTCAAAAATTTTGTTTATGTATCGTTCTAAGTTTTGCCGGTTAACATGATACAACATGCAAGTACAGTTCAAATTTTTTACGTTTTGTTTTAATTTTTGTGAGTTAATACGACGTAACATGCGTGTGCGTGGTTCGATGTTGTTACATATATTTTTTTTTGTTTGACGAGTTATCGCAATGCGCAGGGTCCTCTGTTAAAAACACAAAAGAATAACAAAAAATAATTAAAAACAAAAGTTTAGAAAAATACTATAGTTTTATTACTTATAGTTTATACTTATACTTAATTTCAATCATATTTATATTACAATATCATTTTATAATAACGTGATAAGATAAAACTTGAAATTGTAGTTATATAAAAACAATTAAAATCAAGTATTCCATAATTATACTACTATATAATACATCTTTTTAGATAGAGAGATAATTTTTCCAAAAATACAAATTTTAAAGCAACATGTACAAATGAGTGTATCATATTTAAGAGGGATAGAATAGGGATTTGATTAAAATTTTAAGACACTTTAAGGGTAATATTATATCTCTTTAGATAGAGATGTAATTTTGCCAAAAATACAAATTTTAAAGCAACATGTACAAATGAGTGTATCATATTTAAGAGGGGTAGAATAGGATTTGATTAAAATTTTAAGACACTTTAAGGGTAATATGGTAAATTTATCCATTAAATTTTATAAAACTTGACATTTTTACCCTTGTCTCTTTCATGTATTTAATAAAATTATTAATATATTATTTAATAATATGATATTATTTAATTCACTTCATTAAATTTTATTTTATTTATGATACTATAAATTAAGATTTAAATTTATATTTACTAATTATATTTTATAACTAAATAATATTTAATTAAGGTATATTATTTTATTTAAGTATATAACTTATACAAATCTTCATATATATAATAACTATAATACTAATATTTTTCTAGAGGCATATTATTATAAGTTTAATATTTTAATATTTATCTATATCTTTATAATAAAAGTGAAAGAATGATAGAATGATAATTTTACATATGAATTAAGATGCCCATATAAAAAGTAATGTATAAATTTCAAAAATTAATTATTTTAAGATATCATTTCTTTTATCAGTTGTTAAAAACTCAATAACAATCAAAATGGTAATTTGTGGTGATAGTTTCTCCATTACTTTCTCCGGTATATGCAAATCACCACCAAAAGCTGACTCTGATTATTATAAAACTCTAACCTACATTCATAAAATAAACCCCCGTAAAATCTAGGTAATAAGTGATTTCCGACCATAAATACCACCCATGCTATCAATATTCTTGTTGGGATAATATAATGGTTTAAAGACTTTTGTAATATATGTAATTGTTTTCTTTTATTCAATTTTTTCAATAAGTATATTTTGATTTTTTAATTTACGTCATAACGCACCGAGCCGATACTGACTAAAATCAAATTTCCAAAAAATCATGCAACAACCGTACCGTTGCAACGCGTGAGCATTTTCAACTAGTAATAAGAAATAAGACAACTTGAAATCAGGACCTGAAATTTGGAAGTTTAGGTGAGCAAGTGCCCGATGAGTTTTTGCACACAAAACCATATTCTCAAACCTTCAATAGCTTTTTAATTCAACTTCATGTATACCAGCATTCGTGTTCACAAACATATTACTTTAATTATAATGAAAATGAAGAAGATTAATAATTACGCTCAGTCACTCACTCACTCCCATATGAAAGCCGAAATATAAAAATTTTGAAAAACTGTTATGGTTTGTTTGGCATATGGTAATGAAATGAACGAATGAATGAAATAAATATGAAAATGAAATGGATAAAAAAATGAAAATAATAATTATATGCTATTATTTTATTTGGTTACGTCTTAGTGATAAAGAATCATTACTTTGTGTTTTTTGTTAGGTATGAAAAAACAAAACAATGAAATGTAAAAGTAGTTATGATGGTGATGGCGAGTAAGGGTGGTGGCCGGTGGTGGTTTCCAGTGGCGGCGGTGGTTTTTGACAGCACTGGTGGCCAGAGGTGGTTTTCTGACGGTGGTGTTAGCCGAAGGTGATTTCTGGAGGCAACGGTAGCCTTTGGTGGTTTCTTGCGGTGGTGGCCTTTGAAGGTGTTCCTGGAGGTGGTGGTGCACGGTGGTGATTTCCTGCGGCAACGACTGTGGCTCGAGGGTGGTTTATGGCAGTGGTGGCCGACGGTAGAATCCGACGACCATGGTTTTCGCTGCCGGCCATGGCCGGTGGTGGTGGCCTTCAATGGTTTTCAGCGACGGCAATGGTGTCCAACGATAGTGTTCCCGGGGTAGTGGCGAGCTGCCGCAATAATGGCCGGTGGTAGCTGTTGGTGACGAGCGATGTTGGTGGTTGGTGGTGGTTGTTGTGGTGGGTGAGTGGGGTGTTGGTCGGTGGTAGTTATTGCTAGTGACTAATGATGGAAGAAGAAATGAAATGAAAAAAAAATAAGGAATGAATGCAATGAATTTGAGAGAATGAAATCAATTATATAATGATTTATTTCATTACCTCCACCAATCAAACATGTCTTTATTCATTCACCCTTAATGGTTCATTTCATTTCGTTTCTCATTCCTACATATCAAACGTTACATTAATCTTTGACTAAGTTTAAATAGTTGATTAATTAAATAATAATATTTATAATAACTAGGTTCATATATGAAAATATGATTAAAAACTACTTAGACAAATGAAAGTTGACCTTAATATTTTTTTAATTATTTTAGAATTTATATAGTTTTCAAAAAATAAAAAATTACTAATGTTAAATCTTAAAAAAAACTTTATAAAATAAGATCTTTTCCGAAAGATCAATATTTTTAGAAAATACCAAATATTTAATTTGTGTTTTTAAAAAGTAAAATATATATAAACCAAAAAAAATTAAAATTAAAAGTTATAGTAAAGAAATTTAAATATGAAATTTATGTAAAATAGTTATTTTGAAACAGATTAATTTTATTTAAGAAAATAAAAAACTTAAAAACAAAATTTTAAATGGTTGATATTATTGTTTTATTATTTTATTATTTATAAACCTTACATACAAAATTTCATTGTATCTTATCTTATAATATCGTTTAATTAAAAAAATTTATTTTATAATAATTTTTTTACTCAGCCCATAAAATACATTAGTTTTAAAAAGTAATGAGTATATATTTAGTTATTTATACAATTATTTCTTAGTTGTCTAATCCCAATTCAACGTGCAATCGTCCTATGGTCTTATATTCTTTAAGAAATTGTTTATCTAATCACGTCAATTAAGGACAAAAAAGAATTTTGGTTGGTGTTAGGCCTACTATTCAAATTGCTTTGCTAAAATTAAACTATCATTTTCTATCATTAGCATGGGATTGGTGGAACATAATCACCCTAATGCAAAGTGGTTTTTTAAAGTATATGTTTTCTCAACAAATAAAAGACATAAGTTATGCGCTCGCTTCAATTTCCTAATCAAGGTGACAAATGTGTTGTGTTTTTTGTTTCTAGAAATGACAAGATATATTATGTTTTAACAAAAACACTCATATTTAACCCAACATTTCACACCATCTCCCCTGCTTGTAGGTAGATTTTAATCATGACCCAGTAATAAACTGCACATGAGACAGATGAAATACATAAAAAAGAAAATAGAGAGAGGAAACATCGAGTTTTGATCTTACAACTACCATGATGTATATTGTATACCAATGACATGAAGAAGATAAAAGAATTTATTTCATATACAGAAATGAAACACTGGCTAGCTAGATGATAACATATGCGCTACATAATGAATGTATGATCTGATGAAACTATCAACCTGATGCTTCACCTTGGTTCCAATGGTTTGTAACATTGTTAATGAATACAGTAGCTTGTTGTCGATACGAGGATCAGCCCAATGACCAGCTCTGTCTTGATCACTTGGGTACACTTTGTAAGCCTTCATCGAGTCATCCCAAGTGTCATACTCATCACGCACCCCTCTTTGGCTCTTCTTATCTTGAAAAAGCGAAAGAACGAAAAAGAAGACTTCTTCTCCGATTTGTGTCCCCCCATTTCTTAGAGTTTGAAAGAAGAGTTGTGTTAAATAAACAAAATGAGAAGAAGTTGCTCTCTTGGTTTGTAGGATTTGGGCTCTCTACAGGTCCTTATAAAGGGATGCTGCAACTGTGTGGAGGGTGTGGATCCAAGAAAAAGAGAATATTAGCTAATAAATGATCTAGACCGTAGATTGATTTTGTGCTGAAGAAAATGATTTTAAAACGAATTGCTATTAGTAGATAAGTAAATAGGCACAGAACATATTATGACAGCCTCCCTTTTTTTTGTTGCCAGTGGAACAATTATCGTTGGATTATCTTGAAGACTAGTGTATTTGACTGGTTGCTTTTTCTATACTTTCATGATTCAAGACTTTTATGAGTTGGACTGCTTAAGGTTGAAATATAATCATTATTATTACAGTTTAATAATAAATAACTGAATTATTTTTCAGTATATACTAATACAGTAATACCACTTTTCTCAAAATTATATAAACGAGATAAAGGGGTTGTTGGTGCCTTACATGTTATGAACGATATGTTGACCAATAACAGTCTACTTGTGACAGCCTATATACCCATAACAGTTTTTTTGGGTTTGGCGTCTTCTTCATTATTAAGTGTATATTGAATAAGTTTCAAATGAAAATAAATCATCCATTTTACTTGATTGTAACAGCGCAACCCTTATAAACCGGCCGTGCAGGTTCGAGCCTGGTCACACCCCGCCATGTTAAACATCATTTTCCTTTCTAGTTAGAAAAAAAATTTTGCTTGATTATTTTTTTTTTCTTAAGATTATTATTAACTTAGGTTATTTGTTTCTCAACCAACAATGTGATTGTTTTCTTCAATGCATTAGAATATACGGTGTGAAATGATTGCTGTTCTTTTAAGTTGTTATATAACTTTTAACTGTAAAACAACAAGAGAATATACCGACAAGCCTTTACTAATGCGTTAACATAATGCATTTTAGCATACTTTTCCCCCAACCACAAGGTTCGTAACCTATTATGAATAAAACAATTCTACTCTAGCACACAGTTTTAATACTGTTTATCTCTCTATATTAATAGTGTAATGCAGGAACGTAAGGCAAAATTGGAATTTCCACCTATTTTGTAAGACACGCTCGTTCGTCTCCTCCAGGCTGTTCCAGTCATCTTCTTAATCAGTCCGGAAATTGTAACCACTAGTGATGGCGTTCATGGTGAAGCCGATTTCGTCAGTTACGTTCGCCTTCATTCAATTGTTGCTTGATGACAACACTCTCTATTCGTATTCAGTCCGGTTCAATGTCTTGGTGTTGTCTCCCCCATGCACTCTGCCCCCCTTCCAATCCCATTCAATTGTTAAGCAGCATGGCACTTAGGTTTAGACACTTTTTCCATTGGAATGGAGATTCAATCTACTGCTCCATTCCTTCCCCTTCCATCACCAACGGTTTCAACAGGGACCATTACACAACCTAATCAACATCATCAGCTCTTCTCCTTCCACTTCCCATCCGCCGGTTTCATCTCGCATCAACTTCCCCTTCAATACTATTAGTTTCAATCTTCGATTAAGAAACCCCAAATCATCAATGCCAATCATCCTATAAATTACAATCGGATTCAAGGCAAAATACCTTCAATCCGTCCGACTCTAGTGTTGCTGTTCTGGAATCGAGGTGGTGTTGTTCTTGAAGGGAGTGCTTTGAATGCGTTTGGTCGATGAGTAAGTGATATCAATTACAGGTATATGATATATCCCAACTTCAGATATGTTCTTTTACCATTTATTATCAAGAATTGCTCATCTACGTGAAACAACAACATTGCTGCTTTTTAGTTTTACTTTGTTGTGGAATTAATGTATATTTTGCTGGTCAGTTGCTGCTATTGGTTGTCTTAACTGTTATGGGAATGGATTCTTTCGACGATCATTATGTGAGATGGTTCCTAATTTAGTTTTAAGGATGGGGATGAAATTGTTAAAAGTCATTTAGTGAACTTGTTGGATCTAGAAAGACTGGTGCAAGCTGGTGCAACCAAAACCAAACACTTAGACAATTTCGGTGCAACTAATAAAGGACTTCCGAAGCTAAGTGTGGAATTTCCGAAGGCAAATAGAGTTCTTCCGAAGACAAAGTTGAAGAACAACTTCCGAAATAAAGCTCCAACTTCCGAAGATAAAGTCTTCTCTTCCGAAGTTCAAGACTTAGAAGATTCCAAGACAATGACTTCCGAAGTAGAAGTCCCCAAGCCTTAGAAGAAGTATGCCTCTTCTAAAGTATAATGGCCCCGGAAGAACTTGTTTTTACGAAGCCGATTAACCTTCGGAAAACACTGCTATAAAGCAGTGGACATAAGTATGGTCCTTCTGACACTCCGTTACAGAACTCTAATATACTGCACGGTGTTTTCTCAAAAACCCATGTAGTTGACCATACTTTATTCCACTATTCACCTTTATCAGTTGGTACAGTTACTAACTTTAGTTGGTAACAAAATGTAAGTCATGGACATGTCATTACTACCAAATCTTAGATAAGACATTATCTAAGATACCTTAACTTTAGCTTTGTAGTATTTTCTTTAGTTATAGATTTCCAGCTGGTGTTAAAGTATATCCGGCTGTAGGTGATCGTATATATAGTTTTTTATTGTAACACTTGTAACATGATTGTAAGAGTCTTGTAATACTTTGAGTTGAGAGTAATATATACAAGTACCTTACAAATTTTTTCCTTGTGTTCTTTGTTACTTAATATATTATTATCAACTCTTAGAAGAGATTATGTTTCATCAAAACCGTGTGTGATTAAGTGAGTTTGAGAAAAAAACAAAGTGTTGGTGACAAACATTGATCCTGCAATTAGTATCAGAGCATTTAGGCTCTGATTATGAGATCTTACCATCCAAATCAACCTATTTTTCACTCCTCCTTTCACCACACTAAAAATAGGCCTCAACCAAAAGTCTAAAGTTGAGATGGGGACGATGACTAAAGTACTTATCATCACCCCTGAAAACTTTAGATCATGGAGCAGACGTATAGAAGGCTTTATCAAGTATCAAGATGGAAGGTAGTTCCCTTAAAACCCAACTAGCAGCAAGTTTGGGTTTGACAAAACAAAGGCAAAATGTTACAACTGTAACCAAGTTGGTCACTTTGCAAGGAAATGTAAAGCTCCAAAGCCAAATCCGGGAACCTCACACGCCTTCTCATATCCCTCTACACCTAAAGCCACTAGGAAGTCAACTGAAACCATAAATGTAGCTCAAGAAGTTGATTGGAGCTTCATGGTACATGATGTGAGTCCTGCTCAAGCACTCATGGCTGGAATGTATAATACCAAGGTATATGAACGTCTTTGTACTCTAGCTTGTATTGCTAAGGTTAGGTTATATCAGGACAACAATATGGAAATTAAATTTGATATTAAGTCTTTAAATATCTTAAAATCTAATTTTAAAAGGGTTGAATCTGACTATCAAAAGAAAATTGACGAGTTAGAGAAAACTGTGTCCTTGTTTAAACATGAACATACAAACTACAAGTCTAAAATCAAGGATTTCATATCCAAATTGACCGAGGATCAAGCCCAGCATGTCATAATTGAGGCTCAAGCCAGGAAGCATGCTATCTCAGAGCAAAACTTTCAAGCCTTTCTTGCATCGTCCTCTCACTCAAAACTTTACTATCAAAACAAAGGTGGGTTGGGAACTAATAAAATTGCACCACCACTCTCTTATGAGTCTATTAGACAATGAAGGAGTGGTACAGAAGACCAAGAGATTCCATTTGCTGACCCACCTTCCCATTCTCAAAGAGTGATGCAACTTTGGAGACCATCACATTGAAGAAGCAGGTAAACCAAACCCCTCTTACCAGTGATGACCAAACCCTAACCACCAAAGCCAAAAGAAGCCAGGCTAAGGCAGCCAGAAAAACTGCCAATAAAGTGGTATCTAAGTTGAAGATTGGCCCAAAACAAAACAATGTGTTCATCTCATCTAAGATTCCAGGTGGTGGGAACTTCTTATTCTGGAAAAGTGTGTAGTACAAGCACACCTATCCAACAAAAAGATCAAAAGAGAAAGGGAAGAACTATTGATGAAGACAAGAAAAACAAGAAACAATAGCCTTAAAGTTCCCAGAAGACTAACATTGGCTACATAATATATGGTCTGCAAAACCACAAATGGCCAAGATTGTCACTACAATCCTACTAGCACACTTATGCAAACAATGTTAAAAGAGAAGGAGTTAGGAAAGGTTTCTCATTTGAACCTTATCATATGGTTCAAGTGATGAAAAAGGGAAGGCTTGTTTCCAAAGCAAGATTGCTTTAGGAAGAAAGTCCTTCTTCCGAAGGGAAAATGACTTTGAAAGTTAAAGTTATTAAGACTCAAAAGAACAAGAGAGTCCCCTTGAAACCATCCCAGAAGAAGACTGCTTCAGAAGAAAAGATGGTGAAGACTTCTTCTCAGAAGAAAAAAGCTTCAAAAGAATGTCATGCTGCTCAAGCTTCATCAAGCTCATCCTCAATGATCAACCAAGGGATGGGATAGAAGATCAAAGAAGATGTAGCAGCCCAAGCCTCTTCTTCATAAACATCTATTGAAACCCCTATGCATATATTTTAGTTTAATATCATCCTCATCATTGGAAAAGCCCAAGAGCAACAAGGCTTGGGTTTCCAATAAAAACTAACTGTTTCACTTTATGTGCAGGGACATCCATATGAGAAGAATAATAATGTGTAGATTGTAGATAGTGGATGCTCCAGGCACATGATAAGAAACATATCTCTCCTTACATAATTTCAACATTCTGATGGAGGTCCTGTTCAATTTGGAGGTGAGGCTGGAGGATACATTTCTGCTAGAGGAAGTGTATCGAACGACAGGTTAAAAGTTGACAAAGTACACTTTGTCAAACAACTTGAACACAAAATTTTAAGTGTTTCTTAGTTCTGTGATCAAAAGCATTAAATGATTTTCACAAAACATGAGTGCATTATTCTCAAACCCGGGATGATCATTCCTTAGAAATTGGTGCTTCTTAGATCTCCCAGGTAAGGGGATATGTACAAGCTTGAGATGAACAATGCTTCCCCATTGGGTGAAGATTCATGCTTTCTTTCCAAAGCTGATGGTGATGAGTCCACACTATGGCATAAACGTATGTGTCATGTCAATTATAAAACCATGAATAAATTGGTTAAAAATAACTTTGTACATAGTTTGCCTAAAAAGGAATTTTTCTACAAAGATAATTGTGTTGCATGCCTAAAAGGGAAGCAACATAGAGTATCTCATAAATCCAAAGTTGTATGGTTTCATATAAGGCTAATGCAATCCAAAGCATCCAAATCGTCTGTCCTGCATGCATGCACAAAATGCTGTAGTAGAATGCTTCAGAAGTTTCACATTTTGCATTAGAAAACATTCTAAGTGTGAAAACTTCCAAAGCCAAGACCAATATCTTCTGAAGCCAAACATGAAGTATTCTAAAGCTTCAGAGACAAAGTCTTCCGAAGCCAGTTTATGAAGACAAATTTCTTTCGAAGACTTTTGAGTACATGCTTTATTTGATGTATCTTTTACCATAAAGCTGGACCACCTTTCTGCTGCAACTCTGTTGGACTCACCAACTTTCATAAGTTGGTGAAAAGGTCCATGCTTTGGTAAACTGTACATTATGGTCTTAAGTCTGTTTCTTTCTACTTTATGTACTTTTATCATTTTTGTAATATATTAGGATGTGAGCTATGACATGTCATAGTCACTAGTCAAAAGGCAATTAGCCTTTTGACTCTACATTGATTTTGTTGTTGTCTAGATCATGTATGCAGCTGGACTTCAAAGTATGGCATGTCATAGTTACCATTCAAAAGGCAATGTGCATATAGGATGTAGTATAACTTATCTCTGGTCCCTTGTATCTTTAAGAAAATGCTTTGTAAACACTTGCAAGGAACTAGAGAACAATATACAACATTATTGAAAACCAAACACTAGTGTTATTTGTTTTCGTTCTGCCCCTTAATTACTTGTGATTCTTAGCTTCATTAAACGGGTTACTTGTTCCCCATTTGATATGTTAAGTGTTCTAATCAATCTCTCTTCATTATGTGTTGTATTGTAAGTGACCAAACCCCTCAAACGGTCCTACAATTGGTATCAGAGCATTCCAGGATCTTGATAGTAAGATCTCACCATCTTAAGATCCCTCACACACATAAAATACTTAACATCTCAAATGGCAGCTATCACTAAAGCTGATTTGGAAACTAAAACCATGACAAAGTCCCCACTTATCACTCTTGAAGATTTTGACACTTGGTGCCAAAGAATGGAACATTTCATCACGTCTCAAGAGTCCAAGATGTGGGAATCTGTTATCTCTAGATTTTACATACCAAGCACCTCTTTAGCTGTTGCTGGAGGTGGTATGATTCCGAAGGCTGTGGCTGACTACTCTAATAAAGATAGAAAGAGAGTAGAAATTGATCAAAAAGCCATGACAGCCCTTCAGACGCTCTTCCAAACTCTATATACAGAGGTTTTAAGAAATACAAAACAACTAAACAATTGTGGGATGTATTGAAACTAATGTATGAGGGTTCTACTGAAGCCAAAGAGAATAAGAAGGATCTCCTGAAGCAGCAATTTGAAAATTTCACCTTCAAAATAGGTAAAACCATGACTCAACAATACTTTAGGTATGTTGAGATTGTGGACACTCTAGTGGATGTTGGAGTGACTCTTGAAAATAGGACTCTTGAAAACAATGACATTGTAAGGAAGTTGATGTCCTCTCTTCCTAGGCAATGGACATATATTTTGTAGTTACAAGAGGACTGAGATACTTAAGACTCTCATTTTGACTGAGTTGTATGGTATTCTCTCTAGATACCAGATGGAGATGAACATGCAAGGTTCATCTAGTAACTTCAGCAATCAAATGAGTTTAACGCTGCATGTGACTGAAAGGGATAGCATAGAACCTTAACATCATCTCATATGCTACCTTGACAACTCACAAAAGGGTCCTTTCATCACCTTCCCGGAGACACCAAGAGAGAGCTACACTCAACGAAGCCCATTCCAAAAGACAAGTTCTTCACATGCCTTTGTCTCTTCTGATGAAAGCTCAAGCAACTTTCTATTCACCTTTGAAGACTGGATTGTATCCATCCAGATGACCTGGAGTACATTGAAATAGTGGTGGCTCTTCTCACTCATAGAGCCAAGAAGTTCTACAAGAGGACATGAAGGAAGTTTCCCACAATACAGCAAGTGGAAAGTTTAGGCTAGATAAAAGCAAAGTCAAGTCTTACAACTATAACCAAATGGGTCACTTTGCTAGGGAGTACAAAGCACCAAGGACAAAAGGTGGCCAAGCACAAACCAGACCAAACTACACTAAGAAAGCCACACAGAATAAGAGCCAAAGCAGTAATCTACAGTTGCTGTTGAAGAAGGAGGCTTTGACTAGAGTTTTCAGGTGGAAGATGCATCTCAAAACCAAGCATTAATGGTTGACTATGATGAAGCAAAGGTTTGTAACATCTCTATACACCTGAATGTATTACTAAAGTTATTAGATCCAGGTCTTACAACTTAGAGATGAGATTTGATCTTGAGTCCTTAAATATCTTAAAATCTGATTTTAAAAGATCTGAAAATGACTATAAGTTAAAGATAAAGGAATTAGAGAAAACTATTTCTGTTCTTAAACATGAACACACTAACTATTTTAGTTCTTTATCATCTTCATCTTACTGCAGACCTAAATTCCCAAAATACTCTCAGCAACCGCCTTTGTTCTTATTTTCCTTCACCGCTAAGCTTTCTCAAATGGCCAACCTCAACCGTAGAAATGACCAAAACTTTTCATGTAGTTACACAGGAACACAATCAGGTTGCTCTGTAAAACTCTAAGAATGATCCACATTTCTTAGAGGTTTGTCAATTCTTGACTCTGTCAAACTACTCCACCTCCCTTACCATTGATCATGTTCTTTATGAGAATTATTTGCTTGACTTTTGGAAGACCTGTCAAGAGGTCATCCTAGATGGGGAGAAGGCACTGTCTATTACAGTGCAGGGGAGGACAATCTTTATCACTCTAGCCATCATAAACACCCATCTTTAGCTACATGATGAGGAATGTGAGTTGTCCTTCTTAAAGAATCTGTCAACCAATCCTTCCAGCAGACGGGATATGAGTGGGATTTCTATGTAAAGACCTTAAAGAAAGGAAGGTCTTATCCTAGTGAAAGTACTTACTACATGTGGTCATCCATAGCTTGTCCAACAAGCATGGGGGATGGGACCAGATTGCTGAAGATCTCTCTTTCATAGTGCATGGAATGGTTCAGGGGGTCAACTTCAGGTACTCTTAGTTTGTCTATACAAATTTACTTACTAACTTAGACTCTATAGAGTATTATATGTTTCCTAGATATGTTCAGTACATTCTCAATTGTGAACTGGGCTCACAGTTGAGGGAAACAAATAATATTCTTAAATTGGGGCAGATGAAGCCCGACATATTTAAAATTTTGAGGAAGCCGATTGTTGGCTTCTTTGTGGTAGAAACAACCCTTATCCCTAAAATGTTAGAGATCATTGCTCAAGGTGACAACCTAGCAACAAAAGCTAGTGTTGAACCCACACCTTCAACCTCTCAATCACCAAAACAACCACAAATCACCCTCACCTACATAAGAAAATCCAAACGACTACACAAGTTACTCAGTTTGGGCTGGCCCCCATACTACACCCACATAGGAGGAAGTCGACATTGGAGCTCCCACTTCTCCTAAAGAGCAAACCACTCCTATTACTTTAACTATCAGTCTTTTGGTTTCTTATGTTGAGACTGATGAGCTCATTAGCCCAAAAACCTTAAACCTTCGCTCTGAGTCTCAACACTCTAGTGAACAACCTTTAAGGGAAAGTTACCATCCCCAACCTTTAGATCTTAACCAACCAATCCCTATCCTTGATTTCTATGATGATGAAGACTTAGGGTTCAGTGAGTATCATGAGTCTCTCTTCTCTTCCCCCACTCAAAGAGAGATGAGTGCTCCTACTTCTCCTTTGTCTAGCCCATATCATCTACCCACTACTAAGGTGGATGTTCCGACTCTACTCAGGAAGTCCATATTAAAGAGGCTCTCCTTTGTGCAAGTGATTACATCTTTAAGAACTTAACCATGGCAACACAACCCACTGATACTCCATCTTAAGTAATCAGTGAGCAGAGGAAAACCAGCAGCCAAGAACATCATGCTGGTGGTGAGACTGAGGACATTGGTCAAATTATCTCACCCTCCAATGAAACTTCTGATGAAGAAGAGGGGAATCTGAGACTAAAGGTGCAAAAACATGCACCTATCTAGTCTCTAAGGTTAGTCACTTGGAATCTCAGGTGACTAACTTAAACAACAGGGTCAATGATCAGCAACTTGAGATTTCTTATCTCAAGGAAAACTATCTAGGATACCTTTAAGAAAAGCTCAACCCCGAACACAAGAACCTGTGGATGTGATTGACCTAACTCCTAGCTCATCTATGCAGGAGGGTGATGCTACCAAAAAGGGGGAGAAAGTCATTAAAATTACAAAACCTGGGAGTTCTTCACAGAGCATGGACTTTAAGGATCACCATCTTCACTTGCAACTGTCCATACTCAACAACTTCCTCAAGTTCACATTGATATGGACTCTATAAACTCCTTTATTCAGAGTCTTTTTAGGAAGGCATTCCAAGGGCTATGTCATCTTCACCTCAAGGAACTTCAAATTACATCATAGGGTGGATGTATGATGCCAAAGAGAGAAAGACAACAAAGGGAAAGATGAGAGAATAGGCTGCAAAGGAAAGAGCCATAATCCAAAATAGCAAGAAGAAGTCTATTGATAGGCACTTGAAGCTGTATGGATTCTCTGGAAGGATACTTGGCCCTATGTCTCTATCTACCATAGATGAGCACATTAGGGTTGAAAGCAGAAGATCAAAAGAGGAGAACTTGTTGATTTACACTCCCCACCAAGTCAGGTCCCTTAAGAAGTGGAGGTTAAGGTTGAACCATTTAAGAAAAAACAACCTAGACCTCCCACTAAGTCTTAGCAAGCTTCATCTTCTGATCCACAGCAGGGTTCTGTCCCCTCTCAATTTGAACCTATGAGAGAGGAATACCCAACTGAGCAAGACAAAGATGATCAACAAGGTACTACAGGACAGTCTTCTTAAAAAGTCCAAAGAGGAGAAAAAGGATGTCTTCTAAACTAAAGTCTAAGAAGAAGAAGAAAGAGGCACCCATCTCCAAATCTCAAGATGAGTCAGAACATCTTGAGAATGTGCAACAAGAGGAAGCTCAACCAACTCCAATCCAAGTAGCTTCTCTGGCATGAATAAGACCCATCTTTCCTGAACTTACTCTACTAATCCAGAAATATGGCATGTCATTAGAGATCAAGGTGTTGAAGATGCCTACACATGGCACAACATGTTTAATCTACCTCTGCATGATCTCTTTAAGATGAGAGGAGATTTTGAGAGTCTGAATGATCTTGACCATCTTATGAAGAAAGGCATGGTCATTATCATAATGAGGACTATCAATATCTGAAGTCTTCAAATGTTTTGGAAGCATCATCCTAGAGGAAGTTTGTAAGGTTTCATATAAGACTGATGCAATCCAAAACATCCAAATAGTCTGTCCTGCATGCATGCTCAAAGTTCAGAATTAGAATGCTTCGGAAGTTTCACATTCAGCATTAGAAAACATTTAGCAAGTGTGAAATCTTCCAAAGCTAAGACCAATATATTTCGAAGCCAAACATGAAGTCGTCTAAAGCTTCAGAGACAAAGTCTTCCGAAGCCAGTTTATGAAGACAGATTTCTTATAAAGACTTTTGAGTACATGCTTTATCTGATGTACCTTTTACCATAAAGATAGACCACATTTCCGTTGCAACTCTGTTTGACTCACCATCTTTCACAAGTTGGTGAAAAGGTTCATGCTTTTGGTAAACTGTACATTAAGGTATTAAGTTTGTTTCTTTCAACTTTATGTACTTTTCTCCTTTTTGTAATATATTAGGATGTGAGCTTTGGTATGTCATAGTCACTAGTCAAAAGGCAATCTGCCTTTTGACTCTACATTGATTTTGTTGTTGTCTAGATCATGTATCTAGCTGGCTTTCAAAGTATGTCGGCTGTAAGATGTATTATAAAGTATCTCTGGTCCCTTGTATATTTAAGAAAATGCTTTGTAAACACTTGTAAGGACCTAGAGAGCAATATATAACATTCTAGAAAACCAAACACTTATGTTATTTTGTTCTTGTTCTGTCTCTTAATTACTTGTGTTTCTTAGATTCGTTGTAACTTGTTTCTAGTTCCCCATTTGATTAGTTAAGTGTTTTAAATCAATCTCTCCTCATTGTGTGTTGTATTGTAAGTGACCAAATCCCTCAAATGGTCGTACAAAAGTTATTAAGTCTATTACCACTCTATTACACTTATTGCACATGGATCTATTTGGTCCCACAAGTATTATGTGCATTGGAAGGAAATGATACTGCCTTGTGACCGTTGATGATTTTATAAAATTTACATGGGTCTTCTTTTTAAGAGCTAAGGATGAAACTACTGAAACGTTAAAATCTTTTATTCTTAAAATTGAAAATCAAATTGATACAAGGTTAAGATAATTAGAAGTGATCAAGAAATTGAGTTTAAGAATCATGTTCTTGACTTATTTTGTTACTCAAAGTGGATTGCCAGAAAATACAGTGCTCTTAGAACTCCTTAACAAAATGGTGTTACTGAGAGAAGGAAAAAGACTCTGATTGAGGTTGCTCGAACCATGTTAGCTGATTCAAAGCTGCCTCTAACATTTTGGGCAAAGGAAGTCAGCACTGCCTGCTATGTGCAGAATAGGGTTCTTGTAGTTAAGCCATATGAAAAAACTCCTTATGATCTATGGAACAAGAGGCCACCGTTTATTGGCTTTCTAAGGTCCTTTGGCAGTAGGTGTACCATACTTATCACCAAGAACAATTTGGTAAAATTGCTAAAAAGATAGATGATGCTATCTTTGTTGGATATTCTATTGTTTATAGACTTTATAACAATACAAATTAATAGTTTGAGGAATAATTTAACATTGTTATGAAGGAGCACACTCTTTATGTTAGGGAGATGGCACTGATCATATTTTTGACTTAGAATTGTTTTCCAACTATTCTAAATCATAATGTGAGAATGTTTCAGCTGGAATAGGTACTCAAAGTAATTCTAATGACGATCAACTGTTTGAGTTACCCAGGCCTCGTCCAAGTTCTCCAAAAGTAGCTGAAGAGCAGGCTCCCACTTCTTCAGATCTGATAGTAAAACTATTTGAAGAGATAGTGGGGCTTCAACCAGTGGTCCACCAAGTGAGCCTCAAATCTCATCTAGTGACACTACATAACACCAAGCTAATGAAAGTACCATCTTCAAGGAAGAGGAAACTATTAATGCTGCTTCATAGCCAACAAATGATGTCAAACTTGGATCTATCTTTGCAACTGGAGATGATTCCCAGGCTCATAATTCACAACACTTATCTAGCTGAGAACATCATTAGAGAAGTCTCTAAAGGTGTGAGAACAAGGTGACAAAATCACAATGGGAATGTATGCCTGTACTCATGCTTTTTGTCTCAGATAGAAGCCAAGAAAGTAGAAGAAGCCTTAAAGGATAGTAGCCAGGTTGAGTCAATGCAAGAGGAATTACTACAATTCAATAGACAAAAGGTTTGGAACCAATGTCCGCTCATCTGGTCAAGTACCAATAGGCACCAAATGGGTCTTTAGAAACAAGAGAGATAATAGAGGCTTGATAATCAAGAAGAAGGCAAGACTGGTAGTTCAAGGATTCACCCAAGAGGAAGGAATTGATTACACTGATGTCTTTGCATCAGTTGCAAGACTTGAGGCAGTGAGGATCTTTCTTGCTATGCCTCATCCAAGAATTTTACTATCTACCAAATTGATATCCAGAGTTCTTTCCTGTATAGGGATATAGATAGAGAATTCTATGTATGCCAACCTCCAAGATTTGAAGGTCCAGAATACCCCAACTATGAGTGCAAGTTGGATCAAGCTTTATTGGGCTGCACCAAGCACCTAGGTTACACTAGAAGCACCATTGACAAGATTTTATTCATAAAGAAGTCCGGAAAGACATTTTGCTCATCTAAGTCTATGTTGATGATATTATATTTGGTTCCTTAAATGACCAAATGTGCCGAGACTTTAAGAGTATCATGAAAAAGAAATTTGAGATGAGTTTAATAGGAAAGATGGATTTCTTCCATGGAATTCAGGTAAAACAGATGAAGGAAGGGTTCTTTATCAATCAATCTAAGAATGTATCTGACATCTTAAAAAGATTTGATATGAAGGATTATAATCTAGCCAAGACACCCATACCCATAAACCACAATCTTTATCCTGATTCTGAGGGCGAGGATACCAATAAGCATCAGTATAGGGCAATCATCAGTTCTATGATGTATCTCACTGCAAGTAGACTTGATATCATGTTTGAAACATGCATTTATGCAAGATATTAGGTTGCTCCAAAGGTCTCACCTAGTTGCTACTAAGAGAATCTTTAGATACCTTAAAGGAGCACCAAAACTAGGTCTTTGGTATCCAAGGAACAACAATTTCAATCTCTATAGCTATTCTGATAGTGACTATGATGGCTGCAACATCAACAAAAAATGAACATCAGGAGGATGTCAATTTCTTGGTGGAAGGATTATCTCATGGCAATGCAAGAAGCAATCATGTGTCTCTACGTCTACTGCTAAAGCTGTATACATTGCTGCTGCAAGTTGCTATGCTTAACAGTTATGGATTTAAAATCAGATGCTCGACTATGGATTCAACTTCATGAGCACTCCTATCCACATTGACAACAATAATGCTATCTCAATTACTGAAAATCCAGTAAAGCACTCTAAGACAAAGCATATCGACATTAGCTATCATTTCATAAGAGATATTTATGAGAAAAATTTGATTAAGCTAATCAAAGTTGATTCAAATGAACAATATGATGATTTGTTCACCAAAGCCTTTGATGAACAAAGATTTAAGTATGTTATTATAGCTATTGGGATGATAAACAGTGATTAGTCTATCTCCTTTGAAAACCTTTTTAAATGTGCAATTTCTTTTGTCAATTCAATCTAAGCCCAAAGGTTATTTCTGAAATCTTTCTAAGTATAGATTCTTCAAAAGAGAAATTAATCCTTGGAAGATGTTTATATATCTTCCAAAGAAAAATTTTTCCAAGGAAAATCTTCTTCTCAAAAGAATTTTTAGTCTCAGAAGGAAAAATTCTTCTCAAAAGAATTTTTAGTCTCGGAAGAAGCGATTGATAATTTATCAAATCTACTTCCGAAGCTTATAAATTCTTCATTCGGAAAGCACTTTACTCTCAGAAGTAAGAAATTATCTTCGGAAGTTAAGTTGGCTTCGGAAGAAGGTTACGATCGGAAATCTCTTATACTCGGAAGAAGACCTTACTATGTAATGTAAATCTTGGTACCCCACAACAGTAAGAGGTAAATCTTCTTCTCAAAAGAATTTTTAGTCTCGGAAGAAGCGATTGATAATTTATCAAATCTATTTCCGAAGCTTATAAGTTCTTCATTCAGAAAGCACTTTACTCTCAGAAGTAAGAAATTATCTTCGGGAGTTAAGTTGGCTTCGGAAGAAGGTTACCATCGGAAATCTCTTATACTCGGAGAAGACCTTACTATGTAATGTAAATCTTGGTACCCCACAACTGTAAAAGGTAAAGATTTTCTTAATGATGTAAGAATATTTTAAATGGATTTAACCTTACCGCCTTTGTCACATCATACCCAAAGAATCACTTCACCTTATCTGTCCGTCACCTTCACCCATTTAAATATTTCGACTTACCTACTTTAATCTTTTTACCCATTCACTACCCAAAGCTTTCTTTATCTCCAATTTAGACAAATCAAGCTCATTTCTCTACTTCTTTCTCAATGGCGCTTAACCCCCAGCACAATCAAGTCGTATTCTTGGATTTGTCCATGGATGCTGACTTCTTTGAAGTCATCTCCTTTCTAACCCAATCCACTTACTTCACAACCATAACTGTAAACCCCATCGAGTATTCAAACCACATGGCTGATTTTTAGGGGAATGCACAAATCATAACCCAGAATGGGGTTAGGGTTTTGAGGACCAACATTTGTGACCAAGAGTTGATCATATCCGAATAGCTCATTAGGGGCATCTCGAGCTTCACGATGATAATTGTTAGGATCAGTGATCTACGTTTGATTGATTAGGGAGCATTGCAGTGGAAATCGAACAATGAATTTAGACAATTCACAAGAATACAATTGATATTCAAAGTAAGAACAAACGATTATAGAAAGAATTCTGCAAATCAAAGATTTCATTCAATACGCGCTTTCGTGGTGGCAAAATGTCACACTTACAATCAGGTCAATCATCCCTTATATAGGAATGTCGTGGTGGAGCATTCCTTATATAGGAGATGTGACGTCTGCTGATGTCACTTGATAGTGACATCTAACAGAATTATTCAAACTACTGAAAGTTAACACAACTACTGAAGATGTCAAATCAGCTGACATCTTCTTACAAAAATACTAAGTGTTAACTGTCACTACAACTACTGAAAAGAAACTACTGAAACTACAACGACTGAAGAACATGCTCTTCAGTCATTTTACAAATGCTGAAACAAAAGAAACTACTGAAAGTAAACCATCACAACAACTGAAGAATGCTTCTTCAGCTGTTGTAACAAGCTTTGAAGGCTTCAGTACTTGTACTTGAACTTCAGCTGTTGTCATCAGCTGATGTCTTCAGTCTTTGTACTTCAGCTGTTGATCTTCAGTACTTTGTTCTTCAGCTGTTGATCTTCAGACTTTGGTCTTCAGCTGTTGAAGTCTTCAGTACTTTAGTCTTCAGCTATTGAAGTCTTGAGTACTTTAGTCTTCAACTGTTGATCTTCAGACTTTGGTCTTCAGCTGTTGAAGTCTTCAGTACTTTAGTCTTCAGCTGTTGAAGTCTTCAGTACTTTAGTCTTCAGCTGTTGATCTTCAGACTTTGGTCTTCAGCTGTTGAAGTCTTCAGTACTTTAGTCTTCAGCTGTTGAAGTCTTCAGACTTTGTCAAAACAGCTGATCAAGTCTTCAGCAGTTGATGTGATGTCTGTAGGACTTAGAGGTTTTTCTGATCAGGCTCATTGGTTCTTTTGGTCCAACAATAATTCACCAACGGAGTTCCCCAAGACTGGGGTTGAAAAAACATATACCTTAAGGAGGTATGGACATGATGTCAGCAGGTCCACTGTCTACAAGTTTAACTTCTCATACCAGTGGAAGTTCTTGCTGCACATTGTTCTTCAGTGCTTGTCAAACAAGTTAGGGGGATGAGATCAAATCCAATATGAACTAGGTTGTCTACTCAAGATTCATGCTAACCAATTTGATGGACAACCTTCAAAGGGAGACATTCTACATGTATCCAAGGTTCATCCAGCACCTCATAAACTGTGAGTGGACCAGAGCAAGCTTGTCTGTGTAGCTGCTTTTCCAGTCCCTCACATGAGGCCGGGCATCTTCAAGGTTCTGAAGAGGATGTCCACCAACTTCATCGGAAGAGACACTCCAATTCTTCCAGGTATGATTGAGTGCATAGCTTCTTGTGACATCCCTATTAACCCCATAAGTGATGAACCAACACTAGCAACCATGCTCATATCACTAGTTCTACCTTCTGACCCTATCAAATACACATATTAGAGATGCCCTAAATCAACCCTTGTTCAGTCTACTCTGATTGATCAAGTCCCTCCTAGTCTAACCAAAAAGAGCAGAGTGAAAACATAGGCTCCCACTCAGTCTGAGGTCTCACCTTCCTTCACCATTGACCTTAATATGGGATTTAAGTTTCCTCAGTCTCAATCCCCTAAGCCCGAAACCCAAGTGGAAATCCCTCAGGGTGAGTCTCCATAATCCCCTAAGAAGCCAAAAAAGGGACAACCCCACCATAGGCTTATTGCTAATAGACATTGACCAAAGTCCTGGGTTATTAGGTATAACTTCCATATCGTTTACAGACTTATTGCTAAGAACTGATGAGGAGATTATGTCTCTTAATGGCAATGAAATTGATACATAACACCCTTTTAAGGATCAACAGAGCCTAGAGGGACCTCTTATCTCTAGCCCCCATTAGCAAAAACCAACTAAGGTAAGTCCTAATGATGTGGAGGGAATACATGTAGATTCAGCTGCTACTACTGAAGGAGCCTTATTGGATCCTCAAGGCAGTGGTAATATTTCTGAGTCTGAATCTATGGCAACTATGCCAACTAAGGCACCCTTTCAATGGCAATGAAATTGATACATAACATCCTTTTAAGGTTCAACAGAGCCTAGAGGGACCTCTTATCTCTAGCCCCCATTAGCAAAAACCAACTAAGGTAAGTCCTACTGATGTGGAGGGAACACATGTAGATTCAGCTGCTACTACTGAAGGAGCCTTATTGGATCCTCAAGGCAGTGGTAACATTTCTGAGTCTGAATCTATGGCAACTATGCCCTTTGAATGTATTGTCTGTTAGTAGTAAGAGTATAGATACGCCCTTCGATGTGGTCCTAGGAGTAGATTGTTTGGCGGACTACGAAGTAGACATTGTGTGCCGGAAAAGATGATATGGTTGACAACGCCTGATGGGATCACAGTGACAGTTTAAGGTGATCGAGTCATGACGATTTTGGAGGTAATTTCGATAGGGGAGTACGGGGGTAAATGCCTTACTTGTTTACAAGTGAAGGCCGAGCACCAAATGCCGTATGGGAAGTATTGAGGTGATCGAGGCTACGACTGAGAAGCTCGAAAGGATCAAAGCCCTGATGAAGGTAGTCAGAGATAGACGAGAAGTCGTATGTTGGTAAACGACATAGATCGATGGAATTCCAGGTAGGAGACTGGAAAAGAGATGAGATAGTATTGCGCGCGGTGATTTAAGGGATAACAGGTTTCAGGGACAAAACCTATATAAGGGGGGTGAACTTGTAACGCCCGGAAATTTTCTTTTAAGGTGACGAAAGAAGAAAAAGAAATAAAGTCCAAAGTCGAGGGACCAAACTCGCCAACGAAAGAAACTTTGATGAATGGGAGTATAAAAGGGGGAAGACACCCCATACCTGCCATTGTTCAGCCAAAGAGAAAAGAAGAGAAGGAGAAAAGAGGAGAAAAGCTTGGTTCGGGTTGATCCGAGCGTGGAAATCGATGTGTAGCGGGTCAAATCGAATCTCTACTCGACATGATCATTAATGTGAGTTCTAGGACCCCTCTTTTACATGTTTTTAAATGATTTTGGGGCTGGAACACATCTGAAAACCATTTTTGGGTATTCGGGTATAAACCCGTTTTTGTATGTATGTGTATGATTCGTTTGGGGCTTGATTTTGGGCTTGGTTGCACTCGAATGATGTCATGGTATGCTTCTCTATGGTTTAGAATGGTTGATTTGAGCTTAATTGAGGTTTGGAAGAGTTTGGAGGCCGAACTATACGGCTGCAGTTGGGATGAACTGCATTCTGCGCCCAACTAGGGCTATGCGACTGGAGGTCCATGCAACCGAATAGTATGAGACTAGGGGCCATACACACGAAAGAGGTGCGACTGAGGTTCATTCGTATGACTGAGAGCCATATGCCTGAGGGCTATGCGACTGAAGGAAATGCAGATGAGAGTCATGCGACTGAAGGAAATGCGGATGAAGGTCATGCGACTGAAGGTCATGCGACTGGAGTCCATACGCCTGTGAGTCGTGTGATTGAGGTTCATTCGCACGAAAGGTGTGCGGTTGAGAGCAATTCACATGAAGGTCATGCGACTGAGGTCCATACACCCGGATGTCATGCGACTGAGGTCCATTTGCATGGGAAGCATGCGATTGGAGGCTATGCGACAGGAGGTTCATTCGCTTGAATGTTCTCATACGTATGGAAGACCATGCGATCGAATAGGGTCCATACGCCTAAATGACCATAGTACTGTCTGACTTTCAGGAAAGTGTGGACGTAGGCTCGGACCTTTGGGGTCGTTGATGACGTGATGGGTATGGACGACTTAAGATGATGTATGATGATGGGCTGATGATGATGATGTGATGCTGATGATGATGTGTGATGTCGTATGGTTGTATGATGTGATGCGCGTGATTCGTGTGATGTTTGATGTCGTGTGATTGTGCATGTTGTATGTTTGTGCATGATGTATGTTATGGGTGTGCGATGTTGCCTGCCTTGTGTGATTGATGTTGTATGTTGTTATGTTCCTTATTTTATTATGTATGTTTGTCTTCCTGTGGTTCTGCGTTGAGCGGTAATGAATGTAATGAAAGTATTATGTAATGTAATGTATGTTGTGATGGCCGATACAACTATTGGTGAAATAATATCTACTGGAAATGAGTTCCAACCCGCACTTCTCTTTGACATGCAATGTTAGCAAATGTAGCACAGGAGCTTTCAGTGGTTGTACACACTTGCTATGAAGAATCGCTTCTTAGGGAAGCTGTCTGGATGACCTATCATCATAAATTTCTCTCTACATTCATTAAAAGTATATTTATAAAAAACTTGGACATCATTGTCACAAATTCCAAGAGCATCTCTAGTTGATTGCAAAGACACCTCAATCATTCTATCTCCAGTGACAAACCTTCTTAATAATTTCTTCCCTTCATCATCAATCTTTATCTGTGTAGTTCTTCAGAATCTCTTAGTCAAGCATGCATATATGGCTGGATGGCATACATAGCATAGACATATCTGGATCTCAAAATGAATCTAAACATCTCCTAATAACCAGTTGCATCTCTTACATATTCATTAAGAAAAGCTACTACCTTATGCTTTGGTTCAAACTTTAGCTAAACTATCTGTCATTCACAAAGAAACAAAGTGTAAGAATGAAGTTATTACATTGATGTAAATTTCATTATCATTTATTAATTTTTTTATCCAATAACACTTGGAAAGTTTTCTAAGTGTTTTATACACTCAATCACTCAAATGTATTGTATATAAATTGAATTTATATTTTGAGATTATAATCAAGTAACATGTAACAAATTATGCACACTCGTTAATTTTACTTAATAGATTTTAAACTTTTAAAATTGAACAATTTTTTTATTCAAAAAACTCTTAAGTGTTTGACCACTTACTATTATATACCAAATCATGTTTTAGAAATTTACATCCACTAAGTAACTTGTTTCTTTTAGATTTATGAAAATTAAGAGAATTTTGATGATTAAACAATTGAAATTTATTGAGAATTCATGTTGGCGATTCATTTTAGTTGTTAACTTCTTATTATTACATTTGACTGATGAACAGCATGATCATCAAGAAATTTTTATGATGATATTATGTTTTGATGATGTCAATCTGGTTGAAATCATGTGTTATCAAGAAGTTCCGATTCAATTTTTAACATTATCACATTTAATCAGAAAATTTCAAAAATTTCAAACCCTTAGGGTTCGAATGCCCGAATAACTTTCATACGCCGAATCAAATGTGTGTTTAATGTTCTATGATTAGATCATTAGTACTCAATATGATGTTTAGAATCAATGATTATACCTCAATATGACAAATATTCCAGGAAATCAGACTAAATAAATGAAACTGATGGTCGTTAGGTGTGAATGAATAAGAACAGAGAGTTTAGAGTGTGTGAATGAATAAGTAAAATGAAATTTTGTCAAGTGTTGAATTTAAATAAATGTGAAGAAATTATTAGACGCATGACCACTGTATAGGCGCATGAGCACCGTTGAGACGTATGAGACTTAGGTGCATGGCACTGTTTGGGCACATGAGCACTGTTTTAGGCGCATGAGCACTGTTCAGGCACATGACCTAGCCTCAAACGCCTAACACTTGGACGATTTCATGAACCCTCAGTTTCTATGAGAACTGTTTAGGCACATGACTTTCAAATGAGTACACTTGGAATATTTTCAACATGGAACGTATGGTATTGTTCAGGCGCATGAGCTTAATTGAAACGCCCTACACTCAACAATTGTTTTAGACTCACGACAATTTTTTTGGCGCATGAGGTGAAATCAAAATGCCTAGCACCGAAACAAAAACTCTAAAAATTCATCATACTCCTAAAATGGACTTATGATCACTATTTAGGCATATGAGACCTTTCCATACGTCTAACACTTGGATTTTTTCATCAAAACAAGCAAACCCTAATTTTGAAAATTAATGCAGATGAAGATCCTGCAGTAGAAGAAGAAGTATTGGCTTACCGCATTTGTTAATGCGGAAGGCAAAGAACAAATGCTGACACGTATTTGTTCTTCCACATTAACAAATGCGGAAGACCAAGAGTAATGCGGAAAAGTTTTTGTTCATCGCATTTGCCAATGCGGATGACCGGACAAAAATGCACACAAGTATTTGTTCATCCGCATTACCCAATGCGGATGACCAACATACTAATGCGGATGATCAAGTCAAGAAATGCTAATCAAGTCCATCTCCTCCGCATTTGCCAATGCGGCTGAACAAGCAGAAATGCAGATCAAGACTTAGACTAGTTCTGATATATAGGTTAGGGGTAGTTTAGTCATTTTGTAAAAAGGCATCTTGTCTGCCTATAAATAGAATAGAAAACCTCGTACATGAGACGACGATTGATAGACAATTAGAATATATTTTGTAATTTATTCTCAAGGTGTATCATTACTATTTATGCTCAAACCCTAGCATTTACTGTAATCATCATCTCATTCAATACAAACAAGCATTTATGATTATTTCTTCTGCGTTGAATGTTTATTGATTTTTTGTTTCCGCCTTTTAATCACTAACTCAATCATTATATTCGATCCTGAGTGAGAATCTCAATCTCACCACCCAGTCAATTGGTATCAGAGCTTTGGCTCTCGATTCTTTTTCAGATCTACCCAAGACCTGAATAGAACTTGATTTGATTTGGTGATTGAGTTGCTAACAGAGTATTCTATCATCTCTACTTAGTAAACAACAAAAAATGCTCTTAAAACAACCTTTTGTCAACACGTTCTCACCTTCAAGAACTATACACAAAACCTACAGATTCATACGAAGAATAGTAATATAACGAAAGTTGCGATAGAAACCAAGAAACATTAATACATCTGATTTTCTAAGCATTTGTTGAACGATGTGGACTATTCGGACTAATTAATCTTAAAAGTTACCTAATCTATATTTATACAAGTTAAAACACCTTGTTAAAATGGATTCACATAGTTTTTCAGAACTTGGTCATACTCCAAAACCACCAATGCTTAAACATAAATATGAATTTAAACAATGGAACATCATGTTCAGAAATTACATTACAGGTGTAGATCCTGATTTTTGGATCTTAATATGCAAGGGGCCACATATCCCTGTCACTCTGTCTACAGATCAAGCTGCTATCTACAAGACCGCAAGGATACCCACTGAAAATCTAACTCTTGATGATGAAGATTACAAGAAAATCAAGATTGATCTGAAAGCTTACTCTATCCTAACTCAAGCACTCAAGATGGATGTGCTAATAAGATTGGAGAAGTATGGTACTCCCAAAGTTGTATGGGATGCACTGAAAATTATATGTGAGGGAAGCAGTGAAGTTGCAGAAATTAACAAGGATAAGCTTGTTAATCAGTACCAAACATTTCATAACTCCGAGGGGGAGTCCATATCCAAACAACTACACAGATTTGTACAGTTAGTAAATGACTTAGAAATCATGGCAGTCACTTATAAGGTCAAGGAATTAAACAAGAAAATGCTGCACAGTCTTCCAGAGACCTGGAAACAAAATATGATGATGTTAAAGAACACTCTTGATCTTGAGAGAACAACTCTGGACATAATGATAGCCAAGATAAAATCTTTGGAGTTAGATGAAAGAAGCAGAAACTTGGGAGGACCCAAAGTGATTGAGGCATACAAATTTCCATTAGAATCTCATTCTGTGGAAAATTCCTTCATTACTGAGGAGGATGATTTCATCTCTTCAAGAGATCAAGTGAATACCATAGGGTTCATTGCAACTCCATCAACTAATCATCTATCAACATCATCCCAAGCATCCAGAGTCACTACTGTTCCTACAACCACTCCTGATGACCCAAGATCCAAAGAACAGAAGGCAACTTACAATGTCTTTGTTGCAAGCTTTGAAGCATATTTAGGAGGAAGACTCACATCAGCACATTGATCCAGGACGAGTAGAAATGGATCAAGATGATGTAGAAGAAATGGATCTGCGAGGGCAAATGGCCATGATTGCTATGAGAGCAAAGAAATTTTTCAGAAAAGGCAGAAAACTCAGCCTTAATGAAAATACAAAGCTTGGATATGATAAATCCAAAGTGAAATGCTTCAACTGTGGCATGGCTAGCCACTTCTCCAGAGAATGCAATGCCCCCAAAAGAAACAACATTCAAAGAATTCTCAAAGCCAGTCATCCTCACAGTCAAACTCAAGCTTTCACTCCAATAATCATCATTAGAAGTATCATCATCCACAACAACATCAATCATATCAAAATCAACCTCAACTGACAAACCAAGCTCATGGAAGTAGTCAGTCATCTGCAAATGCTCTTGTGATCAAACAAGATAGAGTATGTGACTGGAGCCTGTATGCAAAGGAAGTCAAGCCTCAATTTCAAAATCATGCACTTATGGCTCACATCAATAATGGTCCATCTCCAATGCCTACTGAGGTAAAATCTAACCTTTGTAGTGAAAAATGTATTACTGAATTGCAAGGTTATAGAGAGCACAACCATAAACTGGATGATAAAATTAAAGAGGAAAAGGTGAAGTTAGAGATGATGAAAAGAGAGATAAAAGGCTTTGAAATCAAAATAAAATCTCTCATCTCTGACATTGAAAAACTACATGGTGAAAAGTACACTCTTGCAGCTGAGAATGAGCTACTGACTAAAAAGTTAGCTCAATCTAAAGCTAAACATACACTTACTGAAGTGAAACTTGAAAAGTTTCAATTGTCTTCAGTCAAGCTTCAAGAGATGCTTGATTCTCAAAAGGATCCAAAGGACATGTCGGGAATTGGGTATACTTCATGTCCTCCACCTTACAATGACAACTACACTGTCATGCCTGAATCTGTCACACACAATGAGGAAATTGAAACTAAAACTATGGAACCAAAATCTATAGTAAAACAAGTAATCAATCCTCAAAACAAACCTGAGGTTTATATTGAAACAAACGAGAAGACAATCAGATTAGGTCACCGAATCAAGATTAAAGAGTGTTCAGACAAGGTTGAATGTCATCAAACCCATAAGCCCCGTAAAGGCAATTGTTCCATTTATAAAATTCATGCCTTCTGTTTTAAAAGGTAAAAAGAAGTTTGTGAAGTTAGTGAAACCCACTGCTGAAAGCAGTTATGATAATGAGATTATATCTCCAAACAAATCAAGCAAATCAGACAAGGTTTCACTGCAAAAGAAGCAAAAAAGATCACTAAATTCAACGTGTAAAACTCTGTCAGACCCCCAATCTTCAAAATTAAGACAGGGTGTTGGTTTTGATATATGTAATAAAGAACACGTTGATTAATTAGAGAAAGAGGTACAGAAAGGGTTGAAGAAACAAAAACAGCCAAGAAAATCTAACAAAAAGGTTGATTTTGATTCATCCTCTAAGCAAAAGAAAGTGGCTCAACAGCAAATGAGAAAATCAACTGAGTCCCACAAATCAAAATCTGATTCAAGTAACAAACAAATGTATTATGAAAATTGTGATATGTTCAGTCACAAAACAGAAGAGTGCTTTTACAACCAATATTGCTCTATGTGTGACATGAACAACCACTCCATCAAAAACTATTATTTTAACAAATATTGTTCAGTATGTGATATGAACAAACACAATACATCTGATTGTTATTCAATCAGAGGGATTGAGAATTCCCCAAAACAAGCCCATCTCAAAAACATCTGCTGAGAAACACACTGTTAGACTCATTTTTACAACAATCAATCTAGGATATCTAGATCAACAAATGACAGGAGCAATATAAAGGAAGTGTGGAAGGGTCAAAGAAAACATCACACAATGAAACCCAAAATGGACCTTCCCAAACAAAAAGTAATTTTTGATAATGAAAAACAGGTTAAATTTCTACAAAGAAACAGAGACCAAAGGTTTCATTACTCATTTGAATCTTCATAGATATTAATGAGATGACTTAACCCAATCATTACCAAAAATCTCCCAGGACACCTCCATCTAAACCATAATTTAGAGAAAAATACCAAGAAGTCACCATTATGAATAGGAACAGGAAACCCAAGACCATCATGGCTTGGGTTCCTTATTCTAATTTGTTCTTTTTGCTTATAGGTTCATCCACACAGGTCCAATAGCTTATGGTACATGGATAATGGATGCTCCCGACACATGACTGGAGCTTGTTCCCTCCTTCATGACTTCAAGCATATACAAGGAACTACTGTGGCATTTGGTGGAGATTCACAGGGTGGTAGAATTACAAGTGAATGATCTATGACAAATGGGATGCTGAGCTTTGACAGAGTGAACTACTGTGAAAAACTGAACTTCAATCTGCTAAGCGTGTCTCAGATCTATGAAAAGAAATATTCAACTCACTTTATAGACACTCATTGCTACATTCGGAAACATGGATTTCAGATCTCTGAAGAATGGGTTGTCCTAAAGACCTTGAGGAAGAGTAATACTTATGTTTTAAACCTGCATCACCTAAAGAAGAAACATGTCTTTAATCAAAAGCATCATTTGATGAGTCATAGCTTTGGCACACACGTTTGGGGCACACAAACTTTCAAAACATGAACAGATTGGTCAAAGGAAACCATGTCATTGGTCTTCCTCAAAAGGAATTTTATTTAGTTGATCACTGTTCAACGTGTCCCAAAGGAAAACAACACAAATCTTCTCATAAATCCAAGCTAGTGAACACAAACAATACTCCATTGAAGCTACTTCATATGGATCGATTGGACCAACTCATGTCGTGAGTATTGGAAAGAAACAGTATTGTTTGGTGATCATTGCTGACTTTTCATGATTTACATGGGTTTTCTTCTTACTTCATAAAAAGGAGGCATCCCAAATAATAAAAGACTTTATCACTAAAATAGAAAATCACCTTGATCATAAGGTCAAAACAATCAGAAGTGATAATGGAACTAAATTTAAAAATGCAGACATGAGTTCTTTTTGTGCAACCAAAGGCATTGCTCATCAATTCAGTGCAGCTAGAACTCCTCAACAAAATGGGGTAGCTGAAAGGAGAAATAGAACACTGATTGAAGCAGCAAGAACAATGCTAGCCGATGCTAAGCTGCCAATTACCTTCTGGGAAGAGGCAGTTAAAACATTGTGCTTTGTACAAAATCAAACTCTAATTGTAAAAGAAAGCAACATGACTCCATATGAACTGCTCTTTCATAGAAAACCATTCATTGGATTTCTTAAATCATTTGGTAGTCTTGTCTCAATATTAAACACCCAAGACTATTTAGTAAAGTTTTCATCTAAGTCTGATAAAGGATTCTTTGTAGGTTATTCTTCTGTTTCAAAGACTTACAGAGTGTTTAATCCTAGATTAAACATTATTGATGAATCAACAAACATTCAATTTAAGGAACATTCGTTTCCCAAATCTACAAATGGTCCCGACTGGTTGTTTAATATTGACTCATTTACAAAATTATTTGATCAATTTCATATGTCTGATGCAGGAAATATCCATTCAGGTGACACTTCTTCAACTGTGGAAAGAAGAGATGACTTTCTATTGATTCCTCCTATATCTGCTGAATACATGAATGAAGATGTTCCTCTTCAAGCTGATCCCATCAGAAAACGATCACAAAACCAGAGTGTTTCAACTAAAGGAGGTCCAAGCCTATTACTATCACACTCAGATGATTTGTCAACTGAGATCAGATAAAAAACAAGCTACTCTTCCAACTGAAACACAAAGAACATCAAATGATGGAAGCAATCACAGCCCTGCTAAAGCTGAAGCAGGAACGGAAACGGAGTCTGACTATCTTAATAATTCCCCAACAGTACAAGATGAAGGTGCCTCTGACCATAATGAACTGAATGTCTCCAATCTTGATGTAACCATTACTGGTGACTCCATTCTAACCACCAGAATACATAAGAATCATCCGGTTGAAACCATTATCGGTGAACTTCATGAGAGGGTGACAAGAAGCAAGTCTGGAATTGCAAACATCTATTTGTTCTCATACTTTCTTTTTCAAATAGTACCCAAGAACATCAAAGAGGCTCTTCAAGACAATAGCTGGATTGAAGCAATGCAGGAAGAATTGCTCCAATTCAAGAAGCAAGAAGTATGGCAACTAGTAGATTTTCCCGAAAGACAATACCCTATCGATACCAGATGGCTGTACAGGAACAAGACTGATGATAGAGGGATCATCATCAGAAATAAAGCAAGATTAGTGGCACAGGGATACACTCAAGAAGAAGGAATTGATTATAACGAAGTGTTTGCACCTGTTGCTAGATTAGAAGCAATCAGAATCTTTCTAGCATATTCTGCATCCATGAAATTTACTGTTTATTAAATGGATGTGAAGTGTGCCTTCTTGATTGGAAAGATTGCTGAGGAGGTCTATGTGAGTCAACCACCTGGCTTTGAAGATCCAGATTTCCCTCATAGAGTTTACAAGCTTGACAAGCTTTGTATAGTCTTCACCAAGCTCCAAGGAAGTGGTATGAGACTCTATCATCCTTTCTTTTTGAAAATGGATATGAAAGAGAAAGGATTGATCAGACTCTCTTAGAAAAAGAAGAGGAAAACACATGCTGTTAGTCTAGATTTATGTGGATGATATCATTTTTGCCTTAACAAACAAGCAACTTTGTAAAAGAGTTGTGAAGACCTTATGCATTCAAAATTCCAAATGAGTGCAATGGGGGAACTCACTTTCTTTCTATGGGTGCAAGTCCAACAAACAGTAGATGGAATCTTCATCAATCAATCAAAATACGTGGAAACTATGTTGAAGAAATTCCACTTTCCTGATTGTCAGTCTATTAGAACTCCTGTGGATACTAAAGTGAAGATTGGTCCTGATCCAGATGGCAAATCAGTGGACCAGACTCACTACCGATCTATGATTGGTTCACTTATGTATCTAACAGCCAGTAGGCCTGACATAATGTTTGGTGTTTGTGTGTGTGCTAGGTATCAAGCTGATCCAAAAGAATCATATGTTAATGCAGTCAAGAGGATATTCAAATATCTTAAGGGCAAACTAGCTCTTGGATTATGTTATCCAAAGGAAGGAGAATTCAATCTCTATGCCTTCACAGACAGTGATTACGGAGGATGCAACTTCAATAGGAAGTCCACCTCTGGCGGTTGTTAATTTCTTGGTCCCAGACTGGTTTCATGACAATGCAAGAAGCAGACAAACGTATCTGTATCAACGGCATAAGCTGAGTATATTGCAACATCAACTTGTTGCTCTCAAGTACACTGGATTCAAAACTAGATGTCTTATGGTTTTAACTTCTTGCACACATCAATTCAAATTGACAACACTACGGCTGTTTTCATTACAAATAATCCTGTTCAGCACTCTAAAACAAAACACATTGAAGTTAGATATCACTTTTTGAGAGACTATGCTGAAAAGGGGCTAATCAAATTGATTCAAGTACCTACTGAAAATCAATTGGCTGATTTATTCACAAGGGCATTTGAACCTAGTAGGTTTGAATTTTTAGTGCAATCAATTGGTATGATTAATCTTGAATAAATCAATCAAAATATCAAAAAAAGATCAAAATACTAGAAAAACACAAAAAGAAGTCAATTTTATGAAGAATAGAATATCAATGGGAAATGATATAATTACAGTCGTTATATCATTCACTGTGTGCTTAATTTCAAAAATTGCAACACTATCATGACTTACCAGATATGTTGGTAGGCTCAACTTGGAAGAGAAGATACATGAAGTGATGAATTAAAATCTTATTCAATAGTGAAACACTCATCACAAAGTACATGTATGTATTGGCTTATCTGAATGCATGTGTGTGTAGTAACCTAAACACACCAGGTAATGATACTTTATGAATCTCTTTCAACTACATCAAGTTCCATCTTTGTTTTGTTGAGCAAAGACCTTATGAAACAAGCACATAGTGCAGATGTACTGATCCAAAGATTCCCAATGAGGACACATCCAAATTGGATGAATCTACAAAAGCAATACATTCTAAGTGAATGAACAAAAGAATCCTATTATGGATCACTTTCCGAAGTGAAGTGAAAAGAATCCCAACGTGGATCATCATGAAAAGGATCAAAGTAAATGAATCCCAATGAGGATCAGTGAAAATGAGTTCTCATAACTTAAGTAACTTGGTAAGGAAAGTTGTGAAAAAGTTCTACCATGCATTATATAAGGATGGTTGATCATTCCATGCTTGTGTGTGTGAGGTACATATTGAATAATTAAATCAACCAAAAACACGATAAATATCATTTGCATCAAAATATCAACTTGGTATGAGTTTAAGAGGACAAACATACCTTGAATCATCAAGTTCATAAGCATGTCCATTTTATCATAAAGGATGCACATGTGTAATGTAAGATTGATATGATCCCAACAAAAGATATACTCCTCTTCATTATTATAATCAATGTACATAATAGTCAAACAATTTTTAAATCTTTAAAGTTTCTATCTAGATGTGGATAAAACTTTAAGGGGAGTAATTTAAAATTTTTGATTAAATTTGTATAGATTTTTACTATCTTAAATTGCTTTCTTAAAAATTAAAAACAAAAGAAAAAGAAAATGCATGTGTTGATGCAGAAGTTATACCATAGTATCTCAGCCTATGCAGACTCTTGGAAGCATGAAAAGTCCAAGATCTGTCAAACAATGGGAAACTTGTATCACTTCTGACAATCAAGTCAATCCAAGCAAGAATTGACAAAATCAACAATCAACAACTTCATAAGACACAAACTCAATCAAAGACAACTTTCATAACAAGAAAAATGAAAAGTAGAAAACATTATGTCTTGATTAAGTTCATAATTTAGTGCAGGTAAGTGCATTGGTTAATGCGGGTGTAGGTAACCCATACATGTAACCAATGCGGGTAACTATTTATGTCATAGATAAACCAATGCGGATAAAGTTTTACTCTACTGCATTTGAATCAAAACATGAAAAGTTGTTAAAAATCTATACGGACAGAGATTTGCTCTACCGCATTTTTTTACATTTAACAATACTTTTTATGAAATTTTAAAATGAATAAACAAGTGCTCAATATCTTCTGTCACAAAGGATGATTATCATGTAAATGTGGAAGGTTAACTCAGACATGCATAGGATATGTTCTATATCATGAAAGTACTACACCCTTCCAGGTGATCTCTTTATAACTTCACAATCCTACTCTTTATCATATTTTCAGGCCATAATCCTGTATTCTTCCACAGAGTTGGGAGTTGTGAGGTGATCAAACAGCTCTATCAAGGTAGACTTCTATTCAGTTATTTCTCTGACTATTGTTCCAAGTGGGCATACTTTGCCAGGTATCACTTCTCTTGGTTCGCTAATCAGTTTATCTTTTCCTTTATGTTGGTCTTTACTTTCAACAGTGACAGGCTCAACAGGGACTTTGTTGTGATGCTCAGCAGCTGGATTTGGAGCTTCAGTCTGGAATTTCACACTAGGTTCAATCTCAACTTTCATATGATGCTCCATCATCCTTCTAAGCTCTCTGACTAAACTCCCTTTTAACTCATGCATTTTATAAATTTGACCTTGTAACCAACAAGTCATATTGTATTTGTTTAACATGGTTTTATCACAATGGCCTAGCTCTTTTTTTATTCTCTGAATTAATTAGAAAGTTATGAATGTTTCATAATTGCAATTTGGGATCATGAAGCTTGCTAGCTCAAATTCCTTCAATGTTTCCTTCATTTCTATTATGTTCATTCTCTCAACCATGTCATAGGGAAACCCATGATTGATCAGGGTCATAAACATAGTTGATTCAGGCCTCTTTTTTTAATATGTCTTTAGTGGTTAGTAGGTCATTAGCCTTTGATTCTTTTTGTTCTTTTGGAGTCTCATCCTTAGTAAGCTTATTCCATTCATCATCACTTAACTACTCTTATGAGTAACATCCTTCATAGTAGATAAGTCTACTAAAGGTGCGTGTTTTAGGAGACATGGATCTTGACCGTTTGGGTGAGTCTTCAACATCAATTATTTCTTTCTTAAAAGACCCCAAATAGTTCCTCTTTCTGGAATTTAGAATGATTGGTTTTTGAGCTTCAGCAGATTCTTTTAGTTGTCTTTGTGATCGGAGTGCTTTATTCAAGATCACAGAGTCTCATCTTCAGCTGCTCAATTTCTTGATCATTCTTTCTAGACTCTTTGAAGTATTGATCACATCATTTTTGACTTTCTCCAACTCCAATTGCAACCTCTCTTTATCATTAGTTTGTTGCTTCAATGACTCCTTGAGTTCTTCTACATGTTGATGTAATGCATCAATTACTTCATTGTTGCTTTGTACATCTTCTCTCAATCTGTTCAGTTGAGCTCCATGTTCATTCAACAACTATTCTTTTTCATTTACCATTGCCTTCAATTCTTTTATTCTTGCCAACCTATTGTTTGATTTGATGATCAACTTGTTGTATTCAGCCACCAAGTGACTTTTGCTAATAGGGATGTCCTCCTGACTAAAATCATCTTCAAGATATGCTATGACATCAACATAGTTTGTTTCTTTTTCACCTTCTTGATGTTCAGCAGTAATCTCATCATTATTAACTTCAGCAGGAGCTACACTTGCTGAGCTTGAACTTGACTCAACAGCTAGATTAGGCTACTCTTGATATGGTTGTTGTTGTTCTTGAGGATGAATTGTTGTTGAAGTTGGTTCAGTGTGATTGGACAACACTTGGGTTTGTGAGTTAGTGATTGGAGTGGCATGGTGCTTGCTTGAGATATTAACTCCGTCTCACCGGTGTGTGCTAAGTTTTGAGATTAAGTAGCCAAAATGGGTTCTATATGAGTACTCTCAGGAGATTGGTAAATAGCTAGATTAGGCATGGTGCTTGATTAATGATATACTATTATATTCATCATAAATTTATAAAGTAAATAGCATGAAATGCATTTGACTGTCCAACGAGTACACACAATAAATAAACTAAAAGAAACCAAATGAAATAAATTCATGTACATGCATATAAACACATATAATGGAATCATACTATGACACTAAACTTCTTCCTGATTGAGTTAATTGTCGAAATCTGACCTGATTCTAGTCCTGATTGCAAGTATGTTTGTCCACTTAAGTCCAAGCAAGAGTATGAAATCAACTAGATGTGTTATTTATCATGTTTTCAAGTATATTAGTGATAAACTGTTATGGGCTCCACATTCAATTCATATTAGAGTTCGTCCTCCGTTTGTGAGTCCATTCATCACTTTTTCACACTCACAAACTTTGTACATTAAGTTATATATTCTATCTTGAGGCATATGAGTTTTCTCATAAATTCTTTGCTACAAACGCTCTTATGTTAATATACAGTTGATCACAGTGGATTCTTTTGAGACTAGATATGATCATCATCAGGTCACCAGGTCTTTACTTACGTAAACCAGAGGTGCCTTTAACCCAGATCTTTGTTTAGACAAAACAGAAGGATGATGAGGATCTTCATCTTTTCACTAGTTGAATACATATGTACCTCATGGTGTGTAAGGCCCCGTTCCCGGGACGCTTACAGCTGGGTTCTCATCGCACATAAAACATATAATTACATTTGTATTTCATAAAATCGCAGCGGAAAACTAAAACAATCTTTCATTTCCATGTAAATGCTTTTGCAAATTAATACAACATTCATTACAAAATAGTTTGTTCGCATTACAATGCAAAAACATCAATCAAAAGAATGCCATCCCAAAAGGAGCTGAGTAGCTTCACGGTGCCATCCTCAGCAATCATTTCCTGCCAACTGGAAAACATATTAAAAGTCAGCGTTGCTGAGTGAGTCCTAGTTTTATTATAAAACATACTTTACTTTCATATAAAACCATTCGTACTTTTACATGATCACACATCATACGTACACATATATAATGTCATTATTATCTTCTTCATTCATTCATTCGTTCATTCGTTCTATATAACTTTACTTGCGCATCGGACATCAACCGTACCAATACCATGTGCTACACCCCGGTTAGTCTTAGCTACCGGGCCGAAGTCAATAAATGAACAGCTAAACGTATGCCACGGTACTAGGAGTAACCATCAGTCTTAGCTACTGGGCCAAAGTCAATAAATGAACAGCTAAACGCATGCCACAGTACTAGAGGTGAGCGGTAGAGGCACTACACGTTTGGTCAATCACAAAGAAGGACCCTGATATCCATGCTTGCAAGACTTCTTTCATTCGTTCATTAATGCATGCATTCATCATCATGTGCCTCTTTCATTATCTTCCACTTTACGTTACATAATACTTCGTTCATTCATTATCATAACACGTAAAGTTATGGGAAAGATAAACATACATCATCATAAGGAACATAACACACACAGTCATCAACATCATACAGGGCAATATCATACATACATAACAAGCATAAACATGCAACATCATCATCATCATGCCCAACATGCTCTCTAAGGCCTCAATCGTCATCTTACCTGCTCTTACAAAAACCTTTACATCAAAACTTACATCTGCCCTTTCTCCCGAAAGTCAGAAGTCAAACTATGCTTTCCACGGGTCCAACCGCCCTATTCGGGCGTATGGACGCCCTTCTGTCGCATGGCCTCCATGCGACTGAACATCATGTGAATGAACTAATACGGATGAACATCTATGCGAATGAACATCCAGTCGTGTGAATGGAAAATGCGGATGGACCTCATGCGAATGGGTCTAATGCGGATGAACACTTATGCGACTGGACCTCCAATCGCATGACCCCCATGCGACTGGCCGTTCAATTGTGCGAATGAACCTTCAATCGTGCGAATGAACCTTCAATCATGCGAATGGTCCCCAATCGTGTGAATGGACCCCAATCGCACCCTATTCGGCCGTATAGCCTCCATTCGGACTCCAGTGGTCGCCTAGCCCTAGCTGATGCAGAGTGCAGTTCATCCCGACTGCAGTCAAGGGTTTTCGGCCTCCAAACTCATCTAAACCCATTTTAAGCCTAAATCGACCATCCTAAACCTTAGGGATGCATACCACAACACCATTCAAGCACACACAAGAGCACAATCAAGTCACAAACGCATCATACATACACACCCAAATGGGTCAAACACATACACATACAAAAATGGGTTTTTTATGCTTTCTAGCCCCAAAATCGGTTGTAAACAAGTAAAAGTGGGGTCCTAGAACTCACACAAACGAGCACAATGACAAGGGCTTCGATTTGGCTTGCTACACGACGATTTTGGCCACCAGAATCACCCGAACCACTCTTTTTTTTCTCTTATTCTTCTCCTTTCTCTCTTTTTCTCTTTATGAAGTTTGAAATGTGGGGTGTGTGGGGAGAGTGGGCTGCCCTCTCCCTACTAATATCACCACATTTCCCAACTTTTCTTCATTGGCGAGTTTGGTCCCTCCACTTTGAACTTTATTTTCTTTTCTTTCTTCATCGGCTTCAAAATAATTGAATAAATAACTGGGTGTTACAAGTCCACCCCCCTTAAATAGGTTTCGTCCCTGAAACCTGTTATTCGTCGAACAAACGTGGATAATGCTGTCTCATTTCTTCCTCAGTCTCCCACGTTGACTCGGATCCCTTCCTGTGCTTCCACTGTACACGCACAAGAGGAACCACTTTATTTTGCAGCCTCTTCTCTTTACGATCAATGATTGCCACTGGTTGCTCTACATAATTGAGCCTTTCGTCTACTTCGATATCTTCCAGTGGGACAATCATATCTTTATCAGCTAAGCACTTCCTTAGATGAGATACATGGAATGTCGGGTGAATTCCACTTAACTCATTCGGTAACTCCAGTCTATAGGCCACCTCTCCTACTCGAGAGATGATTTGGAAAGGGCCTATATACCTTGGGCTCAACTTACCCCGCTTCCTGAATCGGATGATACCCTTCCAAGCTGAGACCTTCAACATAACCCGGTCACCCACCTGGAACTCAATCGTCTTGCGTCTTTTATCAGCATACGACTTCTGTCTATCTTTGGCTGCCTTCAAAAAGGCTTTAACCTTCTCAAGCTTCTCCTTCGTAGCCTCGATTACCTCGACACTCCCCAATTCCTTCTGACCAATATCACCCCAACAAACGGGTGTTCTGCATCTCCTACCGTATAATATCTCATATGGAGGCATGGCAATGCTGGCATGATAGCTGTTGTTGTATGAGAATTCGACTAACGGTAGGTGGTCATCCCAACTTCCACCAAAATCAATCACACATGCCCGGAGCATGTCCTCCAGTGTCTGAATGGTCCTTTCTGACTGACCATCATTCTGGGGATGATGAGCCGTGCTAATATGTAACCTCGTCCCCTTAGCGTCGTGGAACTTCTTCTAAAATTAGATGTAAACCGGGTGTCGCGATCCGACACTATAGACACCGGCACACCATGAAGAGTTACAATTTCCTTGATGAACAGATCAGCCAACCTCTCTGACGAACATGTCTCGCGGATCGGTAGGAAGTGAGCACTCTTCGTCAAGCGATCAACTATCACCCATATGGCATCATACCCTTTCGGGGTACGCGGCAGCTTTGTAATGAAATCCATGGTGATGTGCTCCCACTTCCATTCAGGTATATCCAAAGGTTGTATCTTCCCATATGGCTTTTGGTGCTCGGCCTTCACCTGTAAGCAAGTAAGGCACTTACTCACATACTCCACCACGTTGCGCTTCATACCCGGCCACCAATAATCTTTCATCATATCATGGTACATTTTCGTGGCACCAGGATGAATGGAGTATCGAGTCTTGTGAGCTTCATCCATGATCTTCACCCGTAGATCCCCAAAACGAGGAATCCACACATGAATGAATCGGGTTCTAACACCGAGTGTGTTTTCACCCAATTCCCCAACCAGACCTCTCATTCTTTCAGAGTTAAGATGGTCTTCTAACTCTTTGACTTGCTTCATTACATCGGAGGTCATGATCAACTGATATGCTTTCACCTGAATCGGCTCGGGTCTCTCCTTCCAGCTAAGGGCGTCAGCCACTACATTGGCCTTGCCCGGATGGTAGTGGATCTCACAATCATAGTCCTTTATAAGTTCCAACCACCGACTCTGCCTCATGTTCAGATCCTTCTGCTCGAAGAAGTACTTCAGAATCTTGTGGTCAGTGAATATGGTGCACTTCGTCCCGTACAGGTAGTGCCTCCAAATCTTCAACGCGAAGACCACGGCTGCTAGCTCCAAGTCATGAGTAGGATAATTGACCTCATGAACCTTTAACTGTCGAGATGCATAGGCTATAACCTTTCCTCTTTGCATTAACACGCACCCCAACCCCGAGTAGGAAGCATCAGAATAAACCACCAGATCTTCACTTCCATCGGGTAAGGACAGGACTAGAGCTTGAGTCAACCTCGCCTTCAGTTCCTCGAACGCCTTCTCTTGAGCCTGACCCCAAACAAACTTTACATCTTTTCGGGTCAACTTAGTCAGTGGAGAAGTAATCTTAGAGAAGTCTTGGATAAATCTTCTATAGTAGCCCCCAAACCCAAGAAACTATGAATCTCGGATGGTGTCTTTGGTGACTTCCATTGCATAACCACCTCCACTTTCGCCGGGTCCACCATAATCTCGATAGGATTCACCACATGACCCAGGAACTGAACTTCGCGCAACCAGAACGTGTACTTGGAGAATTTAGCATACAACTTCTCCCTCCTCAGCGTCTCTAGAACCTCCCGAATGTGACCGGCATGCTCATTCTCGCTCCCCGAATAAATCAGGATATCATAAATAAACACAATCACTGATTTATCCAGCATCGGCCCACACACACGGTTCATCAAATCCATAAATGCAGCTGGCGCATTGGTCAAACCAAAAGACATGACAAGAAACTCGTAGTGACCATAGCGTGTGCGAAAAGCTGTTTTAGGGATATCTCATTTCTTCACCTTCAACTGATGATAGCCAGATCGAAGATCTATCCTTGAAAACCAACTGGCACCCTGAAGCTGATCGAACAAATTATCTATTCTCGGTAAGGGGTAGCGGTTCTTCACTGTCAATTTATTCCGTTCACGGTAGTCAATACACATCCTCATACTACTGTCTTTCTTCTTCACAAACAGGACCGGAGCACCCCAAGGAGAGATGCTCGGTCTAATGAACCCCTTGTCAAGCAGTTCCTGCAACTGTTCCATCAACTCTTTCATCTCTATCGGAGCCAATCGATACGGTGCCTTGGCAACGGGTTGGGCACCTGGTATCAAGTCAATCTGGAACTCAATCTCACGGTCAGGTGGCACTCCTGATAAGTCTTCTGGGAATACATCTGGAAAGTCACACACAACGGGTACATCGGATAATTGTGGTGTTGGTGTATCCACATCCTTTACGTAGGCCAAGTAGGCACTACACCCACGCCTCATACACTTTCTCGCCACCGCCATCGAAATCACCCTTGGAATCGTCGTGAGTCGATCCTCGTAAACCGTTACCAAACTTCCATTAGGCGCTGTCAACCGAATCATCTTCTTGCGACACACAATGTTTGCCTTGGAGTCCACCAACCAATCCATTCCAAGAACCAAATCAAAACCACCCAAGGTCATCACGAACGGTCTAAGAGGAAACTTATGACCTTCTAATTCCACCTCACAGTTTTCTATCATCTCAGAAATCCTGGTAGACTTACCTATGGCAGTTTCTACATCAAAGGGCGCATCAACACGTCTACTACTAACAGGCAGCTTAGCACAGAAAGCAGCAGAAATAAAACTTTTACTGGCACCCGAATCAAATAACACAGAAGCTAAAGTTTGGTTCACTAGAAACGTACCGGACACAACATCAGGGTCCATCCTAGCTTCCTCCTGTGTCATAGTGAATGCCCTGGCGCTCGCCCTCGGTCCTTCACTTCCCGTCTTTTTCACCCCAGAACCCTCAGCCCTCGACTTCTTACAATCTCTGCTCATATGACCAGTTTCCCCACGGTTAAAACATTTGTCCGACAGGCAATCCTTCGCCATATGCCCTGTCTTCCCACACTTGAAGCACACATTCAAACCCAGCCTACATTCTCCCGCATGCTCCTTTCACACTTACCACACCTCCTTGATCCCGCTCCCGGTGTGGCCATGCGGCGGTCATCCACCCGTGCCTTTTTTGTTACCCGTCGAGGCATTACCCCGACCAAACCTCTTCCCGTTCCAGTTTCGATCACCACCACCTTCTTATTCGCTTCGACCACCACCACCTCCCTCTCATCATAAAGTCTTCCGGCCAAATCAACCGCCGACCTAAACGTACTTGGCCGGGCGGTGATCATATGCCGGCGAACATCCTCCGGTAAACCCTGAATGTACCTCTTGATCTTCCGAGATAGAGGCGTAACCTGATCTGGCACCTATCGTGCCATCTCATTGAACTTTGTTGTGTACTGCTAGTGTGTCATGGTTCCAGCCTCCAGCTACAGAAACTCCCTCTCCAACTTATCCATTTCCCTGTGAGGACAGAACTCCTCAATCACCATCTTCTGCAACTCGGGCCATTTCATTCTCCCAATTGCCCTATTACCCTCTGCTTGGACAGTGTTGTCCCACCAGCATAGTGCCGAGTCCAGAAATGAATGAGTGGCAAACTTCACCTTCTGATCTTCCCGACACTCGCTGATGTCGAGAACGACCTCCATTTCTCTCACCCATCGGTGAGCAGCGGCAGCATTACCGTTACCGTCGAAAGTAGGGGGCTTGCATCTCATAAACGCCCCATAACTACAGCCTCGTGCCACCTCCTGCACGGGCTCTTCTTTTTCCTCCTCATCATCAGTTAGAACCGTTTTCGGCTCCGGTTGTTCTCGTTCTCTCGAGGGCCTGTTTCTCTCCTTTCTTTCCCCTTCTCGTACAGCCTAATAACTTCGGTCACCACAGACAGTAAGATTGTCTGCATGACTTATCTACTTCCTCAACAACAACCTCCTTTACTGAGGCCCTCAGGTTTGCACTCTCATCCCCTGCTTCTGGATGAGGAGTCTCTGGTTCTTCAGGAACCACCTTCTCGACCCTTGGTCTTCCTCTCTTGGGTCGCAGCTCAACATTAGGCCCGCCACGGCCTCCACCTCTAGATGCTTTAGAAGATATGCCCCCAGCCATTCTCTAACTCACACACACTGAAAGATTCAAACACCAACATGGTCATTAAAAGGAACAACTCAGTTTATGGCAAGTATAGTAAGTCCCTAATTACAGTGGCCAGTTGTGATTCACCACTTACTTTACTCTTCACACCCCAAGCATTACCTGTCCTGACTACATCAGTATTTAAACCCACATCACATAACACATACCATGCACACATAAAACCGGTTAACTTTATGAAAATACCTGATGGCACGCAGCTACTCAGATTGGCATCCCATTCCCTTTCGTCCCATTCTCAGTTTAAGTAAAGGTTTATTTTGAAACTTTACCCATTTCACTTATACTTTGGCTCTGATACCAACTTGTAAGGCCCTGTTCCCGAGACGCTTACAGCTGGGTTCTCATCGCACATAAAACATATAATTACATTTGTATTTCATAAAATCGCAGCGGAAAACTAAAACAATCTTTCATTTACATGTAAATGCTTTTGCAAATTAATACAACGTTCATTACAAAATAGTTTGTTCGCATTACAATGCAAAAACATCAATCAAAAGAATGCCATCCCAAAAGGAGCTGAGTAGCTTCACGGTGCCATCCTCAGCAATCATTTCCTGCCAACTGGAAAACATATAAAAAGTCAGCGTTGCTGAGTGAGTCCTAGTTTTATTATAAAACATACTTTACTTTCACATAAAACCATTTGTTACTTTTACATGATCACACATCATACGTACGCATAGATAATGTCATTATTATCTTCTTCATTCATTCATTCGTTCTTTCATTCTATATAACTTTACTTGCGCATCGAACATCAATCGTACTAATACCATGTGCTACACCCCGGTTGGTCCCCTTGACTTTGAACTTTATTTTCTTTTCTTTCTTCACCGGCTTCAAAATAATTGAATAAATAACCGGGTGTTACATGGTGTTCATAAACCCAGGTCTTTGTTCACACAAAACAGAAGGAATTTGATTTCCAAAGATAAAAGTATAAAGTGTTTTACAATGTGTGCTTAGGTGAATGAATTGATCACATCAGGATAAGAATTACTTGCTTGATCCTAAAAATGAAATTTCTCATAAACAGTCACCTTTTCATTAAGTTAAGCATGCTCTTAGTATAATCTTCACTTAAGTTGAATCTACTTACATATGAAAAAACTTTTGATCAGTTTTTAAAGAAATTTATGAACTCATGAAGTAAACAAAGGCACTATGTACTATCACTTCCCAAACATATGTCATGTAGAAATAGAAGGACAAACACATGCTTTTCTTTATTAATGATGATTAATCTAAGTTAATCATGCCCAAAGACTTAATTAGAATATTAAACCTAACTAAATCAAAGGCCTTAGTTAATAGATCAGCAAGCTAATTTGTTGTATCCAGTTTGATTAACTTGATTAAGCCCTTTTCTATGCAATCACTCAGAAAATGATATATGATTTCACTATGCTTTGTTTTACTACGTTGAACTAGATAAGCAGTGATAAACATAGCAGTTGAATTGTCAATAAAGGTTGGAGTATGAACAAAATTGTAACCATAATCAAGTAATTGGTCTTGCAACCAAAGGACTTGAGAACAACATTTGTTAACAATTACAAAGAATAAAAAATAAATGCTCAAACGATATCAACAATATGCAAAGAATAATGTTTTGAATCAAACGTAATTCATTAAAACTGATTGATGATTACAAAGAATCAAATAATAATTGCTAATAAAATTCTATAGTATGATTTTGTATGACTTTTGGTGTGATGATGTGACGGCTGCTAGGGTTTGTGTTGATCGTGGGAAACGATGTGATGGTATTTTTGTCAGTGTTGGTTATGTGTATCTTGATGTGAAACCTAGGGCTCATATTTATAGTCATGCATATTTCTGTTAAGGATTCAATGAATCTCTTGGAGCCTGTGATTGACATGTTGACTTGAAACACTTGTATGATATAAGTACAAGTGTTTGGTTCTTCCATAGGTACTATGTTCTTTCGTAACTACTTTGTTCTTCTGAAGGAGTCTTCACTTCTGTTTCTTCATGTTGTATTTGTTCATTAGTGAATACCCATATTCATCCATAAAAGATCTTTGGATGAATGTCTTGTAAGAAAGATATCTACAAAAGAACAAAAATGTTCATTCGTAGACGTTCTTATACTTAGTCAATTTCAAAAATTGACCAAGTATAATGTTTGTACTTGCACTCATACACATAAATCAACACACATATGGGTTAACCTATATACATAATGCATGCATCAAAATAATGAATTACAAATATTCATTACATTTGACTGATGAACACCATGTCAAGAAATTTTTATGATGATATTACATTTTGATGATGTCAATTTGGTTAAAATCATGTGTTATCAAGAAGTTCAGATTCAATTTTTAACATTTTATCACATTTAATCAGAAAATTTCCAAATTTTCAAACCCTTAGGGTTCGAATGCCCGAATAACTTTCATACGCCGAATCAAATGTGTGTTAATGTTCTATGATTAGATCATTAGTACTCAATATGATATTTAGAATCAATGATTATACCTCAATATGACAAATATTTCAGGAAATCAGACTAAACAAATGAAACTGATGATCGTTGCGTGTGAATGAATAAAAACAGAGAGTTTAGAGTGTGTGAATGAATAAGTAAAATGAAATTTTGTCAAGTGTTGAATTTATATAAGTGTGAAGAAATTATTAGACGCATGACCACTGTATAGGCGCATGAGCACCGTTGAGACGCATGAGACTTAGGTGCATGGCACTGTTCGGGCGCATGAGCACTATTTTAGGCGCATGAGCACTATTTTAGGCGCATGAGCACTATTTTAGGCGCATGAGCACTGTTGAGGCACATGACCTAGCCTCAAACGCCTAACACTTGGATGATTTCATGAACCCTCAGTTTCTATGAGAACTTTTTAGGCACATGACTTTCAAAGAGTACACTTGGAATATTTTCAACATGGAACGTATGGTATTGTTCAGGCGCATGAGCTTAATTGAAATGCCCTACACTCAACAAGTGTTTTAGAATCATGACAATTGTTTAGGCGCATGAGGTGAAATCAAAATGCCTAGCACCGAAACAAAAACTCTAAAAATTCATCATACTCCTAAAATGGACTTGTGATCACTATTTAGGCATATGAGACCTTTCCATACGTCTAACACTTGGATTTTTTCATCAAAACAAGCAAACCCTAATTTTGAAAATTTTCACTATTCATCATGAAATTTCAACTTTTGGTCAAAGTTTGACTTTTTGACTTGATGACTATAATAAACTTTGACTTTTTGACTTTTAACATTTAAAAATTTGTTTCTCACTCAATTTGTTTTACTCTTTATTCTCAATAAATTTCCCGTAATTTTAGTCTCAAAATTTTGAAAATTTCAAAATTTCAAATTATCTTAATTGTTTTATTTTTTAATCACAAGAAGCTTTTCCATATTTTAAATTCATTTTTAAATCTTTTGAGGTTTATTTTTAAATCATATCAAACACACACATGCTTGTAAACTTTCATCCAAACATTTATTTTGTTTTTTTTTCAATCTTTACTCCCCTTAAACTTTTATGTTCACAAACTTAGAAGTTTATGTGATTGATGAAAAATAAAGAGTAACTAGTCATTTCCAGGCCAGCATTGTCACAACAAAAAAGGCAATAGATCTAAGGACAGATAATGAGTGCTTTGGCAAAAGTATCATCACACTACTTTTTCAATTCTTGGATTGATTAAGGTTTGATTATATATGACATTATGTAATCCACACTTAGACTTAGAGAGTCCAACCCTCGTCAAGGTATGCAAGCAAGCACTTTTACTCAACTTAAAACATGACATATATCTATAATCAAATCCTATGTGTAGGTCAATGAGAGAATCATCATGGTTAAAACATTTGATAATTTCTGAGAAAACAACCATGGATGAACCATTAGGTAATCTCCGAATCCATTTTCTAAAGAAACAGATAGAGATGCTTCATAAGAATCATAGGACATCCATTTTGGACTTTTGAAAGGATTGCGCACATTGGCATCTTTTGCATCAGGTGAGAATATCCAGGTCTGTAATGACTTATAACAGAGGATACCTCATCGCTTCAGGTCTATCTGACTCATAACAGAGAAGTAAACATATGCGGTAAATAGATCTTATGGTTATTCATATCACCACCGGGTGTGAGGTTGTGACTTGACAAACAATCAATCAGATAAGTCAACACCACTCATTAGTACTAAGACATATACACACAAATGCATAATGATTTAGTTACATCACAAGAATCTACTTTTTTAGTGTAATGGCTTTAGTTTACCTGCATATCATATCTGATCACGTTAGACTTTATTAACGAGTGAAGTATGCAACTGATTAAAACTGATGTACTATCATTTCTCACATATTGCAAAAGGTAGATTCAATCCTAAAATAAGAAATGAACAACTAACTATATTTTTGTATATTCATTTTATATTTTTCTAATTGATTTTTCAATTTTTAGTTTTGTATTTTCCTTTTCTTTTAGCACACAAACAATATATATGCAATGAGCCAGTCAATATATTATTAAAAGAAGGGAGGGTTCTTTTGATTTTGATGAGTCAAAATTAGTTTGCAACATTATAATAAGACCAATAAACTCAACCAAATACTCAAACCTTGTTTGTAAAAAGGCTTTTGTAAAGAGGCTAGCCAATTGTTTTTTATTTGATATTTGAATCAAAATGATTAAACCTTTTTCAAAGTTATCTCTAAGAAAATGATATCGAATTGATATATTTTGTTTTTGAATGTTGGACATGATTAGCTGTTATAAACATAGTAGCGGTGTAATCAATATAAATAGGGATTTTAAGAAAATTGAACCCGTAATCCAACAGTTGTAGATTTACAATCACCCGTTGAAGATTTACAATCTTGACCACATCCCGCATAATCACTATCAGTAATCCATGTAACTAAAAGTTTCCTTCATAAGGATACAATAACCCTAGAGCGAGTTTTCCTTTAAGATATCTGAATGTGCGTTTGTCAGCAATCAGACGAGATTCCTTTGGGTCTGATTGATACCTAACACAGACATAAACAACATACATTATATTAGGTCTAGATGCAATAATATACATCAAAGATCCAATCATAGATTTGTATAAGGTTTGGTCAATTAATTTCCCTTTCGGATTAGGATAAATCTTGGTATTAACATCAGTTGGAGTTCTGATAGATTGAAAATCTTAGAGTTTAAACATTTTCAAGAGCTTGTCAACAAATTTCTCTTGATTGATCAAAATTCCATCTACAGATTGTTTCACTTGTAATTCAAGAAAAAGAATTATTTCTCCCATCTGTTGGATCTTGTATGCCCAAGACACATACAAGATTGATGTGGTTAGTATATTATGATCCAAGTCGGGTCATACCCAATAACAACCTATACAAACACCAATAAATACTTATTTGTTGATAAGATCATACAAATAAATATTGACACCAATTTAGAAAATGGGTTTTCTAAAACTTTGCTCTTGTAATAGAACAGCATTATATGGATAATTTGTTCATCAAAAATTATTTGTTTCATTATTTAAGTTAGTTAAATAATAACAAATAAAAGTGTGTTAATGTTATAAAATTAAAATAGGTTTTAATTTTATAAACTTATGGTTTAAAAGAGTGCATTTTTTATAAAATTACAAAATGGGGGGAACCTATTTTGAATCAAGATCTCGGCCACCCCATGTGGGGCTTTGAGGGTTCTTTTAGTCTTGGGTTCTAAAAGACTTTCTCTTCCCTTGCACTCTTCTATCAATCTGTTTTTCTCACACACACAAGAGCGAGTTCATTTCCTCTCTTCTTTGGCTGCATTTTTGTTTTTTTGAAAGCTTAAAAATTTGGGTTTTGGCTGGGCTATTTTGGATTTGCAAGAAGAAGGTCTTGAGTTTTGGTGTTCTTCTACCTAACAAGATTAGGTGTTTGCTAAGGCTTGTGGGTATACAAGCTTGAGGACTCCTATTTTGGAGGCTAGACATTCAAGAGAATCATCTTCTTCTTCTTCTCATCGTTACTACAACATCTTGTTCTTGAAAGGTAGTTTCAAGAACACCCTATGGTTGCATTTTTGTTCATGATAGCATTTCATTTCACATATATATATGATCCTTGTTCTTGGGTTTTGTTTTTGGTTTAAAATAGTCTAAATTTCAGATTGTTAACCACAATTTAAACCTCAATATCTGCTATGCTTTTATAGTTTAAATGGTTAAACTAGCTTTGATTAACTTGTTGCAAAACCCAACAATGGCATCTAGAGCCTGTTATGTGGAATACTTGCTTCAAAAGTTCTTGAAAAGTTAGTTTTCATGGACTTTTTCAACCCATTAGGGGCTGTTTTGTTGTAGATGGATGACTCCCTTATGTTTCAAGGTTTGATCTCACATGATTTAGTATAAACCTTGAAAGATTAACATCAAATGGTTGATTGTGTTGTTTGGACAAAACCCTAAAGTTTTGGTTCATGTTGGCCATAACTTTAAGGTTATTAAAATGGGTTCATTATTGTTTTTGAATGTTGTATATGATACATATTTTGGTGCATAACATAGCCTTGACCTTATGTGTTTTGGTTTTGGTTGATTGTGATTCTTGAAAGGGTTGTAATATTTGTGTTTATATTTTGGGTTTTAATTTGTTTATTCACTGGTTATGTAATAAATAGATTAGGTGCATTTCTTTTATTAGAAAAATTGTATTAGGATATGATTTTGTGAAAGAAGATACACAAGATGAAGACCCAAAAGGAAGGACACAAAAGACATGGAGACTTGAAGCATTTGGATGTGGATTCAAGTGGGAGTTCATGAACACATATGATGTGTCATTGTTAAGCCTTAGGAAAGACCTTATGACAACACTTGTGATGGCAAACAAGTGTTGTCGACTTAGTGGCTATGGTTATGCACTTATGTTTGTATGATTATGCTTGTTTGATTGTTTGTTGTATGGTTGTTGTTTGATATTTGGATATGCATAACAAACTCATTTACAAACTTAACAAGCTGAAAATTGATGGTTCAATATCCTTAAGTGATTAATAAAAGGTTATTAAAAGGATTAATGATATTAATAAAAGGGGTTTTATTAAAAAGTGAACCATATGGTACCTTGTATTTGAAAGCATGCAAATATAAGGTACATAAAGTTTTCTAAACTAAGATTTTGAAAACTTAAAATTTCTTTTATAAACAAATTTAACACCATCCTTTTGCACGACACTTGAGTCACTTGGAAACTCTTAATGGGATAAAGGTCACCTAACCATGTTGAGAGAACTTGTGATTTGAGGTGGGGATACCATATTTGTTGGATAAAGGACACCTAACCACTTATGTTGGAAAACCCACATGTGTGTGTAAGTAGGGTAACTTGATTTGCAAACCATGTTTAATGAATGACCTACAATGTGGTTTACAAAGGTTTTGATGGGATAAACATGCCAACCACACATATGATGTTTAAGTCAATCCTATACCCTAGAAGTTGCAAATGGTTGCAATTGTCAAAATGTTGACTACCTTGTTAATTTAAATAATGGGATAAAGGTCACCTAACCACTATTTAAATGTACCGTTGGATTCTAGAATTTTACAATTGTGTTTGACACATAAAAGGGCTTTAATTATTAAAATATGGCCAATGTCAAAAATACTAAAATTGAACTTTGTTAAATTTTGTAGATGGCCACAAACAATAATGATAATAATGCTATCCCATCCGCTCACTCACTATCACTAAGAACCATTCTTCAAAAGGAGCGTCTAAACCATAATAACTTTATAGATTGGTTTCAAAACTTGAGAATTGTTCTCAAGAAAGAGAAACAATCGTATATTTTAGACGATCCGATTCCCGATCAACTAATGACGAGGATGAGGAGGCATATAATAATTGGGTAAAATACACCGAGGACTCGATCCAACTGTCTTGCCTCATGTTGGCAAGTATGACTCCAGATCTCCAAAAGGAGTATGAACATCATGGATCATACGACATGATCACCCAGTTGAAGGAAACGTTCCAACAACAAGCAAGGGTAGAGCGCTTCGAAATGGTTCGAGCACTCCATGCATGTCGTGTGGATAACACCCAATCCGTTTCATCTTATGTACTTAAGATGAAAAGCCACATTGACCGCCTCGAAAGGCTGAATTGTCCTGTCTCGTAAGAGTTAGCTACGGATTTGATCCTCAACTCTTTGTCAAAACGGTTTGACAACTTTGTCATGAACTATAACATGAACGGATGGGACAAGAACATATGTGAGCTTCACTCTATGCTCAAAACTGCCGAGGCAGCCATGGGTAAAAGGGTTTTACCCGTTCTCACCATTAATGAAGGTGGGAACAAAAAGAGGCGTCACCTCGCACCCAAGGCAAATGTTGCCAAGGGTAAATGGCGCATTAAGGGAAAGGGAAAGGGAGTGGTAAGAGTGCCACCACCAAAACCAGCGGAGAAGAAGCAAAAAGGATGCTTCAAATTGATGGGTTTGTTGGACCATTAACATAGTTGTTTAACCATTAAAACAATAAAACACAGCGGAAACAAAGCAAAATAATATGTTTTATAATCTGAAATTTAAGCATATTATTTGTCAACAACAAACCCAAGATTGTAAGGATCATTTATATGTGAAAGAACTAGCATACAAGCAAAATATAACAACCAAAAGGAACCACGAAACTACCTTCCAAAGGCTACCAAAACGTTAGATGAACTACCTTCCAAAGGCTGCACAAAAACTTAAGATGTGAAGAAGAGGATGAAGTTCTTGAAGGACCTAAACACCAAAGAAGATGTCCTCAAGCTTGTATACCCACAAGCATCAAGCAAAACACCTTATTGCTAGGATTTTAACACCAAAATCATGCAAGAATATGGCTACAGAAAACCCCTTTTTCCAGCCTTGTTTATCTTCAAAGATGAGAGAAAAAAAGATGGTTCTTGCATGTATGAGAGAGAGTGAAAGTTGGAGTGTGTAACTAGTCAATATGGGTCTAGTTCCAAAGCAACAAAAGACCAAAGATACCCCTTAAGGGGCGGCCGAAATTGTTGTTTTAAAATGGGTTTCCCCCTTTTTAAAACACCCATTTAATTGTTAACTAGTTGTATTAAGAGTTATGTAATTAAGATTTTAATTATATAAGTTACGCACACTATTATTATTTGATGTTATTTAACCAACTTAAATAACATTACAAATAATGTGCATGAACAAAATATCCTTAAAAGTTATTCTATCTCACATACAATTTATTTAGAAAACCCATTTTCTAAAATGGTGTAATTATTTAATTGCATGATCATATCATCATTTAAATATTCATTGGTGTTTGCTAAACTTGTTATTAGGTATGACCTGATTTGGATCATAACGTTTGATTGCATGTTCTATGTGTCTTGGGCATAAAATCCAACAATCTCCCACTTGCACAAGATTTACAGAAGATTGATGCAAGCAATAAATACCACCTAACAATGGTTTACTACCCTTAATACGTATGACTAAAAGCCATTCAATAACATCATCCCCTTCAAGTATCCAACTTGAAATGATTTAGGTGAATTAATCATTTATCCTTTTGTTACAGATGTCATGTTAAATCCAAGGACATAGAATGATCATTCCTTGTTGATTTAATTTAATCATGGCTTAGACATCTTTCTCTCAACGAATAAGAGGAATAAATTCCATCTTGACTACATATGTTTCTCATAATCACCTCGTGTCACACCTGAACATAGCCTTATGTACTATCCACTATTTCAGAGCAGTGAAGAACTAGCTCAAGGTATAACACTTTGGTGAATATCAAAACCCAATATGTAACTCAGGTCGGAGGATACCAAATGATATTCGCCTTTGCTCAAAATTACTTATGATCAATCAAGAAGATTCCATGTAGTAAAATTTGAGACGTTGGTCAGTCCAATATTCGTATCCCACAAATATCTATGAACTTTGGCAGCACCAATTGCTTTATATTCATGCCTTATGAATATCCACCAATCCATGTTCATAATAGTCTTAATTCATATTTGTTCCCACAAACATGACCGAATATGGACATTTAGAATAAAAACATATTCATGGATATATATACATGCTAAAAGGAACATAACTCAAAATATCATAAATATATAAAAGAGTTAAATATTACAATTGTTCCATACTTTTAATACTAAATAGATAAATTCCAATCACTACAATATCGAAGTCCTAAGGCACAAGTATGACTTTCATGCTTTGCCCTTTCAAGGAGCTTCGTGAGTGGATCCGCAATGTTTTGATCGATGTGAACTTTACAAATACATATCTTTCGTTTTTCAACTTCATCCCTTATGTAGTTGAATCTCCGCTCAATGTGTCTAGCCTTTTGATGTGCACGAGGTTCCTTGATTTGTGCAATCACACCCTCGTTATCACAAAAGATTTCTAGGGGATCTTGAATGGTAGAGACCACCCCAAGATCGGCAATAAACTTCTTTATCCGTGTAGCTTCCTTAGCTGCTAATGAGGCGGCTATGTATTCGGATTCTGTAATGGACAATGCTACCACGTCTTGTTTTGAACACTTGCAGGAGACTACTCCTCCATTCATAATGAAGACATACCCCGATTGCGATCGAGAATCATCTCGATCAGTTTGGAAGCTTGCATCCGTGTAACCCTTTACACCGAGTTCCTCTTCACGGGACCCGTATATTAGAAACATATCCTTAGTCCTCCTAAGGTATTTCAATATACTTTTAATAGCCATCCAATGGCTATTACCTAGATTCTGCTAATATCTGCTTGTCATGCTTAACGCACATCACACGTCCGGTATAGTGCATATCATCGCTACATGATGGATCCTATAGCAGATGCATATGGGATGTCCTTCATTCGATCTTGCTCATCCTTTAAGCTTGGACATTGAGATGTACTCAGTATTGTCCCTCTTTGAATAGGTACCATACCTTTCTTAGAGTTTTCCATGTGACTTATAAACGGTTATTAAAAGGATTAATGATTTCCAAATAAAAGAGATTTTATTAAAAGAGAACCATAGGGTACCATGTATTTGAAAGCATGTGAATACAAGGTACATAGAGTTTTCATAACTAGAATGAATGGAAACTTAAATCCCTATGGAAACAAGTTAAACACCATCCTTTTACACGACACTCGAATCACTTGAGAACTACTTGTGGGATAAAGGTCACCTAACCACTTTTAGGGAACTTGTGTGTTTGAGGTGAGCTTAACATATTTGTGGGATAAAGGTCACCTAACCACTTGTATGTGTAAACTCACACGTGTGGGTAAGTAGGATGACTTGAATTGGAAACCATGTGCATAGGGTCACCGAAGCATGGCGTACAATGGTGTTGATAGGATTTTACATGCCGACTAAACATAAGATGTTTAACTGATCCCATAAAGCTAGAAGTTGCAATAGGTAGCAATTGTCAAATGTTGACTACCTTGTTAATTTAAATAATAGGATAAAGGTCACCTAACCATCATTTAAATGTAACATTGGATTCTAGATTTTAATTATTAATTGTCTATGAGATGTGTAAAGGGTATTAATAATTAAAATGAACTTTGTAATTTTGTAGTAATAGCGGCAAACAATAATGCTACCACCCCGAGCGTCCCTACCCTATCACTGAGAACAATCTTAGGAGGGATCGTCTTAACCATAATAACTTTATGGACTAGTATCGAAACTTGAGAATTGTTCTCAAGCAAGAAAAGGGCCTATGTCCTTGATGATCCTATTCCTGACCAACCCGACCCTGAGGATGTTGAGGCCTATGACGATTGGCTTCAATACACTAAGGATTCCATGCAGGTTTCCTGCCTTATGTTCGGAACTATGATTCCCGAACTCCAAAAGGATTTGGAGCATCTTGGGGCATATGACATAATTACCCAGTTGAAGGAAATGTTCCTTCAACAAGCTAGGGTAGAGCGCTTCTAAACGGTTCGAGCGCTTCATGCGTGTCACATGGAAGAAACCCAATCGGTATCATATTATGTACTTAAGATGAAAAGCCACGTTGATCGCCTCGAGAGGCTTAATTGTCCCGTCTCAAAAGAGCTAGCCATGGATTTGATCCTTAATGGCCTAACTAAAAGGTTTGAGATGTTCATAATGAATTAAATATGAACGGATGGGACAAGAGTATTGGTGAGCTTAACGTAATGCTCAAAAAAACCGAGGCAGGAATGGGTAGAACGGTTCTACTTGTTCTCTCGATCAATGAGGAAGGCAATAAGAAAAGGCCATTCCCCGATCCCAAGGCAAATGTTGTCAAACGAAAGGGGTACGTCAAAGGAAAGGGGAAGGAAAGGTTAAAGTGGAACCTCCAAAGCCTAAGCTTAAGAAGCCTAAGGTAACGGAGAACGATCCATGCTTTGAGTGTGGAGAGATAGGACATTGGAAAAGGAATTGTCCAACCTATCTCAAAGAGTTGAGAAAAAGAGCGATGCTAGGCAAACCTTAGGTACAACTTTCATAATTCACATTGTTTAAATGTTATTTCTTCAAACATATGGTTGTTGGATACTGGATGTGGAACTCACATATGCAATTTGTTGCAGGGGTTCAAAAGAAATAAGCACTTCAAGAAGGGAGACACAAGTCTCTACATGGGCAACGGAGCAAAAGTTGATGTCGAAGCCCAAAGAGACAATATTTTGAAAATTTCAAATGGTTTGGAAGTTATTCTTAAGAACATTTTGTATGCTCCTAGTTTGACTAGGAACATAATTTTGATTCCCCTTTTAAAACAATGTTGTTATGAATTAAAGTTTGTTAACAATGGTATTGGTATTTGTATGGATGATGTATTTTATTTCAAGGCTATGCCTTTTTTTAATGGAATCTATGAATTCGTTCATAGTGATTCATCCTATATAGCTCATTATACCAACAAGCACCAAGAAACTTAAAATGAGTTTAAGTGATTCTTATCTTTGGCATTGTCGTCTTGGTCACATAAACAAGAATCGGATTCAAACACCTCAAAAGAATGGTCTTTTGAAAAACAAATGAAAATGTTTCATTCGATAAGTGTGAATCTTGTTCACAAGGTAAGATGACCAAGTCGCCTTTTAGTGACACTAATGAGACAGAAAAAGACTTATTGGGAGTCATACATTCGGATGTGTGTGGGCCTTTTAAGACAATGACTAGAAATGGTGAAAGATACTTCATTACCTTTACCACGGTTATAGTCGCTATGGTTATGTGTACATGATGACACACAAACATGAAGCTTTTGGAATGTTCAAAATCTTCAAGAATGAAGTAGAAAATCAACTCAATAAAACTCTCAAAGTTCTTCATACATTAGTGATGCTTTTCAGTACCATTTAAGAAGTTTTGGGATCATCTCACAACTTCCTCCACCTGGAACACCACAACATAATAGTGTGTCTGAGAGGAGAAATCGAACCCTATTGGATATGGTTCGATCTATGATGGCTATAAGCTCACTACCTCTATCATTTTGGGGTTTTGCAATGCTCTCCGAGGCTCGTATTGTGAATACGGCCCTCACCAAAATAGTCGATTCACTAAGTGTATATTTCTTGGATATCCAAAGGACTGTATAGGATACTACTTCTTTGATCCAACAGAGCAAGAGTAATTATTGCTCGAAAGGTTAAGTTCTTAGAAACTAAGTTCCTTATGGAAAGAATAACGTATAGAATAGTGTAATTTGATGAGGATCAAGATCCACATGCCGATACATGGTTGGTTGACACAAGAAATCAACAAGAGGTTCTTGATGATAATCAAAAGGTTGATCAATACACACAAAACGTTCGCAGATCTGGTAGAGTTAGCATTCCACCTGAAAGATATGGATTTTTCATGACTGGATGCTATATGGTTGACTCCGATGAGCCAACTACGTACCATGAAGCAATGTCCAATTCGGATTGTGACAAATGGCTGGAAGCCATGAACGTTGAGATGCAATCCATGTATGACAATCAAGTTTGGGAATTGGTTGACCCTTCACTTAACTCCAAACCAGTTGGATGCAAGTGGGGTTCAACAAGAAAATGGATATACATGGAAACTTGGATACTTACAAAGCAAGACTTGTTGCAAAAGGTTTCACTAAAAATCAAGGAGTTGATTATGATGAAACTTTCTCGCCTGTAGCAATGCTAAAGTCAATTAGGATATTATTTGCCATAGCTGCATATTATGAATATGAGATTTGGCAAATGGATGTCAAAACTGCTTGTCTTAATGGACATCTCGAAGAGACTGTCCATATGGTTCAGCCAGATGGTTTTGTCGATCCACAACATCCTAATAAAGTATGCAAGTTAAAGAGATCAATCTATGGATTGAATCAAGCATCGAGAAGTTGGAATTAACGTTTTGATGAACAGATCAAGAAATTTGGTTTCATCAAGAATGCTGACGAGGCTTGTGTATATACGAAGGCTAGTGGGAGCATAATAACATTCTTAGTATTGTATGTTGATGACATACTACATTTTGGAAATGATATTCCAAGCATGGAAGGTGTTAAAACCTGGCTTGGAAGTTGTTTTTTCCTAAAAAATCTCGGTGAAGACGCCTATATTTTGGGAACAAAGATCTATAGGGATAGATCGAGACGGTTGATAGGTTTAAACCAAAGTGCATATATTGATAAAGTCTTGAAAGGGTTCAAGGAAAAGCTCTGGGAAAGGTATGGTACCTATTCAAAGAGGGACAATATTGAGTACATCTCAATGTCCAAGCTCAAAGGATAAGCAATATCGAATGAATGACATCCCATATGCGTTAGCTATAGGATCCATCATGTATGCGATGATATGCACTAAACTAGACGTGTCATGCTGTTAAGCATGACAAGCAGATATTAGCAGAATCTAGGTAATAGCCATTGGATGGCTATTAAAAGTTTATTGAAATACCTTCAGAGGACTAAGGAAAAGTTTCTAATATATGGATCTGATGAAGAGGAAATCGTTGTAAAGGGTTACACGGATGCGAGTTTCCAAACCGTTCGAGATGATTCTCGATCACAATCGGGGTATGTCTTCATTATGAACGGGGTAGCATTATCCACTACAAAATCCGAATACATAGCCGCATCATTAGCAGCTCAGGAAGCTGCATCGATAAAGAAATTTATCGCCGACCTAGGGTGGTCCCTACCATTCAAACCCCTAGAAATTCTTTTGTGATAACGAGGGTACGATTGCATAAATCAGGTACCCTGTGCGTTTCAAAAGGCTAGGCCATTGAGCGGAAATTCAACTACATAAGGGAGGAAGTTGAAAAGGGAAAGATATTTATTCATAAAGTTCACACCGATCAATACATTGCGATCCACTCACAAAGCTCGTTGAAAGGCAAAGCATGAAAGTTATTCTGTGCCTTAGGACTTTGATATTCTAGTGACTGGAATTGATCTGTTTAGTATTAAAAGTTTGAAACAATATAATATTTAGCTCTTTATATACTTGTGATATTTTGAGTTATATTCATTTTAGCATGTATACATCCATGAATATGTTTATTATTCTAATGTTCGTAGTCGGTCATCTTTGTGGAAACAAATATGAACGTAAGATTATTATGAACATGGATTGGTGGATATTTGTTGGACCAAAAGAACAATGAGCCAAGATCAGAAAACCTCTAAGTCCCACATGGTATCACAACACTGCTGAAAGCTTCATCAGCAGTTTGACAAGTGCTGAAGACTTCAACAGCTGAACATCAGTGCTGAAGACTTCAACAACTGAAGAACTAAAGTGCTGAAGTACAACCTAAAGAACACGTGCTGAAGTGAAAGACCAAAGTACTGAAGTACAACAGCTGAAGAGTTTACAAGTGCTGAAGATCAACAACTGATCTACAAAGTCTGAAGACAAAGACTGAAGACATCAGCTGATGATATCTACTGAAGTCATCAGCTGATGAAACATCTGAAGGTCAAAGTCTGAAGATCAAGTACTGAAGCGTCAGTAGTTTGTCACAACTGCTGAAGAGTACTTCTTATAGTTGTGATATCAGTAGTTTTATATTTCTAGTTTTAGTAGTTTTGTAAAACGACTGAAGAGCTTGTTCTTCAGTCGTTGTAGTTTTAGTAGTTTTATATTTCAGTAGTTATAACAACTGATAACACTTAGAACTTTTTGTAAGAAGATGTCAGATGTTTTGACATCTTCAGTAGTTGTGTTTCAGTTGTAATAAATCTGTTAGATGTCACTATCAAGTGACATCAGCAGACGTCACATCTCTTATATAAGAGGTGTCGACCTAATCATAATTGTGACATTCTGTTACCACGAAAGCGAATATTGAATGAAATATATTTGCAGATATTCTCTCTCTTATAACCGTCTTTGTTCTTCATTGAATATCGTTTTGTTCTTGTGAATTGACTAATTCATTGTTTGAATTCCGCTGCAATACTCGTCAATCAATCAAACATAGATCACTGATCCTAACAAGTGGCATCAGAGCAAGGTTAATCATTGATCGATCTAACAGTTGATCATTGAAACTGCTAATTGATATCTGTGTTTGATTGAATTAGCGTATTTGCAAGAACTGGTTATAGATTATTGAATTTCTGCCGCTTTCGTTCATTATTTTGAGATCTTCTGGTTCAATTGGTTGTTGCGTTTTTGTTCTAAATCTGTTTTAGCTTAACGAAGTTGATTGAATCCGAGATAACTACTCCTTCTAATGACCCTCACAATACCGGTTCCTCAACCAAGCCTCCGATGCTGGTTAGGACTGAGTATAACATATGGCAACGAAGAATGCTTCATCACCTGTCTGTTAACAGTTCAGGTTGTTGGACATCTGTGGTACATGGACCACATAAGCCTATGGTGAACAATCCGGAAACCAATCAAATGGTTCCGAAGAAGAGGAACAATACTCTGATGAAGATCGGAAACTATTTGAGATTGATGCTAAAGCCCATGGAATTCTGGCCATGGCACTGCCTAATGAAATCTATTCAGGGCTTATGCATCATGAAACTGCTCATGATCTCTGGAATGCCCTGAAGGAACAATTCGGTGGCACTGATGAGGTCTTAGCAAACAATAGAGAGATCCTTGCCCAACAATATGAGACATTCTCTCATAGAAAGGGTGAGACACTAACTCAACAGTTTGAGCGCTTTTCCTGCTTGATATCTGAGCTGAAAATGGTGAAACAGGAATACACCAATAGCCAGATGAACAACAGATTCCTCAGATCACTGCCTGAGAGATGGGACACATACACTATTGTCCTACGCTCTAGTGCAAATCTAGAAGGCCTATCTCTCACCCAACTTCATGGGAAACTGCTTACATTTGAAAGAGAGATAGAGCAGAAGAGGAAACTGTCCTCATCAGGAAAGCTCACTGATGACTTTGTACCAGGCAATACTGCCTTGGTTGGTCATGAGTCAGAATATGCTGCATCTGAAAGCAATTATGATGAGCATATAGATTTCTCTTCAAATAGTTCTGATCATGCATTTGTTGGTATTGAGAGTCATTCTGGCAGTAATAGTGACAATTTATGCTTCATAATGGATGATCTGAAAGGAATAGCTGATGATGATCTAGAAGAGATGGATATTCTGAGCCAGATGGCACTGATTAATATCAGATCTCAGAAGTTCTACAAGAGAACTGGCAGGAAATTTCCTGGACTCTCTGGCAAAACCAAAGTTGGTTTTGACAAGAGTAAGTTGAGGTGTCACAAATGCAAAGGCTAGGACACTTTGCAAGAGAGTGTAGATCAACTGGATCTAACTCTTCTGCACCCTTTGTGACTTTTCCTAGTACTAGTCCACAAAACAGAGGGCAACATCCTGCTGGTTCTGGTCATTATTCACATCCTAGATCTCCTGCATACTTTGTTCCCCAGGGTCAAATGTCATATCCTTATCCTGCTATTATGTGCCTCAACCAAATTCTTGTCAAGCTCCAATCGCACAACAACCACAAGCATTGCCTGAACCACAGCCTTCCCAATCTCATCAACAAACTCAACCTCAACAACACAGCTTCTTCACCCCAGGAGTTGTTGACTGGAGCAGTTTACCAGATGACATGTCTGGTCATGAACAACTGTTCTCAGGTGTGGTCAACATGGTGGTGATAGTCCATTTGGAAATCTAGCTCTTATGGCTTTGGATTCTGCTGATACTTCATCCTCGAATGCCTCTACACCAAAGGTATCACAGGTATCCTCTGAGGCAAAAGCCAAATTATGTTCTGACACATGTATAGCAGCATTTGCATCTATTAGAGAGGCAAATGTAGCTTTAATCAATAAGAACATTGAGCTAGAACAAATAATTTCCAAAAACAAAGCTGAATTTGAGTGTGTGCTTAATGATAAAAATGATGAGATTTACAAACTGAAATGCCAAATCACTGATGATAAGGCTAGGGAAGAGATACTTCTAGAGAAGTATAAAGATCTCAAAGAAAACCTTGCAGTTACCCAGGTAGAGTGTGATAGATGGGTACAATCATGCAAAGGTTTTGAAATGCTTTTTAGTAAGCAATCTGCTTCCAATGTGAAGTTTGGCATTGGTTACAATCACACTGCTCCACCTACAGATTTTACTCCAAGAGCAGAGGTAGAATCTGATGGTGAGAGTGATAACCAATCCATCTCATCATGTGATCTACTTTCTGATACAGCACAATCAGAAGTAGCAGTCAGCATCAAGCCCTCTCTGAACCTATCAGCTGATGGATGGTTCAAATGCTGAAACTCACATGATCAATGAGTTGATCAACTCAGGAGTTAATTCTGAAGTCCTGAAAGGACTAGAGAGCAGGATTTAACACCTGAAGTTCAAACTCCAACTACTGTCAGTACTGAAGAGAAGAAAACTGTCAGTAGAAAGAGTTTGAAGACTACTAAAGAGGCAGTCAAGAAAGCAAACAATGCTTCCAAAGCATTGAAGAGCAAGTCTCCTGTTGCTTCACCCTCTTTAGTTGATGATCAACCTAAGATGAAGAAGAAACATGTGAAGTATGTGGTTTGTTCAATCATCTTACAGATGATTGCTGGTACAAAAGAGGTTCCAAACTCAAACAAAAAGAAGAAATTAAAGAGAAAATGGAAAAATGAAAACTAGTTTGAGACCACATTTGTATCAGCAACATCAAATCCTGTAACCCTAAGTCCTCAAAGAAATCCAAAAAGGAAGGGGTTAAACAGGTGACAGCTGAGAGTGCTCAGAAGAAGAAGAAGGTGCAACATAGGAACTTATCAAACTCCACTAGCAATGTGTCTGATGAGCTGAAAGCTTTATCACAAAATCAGACACAGCTGGTCATGATGGTTCAACATCTGTTGGGTAGAGTTAACCAACTAGATGCTCCTATGTTGAAACCACAGAAAAGGAGATCCAAGCCAAAGGATTCCTCTTCTTCACCATCTTCTTCCTCTCAGGCTGTTGTTTCAAATAAACCTGTTAGTTTACCATCTATTGACGAGACCACGCCCAAAACCAAAAAGGTTTGGGTCTCTAAAACTAACTGATTGTTTATTTTTGCAGGGTTCTCCAACATGCCAAAGTAGCATCTGGTATGTAGACAGTTGGGGATCTATGCACATGACTGGGAACAGTTCTCTTCTTCATGACTACTCTCAAGGAAAGAAGGGATTTGTTTCTTTTGGCAATGATGCTAGGGGTTACATCATTGGTAAAGGCTTTGTCTCCAATGGAGAAATCAAATTTGGTGATGTTAATCATGTGGAAAATCTCAAGTACAATCTCTTGAGTGTCAGTCAAATGTGTGATAAAGGCCATGTTACTCTTTTCACCAGTCAGAACTGTAGGATTCTGTCATCCAAAGTTTTGCACTTGATTGACAAGGTGTTTGATGATCACACTCTCCTGAGAGCCAACAGGACAGAAGAGTGTATGCCTTAGATCTTTCCAAGAAAATAGATCTCAAAGGCAATCCTTGCCTATTTTCCAAAGCCTCTTCTCAAGAATCTAAACTGTGGCACAGAAGGCTGGGTCATGTTAATTTCAAAAACATGAATCAGCTTATCCACAATAGTTTAGTCAGAGGCTTACCAATAAAGGAGTTCCACTGTGAGGAAACCTACACTGCTTGTTTAAAAGGAAAACAACACAAAGTCTCATTCCCTCCTATTGAAGAGCCTAAGTCCACTGCCTGCTTGCAATTACTGCATATGGATCTATTTGGTCTTGTGAAGTGATGAGCATGGCCAAGAAGAAATACTGTCTGGTAATTGTGGATGATTACTCTAGATTTGTATGGACTTTCTTTCTACATTCAAAGGATGAGGTTGCTCAGAAGGTTATTAACTTTGTGTTGTATATTGAAAGCAGTATTCCCTTCCAGTCAAGTGTATCAGGAGTGATAATGGAATTGAATTCAGGAATCATACACTTGATGACTTCTATCTCTCAAAGGGAATCAAAAGGCAGTTTAGCATCCCAAGGACTCCAGAACAAAATGGAGTAGGAGAGAAAGAATAGGACTCTCATTGAAGCTGCAAGGTCCATGTTGGCTGACTCTGGTTTGCCACTGACCTTTTGGGCTGAAGCTGTCAACACAGCTTGCTATGTGCAGAATAGAGTTTTAGTAAATCAGAGGTTGATGAAGACTCCATATGAAGTTCTCCATCATTTGGCTCCTCTAATTTCATTTTTCAAAGCATTTGGATGTCCCTGTTTTATTCTCAACACAAAGGATCAACTCCATAAATTTGATCCTAAGGTGGATGCTGGGTATTTTGTTGGTTATTCATCTACTTGCAAGGCATACAGAGTCTTCAACTGCAGAACAAAGATAGTTGAAGAGACTCTGCATGTGAAGTTTAATGAATCTCCTTTGGACAAGATTCCACAAAACCCTGTGGAGTTGTTTGATTTGGACATACTGCAATATGTTCCTTATCAACCTCCAGCTGTTGCAGATCCTGTGGCTAAATCATCTTCTGCAGCATGTCTTCCACCTGGTGGTATTGATGATGATGATGATAATATCAATACTCACCTATTCAAGTTTAGTGACCAACTGCCTGTGTCTACTAAACTTGATGTTCCTGTAGCTTCAACAGTTCCATCCACAACAAATGCTGATGAGATCTCTGTTTCCTCTACATCTTTTGAGTTACCATCAAATTCTTGGTTTCAAGAGTCTACATCAACATCTGCTGCCTGAAGGTTCTACAAACACTTGCACAGATCTCATTGTTTATCAAGAACTGAAGAATCACCCCATGACTCAGATTATTGGTGATATCAATGCTGGTGTTCAAACAGAAGTCAATTGTCTAACTTCTGCTTCTATGCTCTCTTCATCAGTCAGCTAGAGCCAAAGAACTACCATGTTGCTTTGAGAGACAATGGATGGGTTGAAGCTATGCAGCTTGAGCTACTTCAGTTCAAGAAACAGCAAGTGTGGGAACTTGTTCCTCTTCCCCCAGGTAAAGTGGCAATAGGCACTAATGGGTGTTTAGGAATAAAACCGATGAAAATGGGCTTATTGTTAAGAACAAGGCTAGACTGGTTGTACAGGGGTTTTCACAAGAAGAGGTATTGATTATGATGAAACATTGCCCCTGTAGCCAGACTAGAGGCAATCAGATTGTTCTTAGCCTATGCTGCATTCCACAATCTTAAAGTTTTTCAAATGGATGTTAAAAGTTCATTTTTATATGGTAAAATAAAGGAAGAAGTTTATGTGTGTCAACCACCTGGCTTTGAGGATAATAAACATCCTGAATGGGTGTACAAACTTGATAAGGCTCTTTATGGTTTGAAACAAGCTCCTAGAGCCTGGTATGAGACACTCTCTACTTTTCTTCTTAAGAATAATTTCACTAGAGGCTCCATGATAAAACTTTGTTATTAAGAAGGTGGATCAGCATAAGCTACTTGTTCAGATTTATGTTGATGATATTATTTTTGCATCTTCTGATCCTCAGTTGTGTGATGATTTTACAACCTTAATGAAAAAGAGGTTTGAAATGAGTGCAATGGGAGAATTACAGTTCTCTAGGCTTGCACCTTTCCTTATTTTTTCGATAATAGAGTTGGCAAATCAAACAAAAGGCTGATGGAACCTTTATTCATCAGTCAAAATATACAAAAGATCTTTTGAATAAGTTTGATTTACAAAACTGTAAGCCTGTTCTACTCCCATGTGCAACACCACACAACTGGATGCTGATCAGAAAGGTAAAGCTGTTGATGAAACACTTTACAGATGTATGATTGGGTCCTTGATGTATCTAACAGCTTCTAGACCAGATATTATGTTTGCTACATGTGTTTGTGCTAGATTTCAGGCTGCTCCTAAGAGTCTCATTTGATTGCAGTCAAGAGAATCTTTAGATATTTGCAAGGTACACAATCTCTGGGTTTATGGTATTCCACTGGACACTCTGCAAATTAGTTGCTTTTTCAGATAGTGACTATGCAGGTGCAAGTTAACTAGAAAGTCAACTTCTGGTGGTTGTCAATTCCTAGGCAACTGTTTGATTTCTTGGCAAAGTAAGAAACAACATCTGTTGCTACATCAACTGCTGAGGCCGAGTACATTGCTGCTGCAAGTTACACCTCTGGTACTCTGGCTTCAGAATCAACTTCTGGATTATGGCATTACAGAGACTAAGACTCCATTGTTAATGGATAGTCTTCAACTCTGTGTATCGTCAAAAATCCAGTCCAGCACTCTAGGACCAAACATATAGAGATCAGACATCATTTTATTCGGGATTGTTTTGAAAAGGTTCTGATTGATCCTAAGTTTGTGCCTAGTGCTGATGAGCTTGCAGATATTTTTACTAAGCCTTTGGATAGTTCTACTTTCCAAAACCTTGGTTAAAGCTTGGTATGCTGCAGCTAGAATAAGTGACAACTACTGATGATTCAGTAGTAATTACTGGTGATCATTGGTACCATGTCACATATAAGCACTGATGAGTCCTTTTCCCTTCAGTAATTTTTATAACTACTGATGGCTAAATGCCTCACAAGTACTGAAGACTTATCTGTTCCAAACTACTGATGTAGTTAAAACTACTGATTAGTTACAACTACTGAAATCAGTATAAACAAGATAAGTACTGATGTCCTATGAAACACCTAAAAATCTGATGCAAAGTCTGATGAGTAAGTGTTGAGGACAGCATGAAACAGCTGAAAGGCTATGAATTGACGACAACTACTGAAGAGAACTTTCTCTTCAGTTGTTTAACAACTGCTGTTTCATTCTAAACAACTGAAGCAAAACCATGTCTTCAGTAGTTTTATAACTACTGATGACTAATACCAAGTCTTCAGTTGTTTACAACAGCTGATGACAAAACCACTGTCTTCAGTAGTTTCACAACTACTGATGACAAACACCAAGTCCTCAGTTGTTTCAATCATCTGAAGTCAAAACACGGTCTTCAGTAGTTTTCTAACTCCTGATGACTAACACCATGACTCAGCTGTTTCAACGTCTGAAAGGATAATACCATGTCAACAGTCGTTTAAAACTACTGATAACTAACACCACATCCTTCAGTCGTTTTCTTACCCGTACCCTATAAATATCCCTGACCTAATCCTTCACTGCTTCATCTTCTTCAAACCTAACGTTCCTCTCCAAACTTCTCTCTTCTCATGGCGTCCATGCAAATTAAACCGCGACACAACTGTGTTGCCTACCTTACTAAATCGCCTGTCTGGGCTAAGTTCGATACTACTATCGATCTTATGATTCAGTCCCAATACAAAACGGCATTCCTTATGAATCCCATTCTACATGCCGAATCCCTCCAACAGTTTTGGATGAACGTCACCATTACCACTGGGGAGAACAACACACCATCTCTCCAGTCGGTCGTCAACAACAAAGAAGTGGTCATCACTCCTGCAATAATCCGCCAATTCTCATCTGGATGATGCTATTTCTCCTGCTGGATATCCGAAGGGCACCACAGATCTATCCTTTGCCCAACATGGATATCAAGGCAATCTCAGTGCCTCCACTATCATGAAGAAACATTTCCATGATGCCGAACGCCTAATTTTTCACATGGTGAATGTATGTTTGGCTCCTAAGACTTCGTCTTGGGATCAAATGTCATCAAAGTGGCAGCAGTAATGTATTCTATTCTTGAGCAACAACCGTTAAACTTTTCAGAAATAATTTTTCGGAGTTCAAGGATATGGCTCAAAATTAATTGCTAACCGTTGGATACTATATCCACGGTTCATAATGGCCACCATTACAAACCAGCTTAATGCTAAGGGACTTGTTGGCTTGGGAGTCCCTGCCACGGCTGTTCTGCCGGAAGTATACTCCCGGCACAACTCTGACCAGACACTCAAATTGGCTGCCAAGCTGCACAAACCCACGCAGCTGGAACCCACAGCCACCACCTCGAAATCAAAAGTCCCCACCAAACCCACCAAAAAGAAACCCAAAACGGCTACTCAGGGAATTGAGTCCCCTGAGGATGCCCCTGCAACACAAACACAGGAGATATCCACTGGTCCAAACCCCCTAGTGGATATAAGGACTCTTCCAGCCATAGCCGCTCAGGATTCCTCTCAACAGGAGCCTGCAGCAACCACAAAAGGGTTACCTACACATCTGGAATCTTCCTCACTTGAGGGGATTGCCATTGAAGAGCACCAACCTCCCCAGGTGCACACTGCTTCTATCCCTTCACCCCATAAACCGCCCCTCACAGCCCAACTTTAATAGTTGCACAAGTGCTGACTCAACTGCACTCCTCACCCCCTCCCAAGAAACCACTTACTACTGGGAACACCTCTACAATTGAGGGGGAGGAAAACAGTGCAATTGAGAACCCACAGCACAGGGGTTTACCACTTCTATCTCCTGGTGTAGATAAGGAGATTAGAATATCTAGTGAGGCTGCCACCTCTTCTGAATCAGCACATGATCAGAATGAGGCTGGTAACATTGCTAAGACCTCACTAGAGGCAACAGCTGATGATGGACATTGTCCTGAGGCTGGAAGTCCCCAATACCAGCAAAGGGGCACATGCAACACTGGTCTACACCCAGTGCATGTAAATCCTGCTCCAAGCAGGAGGTCAGATGATTCAGCTTCGACTGATGATGACCTAGGATTTTTCTACGATGTTCTTGCTCAGAACACAATCCTTGAAGAGAAAGTCAGTAGGCTGCAAAACCTACTTGACCAACTCTCACAGGAGAAGACCATCTGCCTCCACCAACCCCAGATGGCACCTTCAGTTGAAGGTTCCCCAAACACTGAGCCACTCCAAACTCAACCACCTGCCTCTGCTTCAGGCCCTATTTCTCAGGAACAGAACCCTCCAGAGCAAATAGGTGCTGTACTTCAAAATTCCCTCCCTCTCATCACACCTATAATCACTGATATTATGACTAAAGCCATTGATGAGAGGCTTTCCTCAACTTTACAACCCTTGATTGATGCTGCTGTGGCAAAAGACACTTTCTGCGGTACAAACCCCTTCCTCCAATGCATCCAAAAAGGGGGAGAGTACTGCAGTGAAAGAAAAGAAGAGGAAAAGAACAGAGGAAGAGAAAGAAGAGAAGCAAGCCCAAGAGGATGAGAAAGAAAAGCAACCACTGCTCACTTACAAGCGAAGAAAAGTGCTGAGGATCAACCTACTGAAGACAAATCCTTGGAAGAGCTGGTAAAAGAAGCTGACACTACACACAGCCGATCCATGGATAAAATAATTGAACTCTTCGGCAAGGGTTGATACACCACATTGGATAGTGAGATCAGAAGGTTGGAAGTGCAAGAGATTCAAACCCGATGGGCTGGGTATGATGCTCTTGAAAAAGAGAGATTGGAGATCATGATCCGCTTCATTGCAAAATACTTAGGAAGATCTTTAATGGATTCGCGCGTGGACCAGGGACAGTATTCTGGCTATAGCCACCAGAATCTTTCTGTCTGAGCAATTCCATAAGGGGATTATTGTTGAAGCCCTTGATGAGGCTGGGGCTGGTAAAAGGTTAGAAATGGCAAAACTTACAAAGGCGAAACTTACTACAAAGATGCTGGATCAACCTTCCCTTCCACCCACTCAAACACTGCCTACCCCTCAAATCTCCAAACCAATCTCTAAGCCAAAGTCCAAACATCCTCATTCTTCAAAACCAATTCCCTTACCAACCCAACCATCATCCAGTGATGCACCTAGAAGGAGGAGAAGGGTGCTGAGGATGGAAGAAGAAGAGAAGAAGAGGATGAAGATGATAGTCTGCCACTCTCTGCTATTCTAAAGCTACCAAAACCCAGAAGTCAACCCATGATCACACCTGACTCTCAAAGGGAAATGGTCACAGTCAAGATAGAAGATGAAGAACAGCAGAAACAGCACGATGAGCAACTACTGAAGATGGTTGACAAGGAATTTCCTCAGTCATCATCTATTCAAGCCATGAAAGGGCATGCTCAGAGGCTGTACACTCTCAGGCACACTTTTCAGTATCAGAAGGAGAGAGTGAGAGTATGGCCAGACCCCAGGGTGAGTTCTAGAATCCATAAAAGAACTATTCCACACAGATACAATGGCCAGGTTAGAAAAACAATAGATTCTACCATCATGTTGGCCATTATAGTCACACCTGGGAAATCATTGATGAATTCAAGAAAGCTCATCAAGCAAAGATGACCCCTCAAGCCTTACTAGAAAACAAGATGATAAAAAGGGGTTGTTATATAAAAAGCTTGAAGACATCCAGAAGAATGAGCTCCAGTTACTCCTTGAAGGCACCCATCCTGATGAATTTGTCTATAGGGAGGTAACTACAGTGGAGCTGAAAAATGGCAGGACCATGAAGTACTTATCTGAGTACTATGGTCCAGAGTTCTTCTTCGAAGGAGGAGTAGAAGAACTCTCCAAGGAGGAACAAGTTTTTCTCCTTGAGGCCTATGTTCGAGAGTCATACAGACTCATTATGGGGAAGTAAATCTCATGAATGGGATAACAACTCTGTGTCCAGTTCCCCAAAACAGAGTTCCCATTCATACCTTGCCAAACAAATATCTGAGATTTCTTCCCAGGCCGGAGCTTACATGGGTCATCTTCTCTACTGATCAAGAAGGAAAAAGACCAATCTTTTGCCAACAATAAGTGGGATAATAAATAATTTAGAGGTTTTGGCTGCATTGGTTCAGGGGGAGTTTGTTGGACCAAAAGAACCAATGAGCCAAGATCAGAAAACCTCTAAGTCCCACATGGTATCACAACAACTGCTGAAAGCTTCATCGGCAGTTTGACAAGTGCTGAAGACTTCAACAGCTAAAGATCAAGTGCTGAAGACTTCAACAGCTGAAGAACTAAAGTGTTGAAGTACAACAGCTGAAGAACACAAGTGCTGAAGCTGAAAGACCAAATTACTGAAGTACAACAGCTGAAGAGTTTACAAGTGCTGAAGATCAACAACTGATGTACAAAGTCTGAAGACAAAGACTGAAGATATCAGCTGATGATATCTACTGAAGTCATCAGCTGATGAAACATCTGAAGGTCAAAGTCTGAAGATCAAGTACTGAAGCGTCAGTAGTTTGTCACAACTGCTGAAGAGTACTTAGTAGTTGTGATATCAGTAGTTTTATATTTCTAGTTTCAGTAGTTTTGTAAAACAACTGAAGAGCTTGTTCTTCAGTCGTTGTAGTTTCAGTAGTTTTATATTTCAGTAGTTATAACAACTGATAACACTTAGAACTTTTTGTAAGAAGATGTCAGCTATTTTGACATCTTCAGTAGTTGTGTTTCAGTTGTAATAAATCTGTTAGATGTCACTATCAAGTGACATCAGCAGACGTCATATCTCTTATATAAGAGGTGTCGACCTAATCATAATTGTGACATTCTGTTACCACGAAAGCGAATATTGAATGAAATATATTTGCAGATATTCTCTCTCTCTATAACCGTCGTTGTTCTTCATTGAATATCGTTTTGTTCTTGTGAATCGACTAATTCATTGTTTGAATTCCGCTGCAATACTCGTCAATCAATCAAACATAGATCACTAATCCTAACAATATTCATAAGGAATGAATATAGAGCAATTGGTTGCTGCCAAGGTTCAAAGATATTTGTGGGATACAAATATTGGAGTGAACAGATCTTAATTTTACTACATGGAATCTTCTACATTGATCATAAGTAAATTTGAGCAAAGGCGAATATCTTTGGTATCCTCCGACCTGAGATACATATTGGGTTTTGATATTCACAAAATGTTATACCTTGAGCTACTTCTTCACTGCTCTGAAATAATGGCAATACATAAGGCTATGTTCAGGTGTGACACGAGGTGATTGTGAAAAACGTATGTAGTCAAGATGGAATTTGTTCCTCTTATTCGTTGAGAGCAAGAGGTCTAAGGCCTGATTAAGTTAAATCAACAAGGAATGATCATTCTATGTCTTGGATTTAACATGACATCTGTAACAAAAGGATAAATGATTGATTCACCTAAATCATTTCAAGTTGGATACTTGAAGGGGATGATGTTATTGAATGGCTTTAAGTCATGTGTATTAGGGTAGTAAACCATTGTTAGGTGGTATTTACTGCTTGCATCAATCTTCTATGAATCTTGTGCAAGTGGGAGATTGTTGGTTACTGTTGGACCAAAAGAACCAATAAGCCGGATCAGAAAAACCTTAAGTCCCACAGACGTCACAACAACTGCTGAAGTCCACAACAGCTGAAGACAAGTGCTGAAGACAAAGTCTGAAGACACAAGTGCTGAAGACAAAGTCTGAAGACACAAGTGTGAAGACAAAGTCTGAAGACACAAGTGCTGAAGACAAAGTCTGAAGACACAAGTGCTGAAGACAAAGTCTGAAGACACAAGTGCTGAAGACAAAGTCTGAAGACACAAGTGCTGAAGTCAAAGTCTGAAGACAAGTGCTGAAAACAAAGTCTGAAGACACAAGTGCTGAAGACAAAGTCTGAAGACACAAGTGCTGAAGACAAAGTCTGAAGACAAGTGCTGAAGACAAAGTCTGAAGACAAGTGCTGAAGACCAAGTATCAGTCATTGTCACAACAGCTGAAGAGGTCTTCTTAAGTAGTTGTGACGGTTTTCTTTCAGTAGTTTTATGTTTTTCCTTTCAGTAGTTTTGTAAAACGACTAAAGAGCTTGTTCTTCAGTCGTTGTAGTTTCAATAGTTTCGTATCAGTAGTTTTATGTTTTATACTTAGCACTCTGATATGTTCTCAGTAGTTGTGAACATTTTAAGTTTTAGTTATTTTTGTAACAAATCTGCCAGATGTCACTATCCCGTGATATCAGCAGTGATTGCACTCTATATAAGGAGTGTTAACCTAATTGTAATCGGTGAATGATTGAGCAGAAACATTTGATATTATTGAAACATTCCTTTTCACAGAAATATATTCTCTCATTATAACCGTATTTGTTCTTAATGCATACGAATATCAAATTCTTGCTATAATTTGTCTAATTCTTGTTCTTATTCCGCTGCGTTACACTCTAATCCATCAAACTTGAGATCACTGATCCTGTCAGTTACCTTATGCCCAAGACACATAGAACATTGATGCGGTTAGTACGTTATGATCCAAGCCGGGTCATACACAATAACAAGCTTAGCAAACACCAAATATTATTTAGTTTATGATATGATCATGCAATTAAATAAATACACCAATTTAGAAAATGGGTTTTCTAAATATGTTGCATATGAGATTGAACAACTTATATGAATATTTTGTTCATGGATATTATTTGTAATGTTGTTTAATTTAGTTAAATAACATCAAATAATAAAAGTGTGTGTATGTTATATAATTAAAAGGTTAATTATATATCTATTTTAAACAATTAGTTTAACCAAAAAAGGGAGTTTTTTGGGGGAAAACCTAAATATGATAAGGGTTTCGGCCACCCCATTTGAAGGGGGTTCCTCTTTTGTTTTCTTTGGAGGTCTTGAGACTATGAAACCCCTTGAACACACACACACACACACTTCATCTTGCCCTCTCTCACATGCAAAAGGGTCACAAGAACACAACCTTTTCTTTTGGAAGAAAGGTTTCACGGCTGGAACAAGGCTCCAGCAGCCTTCTTGATAGTTCACGGCTGGAACAAGGCTCCAGCAGCCTTCTTGATCCGATTTTGGTGCTCAAATCCTAGCAACAAAGGTGCTTGCTTGATGCTTGTGGGAATGGATGCTCGAGGACACCTCTCCATGGTGTCTTGGTCATTCAAGAAGCTCATTTTCTTCCTCCTTTATCACGTTTTTCAGCAGAATACAAAAGGTAGTTTGTATGTCATATTTTGGTTGTTATTTGTTGTTGATAGCTAGTTCAAACACATATAAATGATCCTTATGTTCTTGGGTTTGTTGTTGTTATGAAATGAATCTTATTTTTCAGATTACAAATGAACATACTAAAGTTTTATTCCGCTGCGTTTTCATAGTTTAAATGGTTAAACTAGTTTGATTTGGTCCAACAAACCCAACAATGCCAGCTACACCCACTATCATCATACCACGTGTTTATTGGTCTTCTTGGGCGTACCTGCATTTCAAAGACATTAAGTAGAGTTATCAACCCAAGCCGAGATGGTCTTGGGCTTGCCATACTTATCAAGAATGGTAAATTGCTTAAAATGGAGTTTGTTCTCATTAGACTTCTTTAAAAAATTTTTATTTTCAATTCCTTTTCTTATAAATATTTGATTATCTTTACTTTGTTTTGACCTCAAAATATTGATAAGATTTTCAAGATCATCATCAAGAAATTTTGAACCATCAACTGTAACATTCTTTCTAAACTTTTGCTTGTTAAATGTTCTGTTGTTAATTCTCACAAGTCATGGAATGAAGTTTCCTTGTTTATGGTATTTTGGTCTTACAATATAATAATCATCTAAATTAGAATTGATTCTTCTAAGAGATCTTAAGCCTAAGGAAGGTTGTTGCGATAAAACTTTAAAACCATAATTTTGATTTCTTTGAAATCTTTGATTACCATATTCATTCCTTGGCAAGTTCTTTCTAAAGTAACAATCCTTAGTATTATAATTCCTTTCATCATACAAGGCATAATATTTGTTAATATAACAATCAGCAGTTGAATGATTTGTCATATCACAAATGTAACAGTACTGCTAAATTAACATTCAAACATGTTATGTTTATACATATCACATATGTGGCAATACCTTTATGGAAATTTAAACAACTGAAGATTAACCCTAGATGTGGATGCACATTTGATTCTTGTTTAGATTTAGGAGTGGTCATGTTAATCTATTGTTTTTGGTTTGTGAGTTTGTGTTTTTGATTTTTAGATTTTGGCTTTTGAACATTTTCACAATTCTTTGACTCCTTAGACACAAATCTTTTATTCATATCGAAAGACTTAGGACCTGAACCTGTTTCATATCAGAGTTAGATTTGATCTTTTGTTTTGATGTCATTTCATGGATTATGTTCATGTCAAAAGTTCCCATTGACACAAACTTCACATGTTTAAATTGATTAGATTGTATGTTTCATTCATTTTGAGAATTTTTAGCTTTACCAGTTGTGTTTCTTGTTTTTTGATTTCATGTTTTTGATGATGTTTTGTTGCTTTAGGGTTGAAATTAACCTTGAAAAGATTCTTTTTTAGATTCTTTATTTTTTGATTATTTTGGTTTGATTCATAGGAACTTGAATCATCAAAATATGAGTATCTGATTTTAATTTCTCTTATTTAGATTTCCCATCTTTTTGTCATTGATTTAGTGACTTCTTCAACATGTTGTTGATGTTCACATTTTTCAACATATTCATTTGATCCTTTTGGGACAAACATCTTCTTGTTCTTTGGTCGAGGTTCATAAGATTTAACTTTTATGGAATGACCATTTTTGATCTTTTATGTGTCTTTTTCTTCATATATTTTAATATTTATCTTTTCAATTTCACTTTTGATAGTAGATTGAACATTCTTTTTCTTTTCAACAAAGGTTTTGAGCTTTGCTTTATTCTCAGCTGAGTGATCATGAGTGTTAAAGTCTTCAGGTAAGGTGTTAGAGATAGTTTTAGGCATATGTTCACGTGTGAAAGCTAGACCCATTTTATCTTTATCCTTTCTACCATTTACCAATTGTTCAACAATAGTTTTTGAACTTTTCACATATGCAAGATCAACCTGAATGACAACATAATCCAATTTTTCTTGTTCTAGAGTTTTGATAATCTCTTCAAGTTGCTTCACAACTAGTTCAAGTTCTTTTTTGGTTTTGTTCCTGGAAGTTTGAAGAGATATGATTTTGTCATCAGAAATTTTATGCTTAGCTTTGAGTTTTTTGTGCATTAACTCTTCTTATTTTAGTTTATAACATATTTTGAACATGTATTTTTTGTAGTTTTCTACTCGCCCAAACATGCTTTAGTGCATATTTTTCTCTTACTTCCAATGGGATTTCAGGAGAAAAAAGAGGTGTGTCAATATCAGATGATGAGCTTTCAACCATAGGTTGTTCTCCCTGTGCCATAAGAGCACTTCTTCTGAATCTTCCTTTGTATCAGATTTGTCGCGCCAGTCATAAACTTTCTCATTGTCTGATTCACCATTTTCCTTTGGATTATTGTCTTCTGACCAGCCTTTATTATTAGTCTCACCAATAAGTGCTAAACCAGAAGTAAGATCAACAGTATACTATTCTGCATAAGCACTACAGTCATAACCATCCTTAATGCTAACAAGTAGGGCTTTCTTTACCGTTGCCTCTTTGAGTTCATGGAGCTTTGCATTCTCTTGAAAAGTGGCCATAGCTATTACAATTGAAACATCTTGACTTTGACTTATCAAAGACAACTATTTTGTTTGCACTTGGCTTATAGTTTCTTTTCACATAAGAATGTTTTTTAGTCCTATAAGCTATCATCACCTGTTTAAATACATTTCTTCTACGTCATCTAGATCCATATCAAACAAACCTCGCAAAATCAAAACAACTTGTGTTAAATGACTACATTGGTAAGCCTGGAAACTTGCCATAAAGACTGAAAAAACTTATTTGGACATTTCATCCTATAAAGGATATTTATGACATTTTTAAGTTTGCTAGGTTTAATAGAGTTAGAAGATGGAGTCTCTGTTTGAGGTTTAGGAATTTGAGGTTTAAAAGAAGACTGTTGTTGAGTTGAATACATAGGAGCACTTGCGAAAAACCCAGCTCCCATAAATAAGTTGTAAGGTTTATATAAAGGCTGATGCACCTAAAACATCCAAGTTCTTCATCGATGCATGCACTGATGTGTAGAAGTAAAATGCTTCGGAAGTTTTACACCATGCACTAGAAAAATATTCCAAGTGTAAAATATTCCAAAGCCAAGACCAACATTTTTTGAAGCTGAAAGTGAAGTCTTTTGAATCTTCAGAGACAAAGTCTTCCAAAGCCAATATGTGAAGACAAATTACCTTCTGAAGACTTTTGAATACACGCTTTATCTGATGTACTTTACGATAAAGCTGGACCACTTTTCGCTGCAAACTCGATTGACTCACCAACTTTCACTAGTTGGTAAAATGGTCCATGCTTTTGGTAAGCTATACATTAAGGTCTTGAGTCTATGCTTTGTAATTTATGTACTTTTATCCTTTTTGTAATATATTAGGATGTGAGCTATGGCATGTCATAATCACTAGTCAAAAGGCAATTTCCCTCTTGACTCTATATTTGATTTTGTTGTCTAGTTCAAATGTTTCTAGTCTGCTTTCTAAGTATGTCCGGGTGTAGGATGTAGTATAAAGTATCTCAGGTCCTTATAACTTTCAAATATGCTTAACACTTGTAAAAGAACTTGAGAGCAATATACAACATTCTTTGAAACCAATTATCTTTGTTGTTTGCTATTGGTTTTGTCTCATATTTACTAGTGTTCTTAGCATCATTCTAGCAGGTTAGTAGTTCCCCATTTGATCTGTTAAGTGTTCTAACATCACTCTCCTCAGTGTGTGCTTGTGTTGTAAGTGACCAACCGTCCTAAACGGTCCTGTAATTGGTATGACAGTATTCCAGGCTCTTGATTGTAAGATGTCACCATCTTAGTACCCCTCACACAAACAAAATACTTAACATCTCAAATGGCAACTATCTCTACAGCTGATATGGAAACTAGAACAATGATAAAGTCCCCACTGATCACTCCTGAATACTTTGACACTTTGTGCCAATGAATGGAAGGTTCATCAAGTTAAAGACTCTAGGATGTGGAAATCTATTGTCTTAGGGCCTTACATACTAAGCACATCTTCAGCTGCTGCTGGAGGTGGTATGATTCCAAAGGAATTGGCTGGTTATTCTAATGAAGACAGGAAAAGAGTTGAGATTGATAAGAAAGCCATGACAACCATTCAAACTTCCTTACCAAACTCCTTATACAGAGGCTTCAAGAAGTGCAAAATAGCTAAACAGCTATGGGTTGCACTAAAGCTGATGTATAAAGGGTCAAATGAAGCCAAGAGAACAAGAAGGATCTCTTGAAGTAGAAGTTTGAGAACTTCACCTTTAAATAGGTGAAACCATGACTCAACAAAACTTCAGGTACGTTGAGATTGTGGAGACTTTAATGGATGTTGGAGTAACTCTTAGGAATAGATACATTGTAAGGAAGTTCATGTCCTCTCTTCCTAGACAATGGACACATTATTGTGTTGTTATCAAGAGAACAAAGAACCTTAAGACTCTTACTCTCATAGAATTGTATTGTATTCTCAATGGATACCAAATGAAGATGAACATGCAAAGTGTATCTGGTAACTCCACCAATCAACTGAGTTCAGCCCTCCAAGTGGTTGAAAAGGATAGCATAGAACCATAACATCACTTATATACTACCTTCACAACTCATAGAATGGTCCTTTCATCACCTCTCCGAAGACACCAAGAGAAAGCTATACTCAAGGAAGCCCATTCCAAGAGACAAGCTCTTCACATGCTTTGTGTCTTTTGATGAGAGCACAGGCAACCTTCTCTTCACCCTAGAAGACCCAAATTGTATACATCCACGTGACATTGAGTACATGGAGATAGTCCAGCAAAGAGATCTTCTCACCCATATAGCCATGAAGTTGTATAAGACGACAGGGAGGAATTTTCCTAGCAATACAATGAGTGGAAAAATTGGGCTGGACAAAAGCAAAGTTAAGTGTTACAACTATAACCAAATAGGTCACTTTGCAAGGGAGTGACCTAAATATATTGATAAAGTTAATAGATATAGGTTATTAGATCTAGGAACTATAGGTCTTGATCATTTTGTATAGGATTAGAACATAATCAATATATGTAATGAACAGTTGCAATTTATTATTATGATGTATGCATTATATATAGGTTAACCCATATGTGTATTCATCTGTGTATGATTGCAGGTACAAACATTATACTTGCTCAATTTGTGAATTTGACTAAGTGTAAGAAACATCTACGGATGAACATTTTTTTTCTTCCGTAGATATGCTTCTTACAAAACCAATCATTCTAATATCTTTTGCGGATGAATAACCAGCTTTGAAGTTGAAGTGAAGATCCCTTTGGAAGAACAAGATAGCTTCGGAAGAACAAAGTACCTTCAGAAGAACAAGATAGCTTCGGAAGAACAAGATAGCTTTGGAACAACATACATCTACGGAAGACTATATTCCAGTGGAGTCAAAACACTTGTATTTAATAATACAAGTGTTACAAGTCAACAAGTCAACAAGACAGCTGTGCGAATCCCAAGAGATCTGATGTTTCCTTAACTGAATTAAACATGCCTATAAATATGGATCTTAGGTTTCACATTATAAGACGGCTATGATGGCGAGATGACACACGATCACAAATAACCACGCATCAATACAACAAACCAAACATCACATCAGATCACACAAATATAAACCCTAGCAGCCATCACATCAACATCAATACATTCAAAGCCACTATTATTTATTCATTGTTTATTCATTTGTAATCATGAATATGTTTTAATGATATATGTTTTAATTAAATCCTTTTGTTTGATTATTAATTTTTCTTCTCATTGTGTTTGTCTTAAACATTAATCATTATTGTTGATATTAAATTATTAAAAATAATTAAACAAAGTTATTGTTAATTCCGCAAACATTAATTTGACCCGGAATTAACACTGATAATTCTTATTGTGATCCTTGGATTCGCAGGTGGTATTAGGGCCAAGTGCTCATTGATTTAGATCGATTGATCTATCAGTGTTAATTTCATTTAGTTTTTTGCTTGTTTCACTAGTGATAGGATCTCAGCATCTAGTTTGATCTATTCGAATGATTTCAGCAGCGGAATAGAGTACCAACTAGCACGATTCGAGCAAGAATACCAAAGATATTGCAATGAACAGAATTAGTTATAGAGAGAGAAAGTTAATGCAAAAAGAATATTTCATTCAATCACACGCTTTCGTGGTGGCAAAAATTGTCACACACACAATCAGGTCAATCATCCCTTATATAGGATGTCGTGCTGGAACATTCCTTATATAGGAGATGTGACGTCTGCTGATGTCACTCGATAGTGACATCTAACAGAATTATTTAAACAACTGAAACACAACTACTGAAGATGTCAAAACAGCTGACATCTTCTTACAAAAATACTAAGTGTTATCAGTTACTACAACTACTGAAAAGAAACTACTGAAACTACAACGACTGAAGAACAAGCTCTTCAGTCGTTTTACAAAACTACTGAAAGTAAAACATAAAACTACTGATATCACAACTACTGAAGAAGTACTCTTCAACTGTTGTGACAAACTACTGAAACTTCAGCACTTGGTCTTCAGACTTGAACTTTAGACGTTTCATCAGCTGATGACTTCAGTAGATGTCATCAGCTGATATGTTCAGTCTTTGTCTTCAGACTTTGTACATTAGTTGTTGATCTTCAGCACTTGTGGACTCTTCAGCTGTTGTACTTCAGTACTTTGGTCTTCAGCTTCAGCAGTTGTGTTCTTCAGCTGTGAGCTTCAGCATTTGTTCTTCAGCTGTTGAGCTTCAGCACTTTAGTCTTCAGCTGTTGAAGTCTTCAGTACTTGATCTTCATCTGTTGAAGTCTTCAGCACTTGTCGAACTGCTGATGAAGCCTTCAGCAGTTGTTGTGATATCATGTGGGACTTAGAGGTTTTTTGATCTTGGCTCATTGGTTCTTTTGGTCCACAAACTCCCCCTGAACCAATGCAGCCAAAACCTCTAATTGATTTATTTTCCCACTTATTGTTGGTAGAATGGTTGGTCTTTTTCCTTCTTGATCAGTTGAGAAGATGACCCATATAAGCACTGGCCTGGGAATGAGTCTCTGATGATTTGGTTGGCAATGTATGGATGGGAGCTCTGTATTGGGGAAATGGACACTGAGCTATTCCCCCATCCATGAGACTCACTTCCCAACTATGAGCCTGTAGGATTCCCTGGTGTAGGCCTCCAAAAATACAATTTTTTCCTCCATGGTGAGCTCCTCTGCCTCACCATCGAAGAATCCTTCTGGCCCATAGTACTCAAACAAGAATTTGACCTGTTTTCCATTTTTGAGTACCACTGTTGTATCTGTCTGTAAGCAAATTCATCTGGATGATGACCTTCTAACAGCAGTGGTAACTCATCCTTTCTGATCTCATTCAGCCTCTTATACACCAGCCCCTTTTTGATCATTCTGTTCTCTAGCATCTTTTGTGGAGGCATGTTTGAGGTGTAGGCCTTTTGAAATCTTCCAGGATTTCCCAGGGTGAAACTACAATGGCCAAGGAGATCACTTCATCTACAATCTTTTTGACTTGACCATTGTATCTCTGAGGGATGTTTTTCTTTTGTATTCTGTGAGCCACCCTAGGATCAGGCCAAATTCTTATTCTTTCTTTCATATACTGAAAAGTATGTCTAAGAGTATAGATCCTCTGAGCTTGTTTTGTCATATTAATGATGGAGGAAGTGGCTGCATATGCTTTATCTACTCTCCTCAATAACTCTTCATCGTGCAATCTGTGTTGTTCTTCTTCTTCTAATTTCACTTTGATTGCATCTCTTTGTTGCTCAGGAGTTATTGCAAGAGAGAGATCTTTGGCCTTAGGCAACTGCAGAACAGCTAAGATCGGCAGCCAATCTTCTTCATCATCATTTTCTTCTTCTTCCACAAGCCTCAACACCCTTCTCTTCTTCTTAGGTGCATCATCGGCTTGGTTTTGAGGGTAAGGGAGTTGGTTTTGTGGGTTGTGGTTGTGGTTGTTTTGGAGAGGGAATGTTGACAGGCTGAGTTAGCATTTTGGAGGTGAGTGTGGCTTTTGAGTGTTTGGCTAGCTCAGTCCTGCTCCCTGCTCCTGCTTCATTCAAAGCTTCAATACTAAACCCTTAGTATATGCTTCAGACGAACAGATCTTGGAGGTTATGGCCAAGATTCTGTCCCTGGTCCATGATTTTACTTCGATCAATGATCTCCCAAGGTATTTGCTGATAAACCTGATCATGATCTCAAGTCTCTCTCTATCCATAGTGCTGTAGCTGGCCCATCTTTGTTGGATCTCTTCGATCTCTAATCTTCTTATTTCAGAATCTAGCTTTTCAGTGTCGAAACCTTGCCTAAACAGCTGATCAATGATATTGTCCATTGATCTGCTGTGTTCAGCATCAGCCTCTTTAACCATTTCGTTCAAGTTCTTCTCTTTCTCAGCACTCTTCTTTTTCTTGTATGTGACATGAAAATCTTTTTGACTTCATGTACTTTTTCAATTTCAGCTCCCTTCTCAATCACATTCTCCTTCTCTTTTCGGGCTCATACACACAATCCTTCTCCTTTTCCACCTTTTAACATTCTCTTTCTCTCTCTCCTTCTCCATCCTCTTTCTTTTAGCTTTCACTGCTAAACTCTCCCCCTTTTTGGGTGCATTGGTTGCAAGGGATTGAGTAGCAGAAAGTTTTGGCTCAGTACATCCTCCACCAGGGGTTGTAAGACAGAAGAAAGTCTCTCATCAACAGTTTTAATAACAAATTCGGTTAGCTGCGGTGTGATGAGAGATAGGGGATTTTGAGGATAGCATCCATTTGCTCAGGGGGGTTTTGGTCCTGAGAAATGGTGCCAGAAACAGAGGCAGGTGGCTGAGAATTTTGTAGTGGCTGTGTGTTTAAGGGACCTTCAGAGGAAGGTGCCATCTGTTGGGTTGATGTGGTCGTAGATGGTCTTTCTCCTTGAGAGAGTTGGTCAAGTAGTTTTTGCAGCCTACTGACTTCCTCCTCTAGGATGTGTTCTGGGCAAGAACATCATAAAAGAAGCCCAGGTCATCATCAGCAGATGATGAATCACCTGACCTCCTGCTTATAGCAGGATGTACATGCACTGGGTGTAGACTAGATGTAGCATGTGCCCCTTTGTCTTGGAACTGGGGACTTCCAGCCTCAGGACTTTGTCCTTCATCAGCTGTTGCCTCTGGTGAGGTCTTAGTTATGTTACCAACCTCAGTCTGATCATATGCTGATTCAGAAGAGGTGGCAACCTCACCAGATGTTCTCATCTCCATATCCACACCAGGAGATAGAACATTTAAACCCCGGTGCTGTGGGTTGTCAGAAGCATGTGTATCCTCTTCCTCAATTGCTGTTGTTCTCCCCTTTGTTGTGGTTGTAGGGGAGGAGGAGAGGCATGCAGCTGAGTCAGCACATTGGCAATTATAATGGTTGGGCTTTCAGGGGCATTTGCATGGGGAGAGGGGATAGAAGCTGATTGCATCCGGGGAGAGGGATGCTCTTCAATGATAACCTCCTCAAGTGAGAGAGGTCTCAGCAATGTGGTTTCCCCTGAAATGGTTGCAACAGGATCCTTTTGAGAGGATACCTGTGCCGCTGTGGCTGGTTGAGTCGTTACAACTACTGGGGGTTTGAACCAGTAGGTTTATCCTGTTTGGGTGGTACAGGAGCATCATCAGGGGACTCATCTCCTTATTAGCTTGTTTGGGTTTGGATTTTGGCTTGGTGGGGACTTTGGATCTGGCAGTTGAAGCTGTGGGTTCCCTTTGCTTGGTTTTGAGCAAACGGGCAGCTTCTTTGAGAGATTGATCGGTGTATGCCTGGAGTATACCTTAGCTAGAACAGCTGGTGCAGGGACTCCAAGGCCACAAGGCCATCAGTTTGTAATTCATTTAAAATTATGGCCATCAGAGACCTGGGATATAATAGCCATCTTTTTCCCACAGGTTTCTGTGCCAGATCTTGATTTCTAGAAACACAATTTGTGAAAAATTTAAAGGTGGTGTTCTAGAATCGAATAAAATACCTGTTGCCACCGGGAAGACATTTGATCCCATGAGGATGTCTTCGAGCTAAGCAAACATTCACCATATGAAATATCAGTCGTTCAGCATCAGGGAAGTTCTTCTTCAGTATGGTAGCAGCTCGAAGATTTCCGTCGTACCCATTGTTGGTTAAGGACATGTCAGTTGTGCCCTTCGGGTACTCAGTCGCAGCACTAGCATCTTGTAAATTTAGCACTCGACGAATGCTTTCAGGTGTGACCTCTACTTGTTTTTGGTTAACCAATGACCTAACAGAGCTTTGGCTTGTAGGCACATCAGTGTGAACGTAGGCATTGGACCAAAACTAACTGAGTGACTCTGGGTAAATGGTCGGGTTTAAGAGCAGAGCTGTATTATATTGAGAATCAGCCATTAGGTCTATGGCGTGATCAAACTTTGTCCAGAAGGCCGATTTCATGAGGTAGGCGACGCAGTTATGTCGGGGTTTTAGACTCATGGTTGCCATGTTTGAAAGTATGAAGGTCAGAAGAACGGCTAATGGAACGTTTGAGAAGAAGACAAGTATTTATAGGGTTGGGAGAGGAAAAGGCTGAAAGAAAACTACTGAAGGTTTTGATGTGGTCATCAGTGTTTGAAACTACTGATGACGTGGTATTAACCTTCAGAGGTTTAAAACGACTGACAGTGATGGTGTTGTCATCAGTTGTTTAAAACAACTGAAGACTTGGTTTTGACCATCAGACGTTGAAACAGCTGAAGTCTTGGTGTTAACCATCAGTAGTTATGAAACTACTGAAGGTAGTGGTTTTGACTTCATATGATGTAAACAACTGAGGACTTGGTTTTTGTCATCAGTAGTTGTGAAACTACTGAAGACAGTGGTTTTGCCATCAGTTGTTGTAAACAACTGAAGACTTGGTATTAGTTATCAGTAGTTGTGAAACTACTGAAGACTGTGGTCTTGCTTCAGTTGTTTAGAACAGCAGTTGTAGAAACAACTGAAGAGAAATTACTCATCAGCTGTTTTCGTCAATTCTTATCTTTTCAGTTGTTTCATACTGTCCTCAACACTTACTCATCAGACTTTTCATCTGCTTTTCAGGTGTTTCATAGGACGTCAGTACTTATCTGTTTTTACTGATTTCAGTAGTTGTAACTACATCAGTAGTTGTAACTACATCAGTAGTTTAGAACAGATAAAGTACTTCAGTACTTGTGAGGCATTTAGCCTTCAGTAGTTATAAAAACTACTGAGGGTAAAAGAACTCATCAGTACTTATATGTGACATGGTTACCAATGATCATCAGTACTTATTACTGAGATCATCAGTAGTTGTCACTTATTCTAGCTGCAGCATACCAAGCCTTAACACAGGTTGTGGAAAGTTGAACTATCCAAAGGCTTAGTAAAAATGTCTGCAAGCTCATCAGCACTAGGCACAAATATAGGATTAATTAGACCCTTTTCAAAACAATCTCTTATAAAATGATGTCTAATTTCTATATGTTTGGTCCTAGAGTGCTGGTCTGGATTTTTCACAATGCAAAGAGCTGAAGCACTATCATTAATAACGGAGTCTTAGTCTCTGTAATGCCATAATCCAAAAGTTGATTCTGAAGCCAGAGTACTTGGGATGTACAACTTGCAGCAGCAATGTACTCGGCTTCAGCAGTAGATGTAGTAACATATGTTTGTTTCTTACTTGCCAAGAAATCAAATAGTTGCCTAGGAATTGACATCCACCAGAAGTTGATTTCCTGGTCAACTTACACCCTGCATAGTCACTATCAGAGAAAGCAACTAGTTTGCAAGAGTGCCCAGTGGAATACCATAAACCTAGAGATTGTGTACCTTGCAAATATCTAAAGATCCTCTTGACTGCAATCAGATGAGACTCTTAGGTGCAGCCTGAAATCTAGCACAAACACATGTAGCAAACATATATCTGGTCTAGAAGCTGTTAAATACATCAAGGACCCAATCATACATTGTAAAGCGTTTCATCAACAACTTTACCTTTCTGATCAATATCCAATTGTGTGGTGTTGCACATGGGAGTAGAACAGGGCTTATAGTTTTGTAAATCAAACTTATTAAAAGATCTTTTGTATATTTAGACTGATGAATGAAAATTCCATCAGCTTTTTGTTTGATTTGCAAGCCTAGAAAGAACTGTAATTCTCCCATTGCACTCATTTCAAACTTCATTTGCATTAATTTTGTAAAATCATCACACAACTGGGGATCAGAGGATGCAAATATAATATCATCAACATAAATTTGAACAAGTAGCTTATGCTGATCCACCTTCTTAATAAATAAAGTTTTATCTATGGAGCCTCTAGTGAAGTATTTTGCAGAAGAAAGTTAGATAATGTCTCATACCAGGCTCTAGGAGCTTGTTTCAACCCATAAAGAGCCTTATCAAGCTTGTATACCCATTCAGGGTGTTTATTATCCTCAAAACCTGGTGGTTGACACACATAAACTTCTTCTTTTATTTGACCATATAAAAATGCACTTTTAACATCCATTGAAAAACTTTAAGATTGTGGAGTGCAGCATAGGCTAAGAACAATCTAATTGCCTCCAGTCTGGCTATAGGGGCAAAGGTTTCATCATAATCAATACCTTCTTCTTGTGCAAACCCCTGAACAACCAGTCTGGCCTTGTTCTTAACAATAAGCCCATTTTCATCTGTTTTATTCCTAAACACCCATTAGTGCCTATTGCACACTTACCTGGGGGAAGAGGAACAAGCTCCCACACTTGCTGCTTTTTGAACTGAAGAAGATCAAGCTGCATTGCTTCAACCCATCCATTGTCTCTAAGTGCAACATGATAATCTTTGGCTCTAGCTGACTGGTGAAGAGAGCATAGAGGCAGAAATTGGACAATTGACTTCTAGTTGAAACTCCAGCATTGATATCACCAATGATTTGAGACATTGGTCGATTCTTCAGCTCTGGATGAACAATGAGATCAGTGTAGTGTTTGTAGAACCTTCAGCAGCAACAGATGTTGATGTAGACTCTTGAAACCATGTAGATGGTGGCAACTCAAATGAAGTTGAAGATGCAGAAATCTCATCAGCACTTGTTGTGGATGAAGCTACTGAAGCTACAGGAGCATCAGGTTTAGAGGACACAGGTAGTTGGTCACTAAACCTGAAGAGGTGAGTACTGCTATCATCATCATCAGCACCAGCAGTACCACCAGGTGGTGAACTGTTGACAGGAGCAACAACAGGAGTTTGATAAGGAACATATTGCAGTATGTCCAAATCAAATAGCTCCACAGGGCTTTGTGGAATCTTGTCCTTTTGGAGATTCATTAAACTTAACATGTAGAGTCTCTTCAACATCTTTGTTCTACAGTTGAAGACTCTGTATGCTTTGCAAGTTGATGAATAACCAACAAAATACCCTGCATCCACCTTAGGATCAAATTTTTTGAAGTTGATCCCATGTGTTGAGAATGAAACAAGGACACCCAAAAGCTCTGAAAAATGAAATTAGAGGGGCCAAATGATGAAGAACTTCATATGGAGTCTTCATCAACCTCTGATTTACTAGAACTCTATTCTGTACATAACAAGCTGAATTGACAGCTTCAGCCCAAAAAGTCATTGGCAGTCCAGAATCAGCCAACATGGACCTTGCAGCTTCAATAAGGGTCCTGTTCTTTCTCTCCACTACTCCATTTTGTTGAGGAGTTCTTGGAATGCTAAACTGCCTCTTGATTCCCTTTGAGAGGTAGAACTCATCAAGTGTATTGTTTCTGAATTCTGTTCCATTATCACTTCTAATACACTTGACTGAGAGGGAATACTACTTCTCAACATACAACACAAAGTTGATAATCTTCTGAGCTGCCTCATCCTTTGAATGCAAGAAGAAAGTCCATACAAATCTGGAGTAATCATCCACAATTACCGGACAGTATTTCTTCTTAGTCATACTCATCACTCTCACAGGACCAAAGAGATCCATGTGAAGAAGCTGTAAGCAGGCAGTGGACTTAGGTTCTTCTATGGAGGGAAATGAAGCTTTGTGTTGTTTTCCTTTTAAACAAGCAGTGCAGTTATCTTCACATTTGAACTCCTTCATAGGCAGTCCCCTTACTAAACCATGGTTTGTCAGCTGATTTATGTATTGAGATTAACATGACCCAGCCTTCTATGCCATAGAGTAGATTCTTGAGGGGAAGCCTTGGAAAATAGGCAAGGATGGCCTTTGAGATCTACTTTCTTGGAAAGATCTAAGGCATACACTCTTCCTGTCCTGTTGGCCTTCAGGAGAGTGTATTCATCCATCACCTTATCAATCAAACTTAGAACTTGGATGATAGAATCCGACAGTTCTGACTGGTGAAAAGAGCAACATGGCCTTTGTCACACATTTGACTGACACTCAAGAGGTTGTACTTGAGATTTTCCACATGGTTAACATCATCAAACTTTATTTCCCCATTGGAAACAAAGCCTTTGCCGATGATGTAACCTTGCATCATTGCCAAATGACACAAACCCCTTCCTTCCTTGAGAGTAGTCATTAAGAAGTGATTTGTTTCCTGTCATATGCATGGATCCTCCACTGTCTACATACCAGATGCCTCTGTGGCATGTTGAAGAACCCTGCAAAAACAACAAATTAGTTAGATTTTGAGACCCAAACCTTTTTGTTTTGGGCCTGTTCTCATCAATAGATGGTAAACTAACAGGTTTGTTGGAAACAACAGCCTGAGAGGAAGAAGATGGTGAGAAGGGGAATCCTTTGGCTTGGACCTCCTTTTCTGTGGTTTCAACATAGGAACATCTAATTGGTTAACTCTTCCCAATAGATGTTGAACCATCATAACCAGCTGAGTCTGATTTTGTGTGATAAAGCTTTCAGCTCTTCAGACACATTGGCATTGGAGTTTGATAAGTCCTATGTTGCACCTTCTTCTTTTGAGCAATCTCAGCTGTTACCTGTTTAACCCCTTCCTTTTTGGATTTCTTTTTGGACTTAAGGGTTACAGGATTTGATGTTGCTGGTACAAATGTGGCTTCAAACTCAGTTTTCATTTTAATCATTTTCTCTTTAATTTCCTCTTATGTTTGAGTTTGGATCCTCTTTTGTACCAACAATCATCTGTAAGATGATTGAACAAACCACATATTTCACATGGTTCTTCTTCATCTTATGTTGATCATCAACTAAAGAGAATGAAACTACTGAAGAGTTGTTCTTCAGCACTTTGGAAGCACTATTTGCTTTCTTGACTTCCTCTTTAGTAGTCTTCAAACCCTTTCTGACTGACAGTTTTCTTCTCTTCAGTGCTGACAGTAGTTGGAGTTTGAACTTCAGGTGTTAAATCTTGCTCTCCAGTCCTTTCAGGACTTCTAGAAATAACTCCTGAGTTGATCAACTCTTTGATCATGTGAGTGTCAGTATTTGAACCATCAAGATCAGCTGATAGGTTCAACGAGGGAATAATACTAACTTCAACTTCTGATGGTGCTCTATCAGAAAGTGAATCACATGATGAGGTGGATTGGTATTGCTTTCTCCATTAGATTTCACTTTTGCTCTTGAAGCAAAATCTGTAGGAGCAGTGTGATTATAACCAATGCCAACTTCACATTGGAAGCTGATTGCTTTCTAAGAAGCATTTCAAAACCTTGCATGATTGTACCCATCGATCACACTCTACTTGGGTGACTGCAAGGGTTTCTTTGAGGTCTCTGTACTTTTCTAAAAGTACCTCTTCCCTAGCCTTCTCATCAGTGATTTGGCATTTAAGTATAAGTCTCATCATTTTTCTCTTTAAGAATAGACTCAAACTCAGCTTTTCTTTTGGAAATGATCTTTTCTAGCTCTATGTTCTTATTAATTAAAGCTACATTTGCTTCTCTAATAGAGGCAAATGTTGCTATGCATGTTTTAGAACAAAATTTTGCCTTAGCCTCAGAGGATACCTGTGATACCTGTGATGAAAAGGCATTTGAGGATGATCCATCTGCAGACTCCAGAGCCATAGTGCCAGATTCCCAAAAGGACTGTCACCACCATGTTGACCAGCACCTGTGAGCAGTTGTTCATGACCAGACATGTCATCTGGTAAACTGCTCCAGTCAACAACTCCAGGGGTGAAGAAGTTGTGTTGTTGAGGTTGAGGAGGTTGATGAGATTGAGATGGTTGAGGCTCAGGAAGAGCATGTGGTTGTTGAGCAATGGGTGCTTGAACCTGACTGGTTTGTGGCATGTAATAACAAGGGTAAGGATATGGCATTGGACCATGAGGAACAAAATATGCAGGAGATTGTGGTTGAGAATGATGACCAGAATTGACAAGAAGTTTCCCTCTGTGTTCTTGACTATTGCCAGGGAAAGTCACAAAGGGTGCAGAAGAATTAGATCCAGATGATCCATTCTCTAGCAAAGTGTCCAAGCCTGTGGCATTTGTGACACTTCAACTTACTCTTGTCAAAACCAACTTTGGTTTTGCCAGAGAGTCCTGGGAACTTTCTTCCAGTTCTTTTGTAGAACTTTTGAGATCTGATACTTATCAAGGCCATTTGGCTCAAAATATCCATCTCTTCTAAATCATCATCAGCAATCCCCTTGAGATCATCCATGATGAAGCATAGATTGTCATTATTACACCCAGTAAACTGACTATCAACACTCACAAATGCAGAATCAGAAGTGTTTGAAGAAAATCAATATGCTCATCATACTGGCATTCAGATGAAGCATATTCTGACTCATGACCAACCAAGGCAGTGTTTCCTGGTACAAAGTCATCAGTGTTTTCCAGATGATGACAGTTTTCATTTCTATTCTATCTCTCTCTCAAATGTGAGCAATTTCCCATGGAGTTGGGTGAGAGATAGTTTGTCCAAATTTGCACTGGAGCGTAGGACAATAGTATATGTGTCCCATCTCTCAGGCAGTGATCTGAGAAATCTGTTATTCATCTGGCTATTGGTGTACTCATGTTTGACCTTTTTAATTCAGAGATCAAACAAGAGAACCGCTCAAACTGTTGAGTCAGTGTCTCACCCTTCCTATGAGAGAATGTCTCATATTGTTGGGCAAGGATTTCTCTATTATTGTCGGACCTGGTATTTGACCGAAATACCTAGAGATTAACGTGTAAACTAGATCAATAGTGCGGAATCCTATTTGATTGGCGATCCAATCAGAGAACACACGAAGAATCAATCAAGAATTAAAACTAACGTTAGAAATCGATTGGGAATCAATCTATGTGTTCTGTGAACTTGGAGAACGATTGGAGGTTTCTGGATGCTAGGGTACGTCTGAATCGTAATTGATCGAGAGTCTTGTTTTTCACGAATTGAGTTGTATTTATAGGTTGGTACTATTCAATCGTGTGACTGAATCATTAGTAGGTTCAGTCGTGCGATTGAACCATGCGGTTGATTCATTCGTACGACTGAGTGTTCAGTCGTGCGACTGAGCCAATCTTATGTTACAATCGTACGACTGATCCAGTCTCCTGGTTCAGTCCTGCGACTGAGTCAATCGTGTGAAGTTATTCATGCGTATGGTTCATTCGCATGAGCCATTCGCATAAGAACTTCATTATGTTAAGTTTGAATGTATTAATTATAACATTATGTGTAATCATTCAAGCAATCACTAACCTAATTAACCAATTCAATGTCAACACATTAATGAAACATTAAACATTATAACTAACAAACTATCAATATCATTTCATTAATCATACCAAACAAGATCTATTACATCACATATCATGATCTAGGGACATACATGTATCAACAAACTCCCCCTTGGACCTAGATCTCTCTAATGTCTTGTTTTCTTCATTACCTCCTCATATTTCTGGTACTTGTCCTCTTTTGTGACTCCCACGTGAATATCAAACGCGAAGCAAGTCTTATGACAATTGGAACTGGAGGGCCTGTACAATATCTTGCGTATCATAGAACAGTGGCCACTTGTAAAGTGTATAGACATCATTTTCCGACAGTTGGTAAGCCACATCGGGTCGAATACTCTGATTGTATCCATTTGGCCCTCTTTATTTAGAACTATGACTGCTTCTGCTGTTCTCCAATCGTAGTACCACGACTTAAAGTGTGGTGTGAATCCTTTGTCATTTCCGGAGTGGGATTCTTGACATTGTGCGTGGAGAATTCCACTTCACTATTCGGTTTTCCAGTAATGGCATCCATCTCAGACCTTCTAATATACCTTGTAGGTTGTTGAGGTCTGAAATTAATCCACCTGGTGTGGTACTTTTTCTTTAGGGCAGCCTCAAACCAGGCTGACATCTTTCTCGGGTCAGCATACAACAGCTTCAATTTGGCTAGCTGGTTGAGCTCAAAACCTGGTAGAGTCTTTAGATCATGTGGAAATCTAAAGTACTCTATGCCCTTCTCCTCTTAACGGCATAACGTTAAGATCATCAAAATATGCCCATGCTATAATCCTGCCTGACACCTTAAGATGTTTCTTGACTCTGTAGATCTTGGTGTAGGCATCCTCTTCGGTGCAGCATATTGGGTCTAACTTGTTTAAAACATGCAGCCCATTCAGCCTTACGGATATCAACATCATCTTTGAGGCTTGGGCCATTCCCTCTGTCTTCTCTGACTCTTGCTCCATTTTGTCTAACACCTCAAATGTATCACCGACAACGGATTCACCCAGATTGGGAACCACATTGCCCTCATTGTCAGCATACTGAGGATAGTGCTCTGCAGTGACATCTTCTATCTCTATTTCATCAACGTCATTTAGCTCGTCATCACAGGTAGAATTACATGTCGGAGCATCTTCACTATTTCATCAGGATTGAGCTTGAAAATTTCTGCTAGTTGCTCGTTTGATAGATCGTGAATTATTTCCCCTTCTTCAGGGGTATAACTCCCTGAACATCTGAGAATCCCTGCAGATCAAGAACCATTGTGAGTTGAGACTTGACCTGCTGAAGGGGAGCAATATCAAACTCATCTCTTTTGTAATTTGGATCTGTTTGATTTACACATTTCACACTCAAATCATTAGTAATTTATCAAACGAAATGCATTAACTTAATATAAACATTTAATACATGGTTTTTCAATACAGAATACAAAAGTAAATAAATACATAAACATCTACTATTTATTTTTATCCTTAATACTCGGCTCATCACATGGAGGTGTAGAAGCAGAAGCTGGTAGATCTTGTCTGTTCTTTGATCTTTTCTCTTGCCCTGGAGCTAAGACAGATTCAACTGCTTCTCCTCTGTCAGTGTCATCATCTTCATGCCATTCTTCAGTTTTCTCTTCGTCAGTTTCACTCTCATCATCATCATCATCGTCTTCATCATCATCATCATTTCTGTTCCCATCCCTTATCTTTAAGGGCTCCTCCTTCGATCCTTTCAGCTTTAGCAAAATGTTCTTTTTAGCCTTTTCCAACTCCTCTATTTTCTTTCTTGAGTGAGGTGACGCTTTAAGCTTGGAGAAGGGCTATCTCGTTGCTCTGGCAGTCATCTGTCGGGCCTGCCTTTCTATTACTTGAGCCTTCTCTGCAATTTGGTGAGTTTGTGCAGCAGTCAGGTCAGTAAGCTGGCGGATTTGGGAGGCCTTTTCCTCATCGGCAGCCAGCAAACGCATTACCATTCTGTTTAGTGCCGACAAGTGTTTCTTCTTCTACCACAACTGTAGGTAGAGGTGATCTGTAAGTGAATGAGGGATAGGTTGAGGGCTCGGTTTGGTGGCTAGTGGTGGTGGTGGTGTGGCTGTGTGAATATCAGTCAGGTCGGGATGATAGTGGTGGTGAGTGAGGGGTGAATGATGTAGTGGTGGCTGGGATCTGTATTGTGGTTCGTCTGGTGGTGGTCGTGGTTGCTGTGGGGGCTGTGGTGGCTATGGTGGTGGATGGTGTGTCTGAAGAGGTGGTAGTGGTGGTGGTGGTGGCTGTAGTGGCTGAGGTAGTAGTGATGAAGGTCAAACGACGCTTCTTCTTTGGTTTCTGCCCATTGGGTTGAGCCATCCTTTTCTCCTCGTTCCCTTCGAGGTGGATGCTCCCCCTCCTACCCTGCCGATTGACCCTGGAGCATAGGTCGGGTCGGTCTCTGTCTCTCCAGAGTCTCTTGGGTGCTCTCCAACCACCCGAAGCCCATGTACTGTGGGAACCACTTTTCTTCCCACAGTCCTGGTGAGGGGCTCCTCATCAGACTCTTCTTCTTCTACTTCTGTCTCAAGGACAAAATCATGATGAAACCCAGCTGATTCGGTAACTTCTGCAGCCGGGGCGGATGCTGGAGGCACGACATCAGACGTAGTGCCTCTCTGTGGAACAGGCATATTGTCTCCGGCACCCCACTATCATCATCATCTGAATCATCAGTGGGTAGGACAATTGGCTCCACGTCGGAGTCACTATCCTCGTGACGCCATTGGCGTCTCCCCGGTGCCACATAACTTTCATTTGCTAAATGGCCAATCAGCCTCTTTGCCTGGGGCTTCACTAGCTTGCCCCGGTACACCACCATCCTACCCAAAGTAGTGTCATCCATAAGTTCAAAAGTCACTGCATCATGACTTTCCTTGGGGAGCAGAGGCAGCTTCTCATTGAAAATCATCTGAAGAAACCTTGGATACATACAAAAACCTTCTTTCCCTTTTGCTTCAATGTTCTCTACCAAATAAGCAAAGATCATATTCGAGAAGCTGAAAGGGTGGTTCAGCACCAGAGCCACAAAGGCATTTTGTATCTGATCTGATAGGTCATCGAAACCACCCCTTCTCGAAGCAATGCACTTAAGAATCACATGTGCCAGATATTTGTATTGTGGGCACAGGTTGCTCTTATTTAGCGCCCCCAAGTTAATGTCCCCCGCATACTTGATTCGGAGGAAACACCCTCTCACTATCAAAGGATGTAACTTAGTGGGGTGAGTGGAGTCATCCCCAAACTCAAGGATTCTCTGGATGTCAGTAGCGGTAATGTCGAGAGCTTGACCACAATGGTGCTTCGGATGCTGTATGGCTCACGAGAGCGATCCACTGAGGCATTCTCCCAGAATGCCTGGTGTAGTGATTTATAAGGCGTGCACGGTGTAGATATAGCCTTATGTATCCGTGAGCGTTCGAGGAAGGCTATAATCTCGGAGAACTTGGCTCCGTTCCGAGTTGTGTGGTCCAAATGGGCACATATGTTGTGCTTTGGATTAAGAGACCATCTGTCAGCCATTTTTCCTGTAAAATCGTTACTCGAATGGAAGAAACTCAACAGCAATGTAAATCAGGATCTGTAGCAATTTTTGGCAGAGTAACGGGAAGAATGCGATTTGGGTGCGATTTTGGTGTGATGAGGAACATGCGATCGACTGAGGCCCTTAAATACTGAACCTAAGTTCAATCGGCCGACTGGCCTCATTCTCTCAGTTCATTCGGGCGACTGAGTCTCAGTCGTACGATTGGCCTAGTCAAACGCATTCAGTCGGCCGACTGAGTCTCAGTCGGTCGACTTCCTCATTTTGTCTCTTTCATTCGCATCTTCAGTTGACCGACTGAGCCTCAGTCGGTCGACTGCTTCATTCTCCCCGTTCTATTCGGTCGAATGGATCATTCTCATGTCCATTCGGCCGATTGGGAGCCATTCGCATAGTTGGTCCATAACCATGATCCAATCGTGCGAATGGGTCACACTTAGTGAGTTTACAGTCATTTTGAACATTTTATTTTAAGACCCTTTTAACTTTTGACAATAACATTATAAGCTCTTAACCAATTTAGTCACCTCAGACGTGACTCTTTTAAAACACGTTGTCACCTTTGACGTGACTCTTTAAACTTTGAAAACCATGTGGCCATCTCAGACATGACCCTTTTAGGTGAGTTAATTCCATTCTGATTTTCCTGATGTAATCCGATAGACACACACCCAAAAAAAATTAAACTAGGAACTTAAACTAAATACAAAAATAAAATTTGTTTTTGGACTTTTTGTGAGAGATAAAACCCTAAGATGGAAATCTACGGGATTTGCTTCCGGAATCAAAGCTTCAACTTAGATTGACCACACCTGGACCAATTCAATTTTGGAATCATACAGATACATCAACTCATTTGGGACTTGTTATCAAAATCTTTTGATGCTCAATTCTTGGTGTTCATCCAGAGTCATTAGCAGCTTTAGGAAATCATACTGGAACTCTTAGATTACCACATTGATTTGAACATTCAAGAATTGCAGCCACAATGATTGTCAATATGTTTGTCCACTTAAATCCATACACAGACTCTTGACTCAAACTGGTGATTCTTTTTGGTTTATTTATTTCAACTAACATTTGTGGATCCCACACTTATATGGTAATCAACATTCCTCAGGAGCTTTTGAGCGGTCTACGGTTATTTTTACAAGAAGAGACTATTCTTAGAGCTATCAAGGAGAAGTCAATCCTCAGGTCAGTGCCATCGCACAGCAAAGAGGCGGCAAACAACAATGAATTCTAGAATATCTAGGTTATGCTTATCCTCAGGTCAGTGCCATCGCACAGCAGAGAGGCACACAACCTATCTCCTTGTTAGAGCAGCTTTTATTTTGCACCAAATGCACCAACAACATAGGTCATTAGCTTGATAGCATTTTCTTTCATTTTTTCGTGCTTTGCTCTATTTATGGTCATCCGCCACATTTGTGGCGTTTACATGCTCATTACCCCTTATTGGAATATTATTAATTGTGTATCCAATGATAAGATGGAAGCTCACAGTCAGTTGAACAACTTAGTTTGATCTTGAGATCACCAATCCGGTCTAATCATCTATTGTGTTGAATCTACCGACATATCAATTGTGGTCTAGCAACCTTTAGGTCTACTCTCATTGTGTTACCTTAGGAGTTACCAGTTTTTCTATCATCTTCCCTTTATATTGCTTAGACTACACAGACATATACTTTGAATTTTTTTTCATCTTTTCTAAATTAGGATTTTAAAGTCCCTCTTGACTTGTTCCTATGTACTATCATATTCCAAAGGGTTTGAATCGGTATCACAGATACGATCTACCTGTATAAGCTTTCACTCCTTCTCCTCGGTTTCCCTTTTCTTTTTTTTTTTTTTCTTTTTTTAATGTTGCTTGCTGACTTATTCTCCCATAAAATACTAAAATCAAACCTGGTTTAATTATTTTCGGATTTTAATAAACAGCAGAATAACATGAGTTTAATTTAACAGACTAAAATAACAAATAAAATAAAATAAAAAAGAAAAATAACTAAACTACATCGGACTACACATGATCATCATCAGAATAACATCACTTCTCTTTTTACGCCGTTGACCTCTAGCAGATATTGAAAACGTGGTTAATCAAAGGCTTTAGTATAGAGGTCAGCGCGTTGAAAATCAGTATTAATTTTTACCACATCAATTAAGTTCTTTTCGAAACAATCTCGTATGAAGTGATATTTAATACCGATATGTTTGGTCTTAGGATGTTGGACCGGATTTTTAGTTACTGCAATTGCAGCAGAGTTATCTACAAAAATAGGAGTAGAATGGAACGTTAAACCGTAATCCCGTATTTTCTGTTGAATCCAGATGATTTGTGAACAGCAACTTGCAGCAGCAACATATTCGGCTTCACAGGTTGACAATGCAACCGATGTCGCTTCTTACACTGCCAGGTAATTAACCTTCTCCCAAATAATTGACACCCTGCTGATGTAGACTTGTAGTTCATCTTGCAGCCTCCGTAGTCCGAGCCACTATACGCCGTGAGCTCAAAATCATCATCATGAGGATACCACAACCCAAGTGTGGGTGTACCCTTTAGATAGCGAAAAACCCTTTGACCCGATCAGATGATTGACCTTAGGTTTAGCCTGATATGTAGAACATAAACATGTCGCATACATGATATCAGGTCTAGAGGCAGTGAGATACATGAGGGATCCAATCATTCCTCGGTACATCATGGCATCCACAAGATCTCCATTTTCATTAGGTGCAATGTCTTGATTCGTAGCCAGTGGAGTACTGACAGCATATGCATTCTCCATGTCAAAGCGATTTACAATGTCTCTTACGTACTTGGTCTGATGTAGAAAGATCCCATTTGGTGTTTGATCCACCTGTAGCCCGAGAAAGAACTTCATCTCCCCCATAGCACTCATCTCAAACTATTTCTGCATAACTGCTTCAAATTCTTTGCATAACTTTCGTTCTTTGAACCGAAAATTATGTCATCAACATAGATTTGTACGAGCAGTAGGTCGCCATCATTTTCTTTAATGAACAGCGTGCAATCAATGACTCCCCTGCGAAGCCGTGTTTCACAAGATGAGTCGAGAGTTTCTCATACCAAGCTCTTGGAGCTTGATGAAGCCCGTATAAAGCCTTGTCGAGCTTGTAGACTCTATCCCGGTGATAAGGATCTTCAAATCCCTCGGGTTGACTGACATAAACTGTTTCTCTAATTTCCCCATGAAGAAATGCACTCTTCACATCTAATTGATAGACTTTAATCTTCATGTACGATGCATAGGCAAGGAAGATACGAATGGCTTCCATCCTTGCCACGGGTGCAAATACCTCATTGTAATCATTCCCTCGACTTGGCGAAATCCCTAAACAACAGTCGAGCCTTGTTCCTGATAATGATCCCTTGGTCATCTTTCTTGCATTTTAAAACCCATTTGGTGCCAACGACCTTAGCACCTTTAGGTCTATAAACCAGAGACCATACACCTAACTTCTTGAACTGAAGAAGTTCTTCTTGCATTGCACTCACCCACATCATCATTTAGTGCTTCACTGACATATTTTGGCTCAACCTGTGAGACAAAACACCGATAGGCACCATCATGGATTATCCCTTTTCATAACAGAGGCATAATCAGCTGAGTACAGCTGATTTGGGTTGTACTCCTGATCGGACATCCCCATGACATTGTCTAAGGGATGATAAATGTTTAGACGTGATCCTGGAGTAGTAGGAACAGCTACCTTAGAGCCAAGATGAGGAACATTTGGTTCTTCATCTGAGGTAGTTGGAGTTTGAGGCTCTGACGTTGAAGGTGCACCACTGGTAGATGCTTGTGGACTTTCAGGAACTGGAACCTGTTCCTCCTGACTGTTCTGGTTAGCTTCTTCAGCTTCATTTTCAAAGGAGGTGTCACTGTCATCGATACTCCCCCTGATGAGTAGATGATTCTCCTGTGAGCTAGATGTTGGTGGATTCAAGCTATCATACATCATTCGTGTAGCTAATTCGTCATCCGAGGGAGAGAGAGGAATGTTGAATGACTTGAAGAATCCATCATAGTCAAGAAGTAAGTGGGTCCTTTGCCAGGTGGGGTGGCTGAATCGTTGAACATCAACATTACACCAAACTTTACTAGACCTGTTGAGTTATTGTAAACTCGCTTGTTAGGTGGTTGTATCCTAGAAAGATGCCTTCATCTGCCTTCTCGCTGAATTACCTTCTTGTGTTTTCTTCAGAAGTGTGCACGGCGCCCCAAATGGTTCGAGATACTCCAAGTTCGGTTTGCATCTTTGTAGTAGCTCGTAACATGTTTTTCCATGGCGCTTGACTATCAGGACTCGATTCAGTGTATAACAGCATTTGCCACTGCCTCATTCCAGAATTGGATAGGTAGTTTCGAGTCTGCCAGCATAGTCCGTGGTCTCTATCAAGCTCCTGTTCTTTCTCTCAGCAACGCCATTCATCTGAGGTGTGTAAGCAGAAGTGATTGATGCACAATCCCCTTTTCCTTGCAGTATTCCTCCATCCAATGGTTCTTGAATTCCGTTCCGTTGTCTGAGCGTACTTGTCTAACTTTCAGCTTGTAGAGAGATTCCAGTGTGGTTACTAACTCCTTGAATGATTCAAATGTTTCTGATTTGGATTTCAGAAACATTACCCACGTGAACCTTGAGTAGTCATCAGTGACCACAAAACAATACAAGTCGCCTGCAATGCTCTTTGTGCTGACTGGACCGAACAGATCCATGTGTAGAAGTTAAAGAGGAAGTTCTATTGAATTAACTTTCTTTTCCTTATAAGACTTCTTTGTCTGTTTACCTTTCTTGCAAGCTATACAAAATCAGGAAGCTGAAAGTTCTTGACATTTACACCTCTCACCAGATCCTTCTGAATCAAGTGATTCATCTTCCTTTGACTGATGTGTCCCATTCTCCTATGCCAGAAGATGGAGTCTTTTTCAGTAGCTTTGGATAGAAAACACTGAACCTCATGATCCATTGTAGAAGCTATTGATAGATCCAAGACATAAAATCTTATATCTTGAAGCAGTCATCAAAACTTGGTCCTCTGGGATCACGTAGTCTTTCTTCAGTACGTAACACTTCTTGTTGTCGAAGATGACTTTAAATTCCTTATCACATATTTGTGAAACAGAGAGTAAGTTGTTTTGAAGTTGCTGAACATAGTTCACCCTATCAAACTTAACTTTCTGATTTCCAACTTCTCCCTGAGCTGTGATATATCCTCCCTTGTTTCCAGCTAATGAAACATGCCCTCCTTTTATTTGTTTGACATTTGATAAAAGAGCTCTGTTTCCTGTCATGTGCCTGGATGCTCCGCTGTCTACTATCCACGTGTTAGTTTCAGCACTGTATTGAACAACCTGCACATACAGGTAAAGGATTAGTTTAGGTTAGGAACCAAGCCTTTACTGGCTTGGGTTTCCCAGAGGCATCACACATCAGAAATTCAACCCATTGACCCTTAGAAGGTGAGGGTAGCTCAGGTTCCTTCTTGTCATCATTACCAGACATAGAGATGACTTCTCTTTCCATAAGCCAGATTTGTGCAATGCCTGTTTGTGATAAACAGTCGACTGGCTAACGGATTGAACTTTCTGTTCACTAGTTCTTCTAGGTGGAGTTAAAGAGCTCCTCTTAGAAGCCCTAGGTTTTGAGTCCTGAAGTGCAATCTTCTTCCTAGGTCTGATAATAAGGACAGTAGGAAGCAATGTGTCCACATTCTCCACAGTTGTAGCACGCCCTGCTATTAACTTTATGATTAAACTTTCTTTGTGGAGACGTGTGTGACACTCTAGTAACATCACTCACTTTAGGTTTTGACTCTGGTTCTTTTGATGTGTTTACTGGTTTAACAAAATTAACTGATTTAACCAGTTTCACATCCTTTTCTTTTTGGTTAATTGGTCTTTCACTTGAAGTATGTGAAAGATTATCCTTAAAAGCCCTTTTAGGTTCTGATTTGACTTTGTTTGAACCTGACTTTAAGTCAACCTTTTCAAATTCCTTTTCCAGATTAACACAAGGCAAATTACCCTTTGCCTTTGACGTGGTCTCCTTTTGTTTGTTTCCAGTGTCAATAGATGAACATAAGGAATCTGGATCACTAACAAGAGGAGTAGACACTACATGATCCTTGATGGGATTACTATTTATAGGTCTAGTTTTAGGGTTCATCAAAATCTCAGGTGGTGGTGAAACCACTTTATAACCCAGTCCCTCCCCATTGTTCCTTTCTTTCACTAAGTGTTGGACTATGTGCGACGAACTAGTCCAACTATGCAGTTTATGTTTAGTGAATTTACTTCTACTTCTAGAACTGACTTTTGCTTCTTAGTGTCTTCTAGGGAGTTTAGATAATACCTATGTCATTAGCTTTATTAAAGGCACTACTTCGGTTTCCCTAAGCTGTTTAGTCAAAAGGTCTATCTTTTCTTTATAACTGAGCTCATTTTGTTTTAATACCCTATTAGCCTCAGTGCATAGATGCAAATATTTTATCAAGTTATCATATGATCTAAAAACCTAGCAAATTTAGCATCTATGCTATTCCTAAAGGCATCACAATCAGAACAAGCATGATTTTAAACATTGTGTCAGTAGTACTTACCTGAGCTGATTCAGAAGCGTTGCCATCAATGCAGTATCAGATGATTCTGATTCTTTTGCTTCTGTCTTTTCTGTCTCTGACATGGTAGTCTCCACTTTTGGCTTGTAACTGACCTCGGTTGCAGTTGCTTCTTCACTATGTGACATTGCTATCTCAACTGCTAGATCTCCTCACTAGCGGAATCACTGTCAATATCTTCTACATTTGCAATGTTTGTTCTCCTGGTAAGACAAACCTAAAGCTCCAATCCTGTCCTTCATCATCATGAGCAGTCAAGGCTTTTGAGTCCTTGTTTGAGGAAGTAGAACTGGTAGTTTGCTTGTCTAGACGAGTGAAGATGAGAACGGGTTCCCGTTCCCAGTCTTCTTTGCTTCACACATTCTCCTTGAAGTGCCCCTTTTCACCCAGTTAAAGTAGGTCACTTTACTCTTGTTGAAGCCAAAGGTGGTATCCTTAGTAGCAACCAAGTTCTGTCCAGTCTTTTTCACAACTTCTTCGCCCGCCCGGACATCACTTGCTATGGCCCACATTATGTCCATTCTCTCAAGCTCCATTTCGTCCACCTGCTCGTAGTCCTCGTCTGCCAGATGGCAGTTTCCAATCTTTCCAACAACAAGTTCATCATAGAATGGACCATTGCTGCCAATAGATCCATGTGCTCTCGAGCTACTTCCACAGTCACATTACCGAGGTTCTCGGTCTTCAGTCTAGTAGCATTTGTTTCAGATCCAATGTATTGGGTACAAGAAGACCCTGACGTTTCTGAACCCGAAGCAGGTGCATGTGTAGGACTCAATGAGCTAGACACAAATGCAGTCTGGAGGGGTGCTCCAGATGTCTTAGCTTGAGGCGTGGCATTGTATAAAGCTGGATTTTGATTGTACGTAGACTTCTGAGCTCTGTACTTCATTCTAAGTGATTCTTCTCGTAACTTAAGAATGAAGTCATTAATATCCAGTTTTGACAGCATTCCATTCTGTCTAAGATTAGACACGAATGAAACCCATTTTTCAGGCAATCCGTCTGCAAAATTATTAACTTTCTCTTCCATGGTAGTAGCCACTCCATGTGTATGCAGTTCACTCATCAGATGGTAGAATCTATCTATAACATCGTCCAAACTCTCGTTTCCCATCGATGAGAAGTTGTCGAATTCCTTCTTTAACTCCTTAGCCTTGATTGCCTTCAACGAGGCATTCCCGTCGTACCTCTTCTCTAGCTCATCCCATAGTTTCTTGGACTGCTTATTCTCTGAGTACTGGTGGAATATCTCTTTAGGGATAGACTGTGTAATCAATGCATAGACCCTCTTCTCTGCATTATATTTGACTTTCTGCGCGTCTGTCATCCCTCCTAAGGTTAACTTTACTCCATCGGCTCCCACCGGTGTACTATATCCAATCTCGATGGCCTCCCATAGATTCGGATCCACTCCATTGAGGTAGATCTCAAAACGTTGTTTCCAGTGGGGAAACTCATCTAACGTTAAAAGCATTGGTGGTTTTATGATTACCCACCTCACTCTCAAGTAGCAGCAGTTCTGGATCCTAGAGTCCTTCCCAGCAGTAAAGGCCGACATTTGATCTTCCATTGTAAATAACTTTAAGTCTAATAAGCAATTTTCACTCGGCCGACTGAAGGGTGCGAATGGACTAGGCGTGCGTATGAACACTCAGTCGTGCGTATGAACTCTACGACTGGTTCAATCGTGCGACTGAACTAAGTGATTAGCTCAGTCGTGCGAATGAATCTGATGCGTATGAACCGTGCGACCGAACGGTTCAATCGTACGAATGGAGATACGACTATGTCCAATCGTGCGACTGAGCAATGCGAATGAGTCCAGTCATGCGAATGGCTCACTCGTGCGACTGAAGCTGCTGTTATGCAAAAATTTCTAGGTTAAACGTATTTTAGCCGTAAAAATTCGAACTTTCGCAAGGTTGAATTGCCTAAGTCCGTAGAAACCAAACTTTGATGAGCAGGGAACGTCCAAGATCACTTTTGACACAAAAGATTGCGTTTTTAGTGCAAAAACAAACTTTTTATCAATCTTGATTGAATCACACGTAATCAAGAGCCAATGCTCTGATACCACTTGTCAGGACCTGGTATTTGACCGAAATACCTAGAGATTAACGTGTAAACCAGATCAAATAGTGCGGAATCCTATTTGATTGGCGATCCAATCAGTGAGAACACACGAAGAATCAATCAAGAATTGAAACTAACGTTAGAAATCGATTGGGAATCGATCTAATGTGTTCTGTGAACTTGGAGAACGAATTGGGAGGTTTCTGGACGGCTAGGGTACGTCTGGAATCGTAATTGATCGAGAGTCTTGTTTTTCACGAATTGAGTTGTATTTATAGGTTGGTACTATTCAATCGTGCGACTGAATCATTAGTATGGTTCAGTCGTGCGATTGAATCATGCGGTTGATTCATTCGTACGACTGAGTGTTCAGTCGTGCGATTGAGCCAATCTTATGTTACAATCGTACGACTGATCCAGTCTCCTGGTTTAGTCGTGCGATTGAGTCAATCGTGTGAACTTATTCATGCGTATGGTTCATTCGTATGAGCCATTCGCATGAGAACTTCATTATGTTAAGTTTGAATGTATTAATTATAAACATTATGTGTAATTATTCAAGCAATCACTAACCTAATTAACCAATTCAATGTCGACACATTAATGAAACATTAAACATTATAACTAACAAACTATCAATATCATTTCATTAATCATACCAAACTATCATATCATTTCATTAATCATACCAACAAGATCTATTACATCACATATCATGATCTAGGACATACATGTATCAACAATTATTTGCCAAGACCTCATCTGTTCCTCCAAATTGTTCTTTCAAGGCATTCCTTCCAAGGTCATGGGCAGTTTCATAATGCATTAGCCCAGAATAGATTTCATTGGGCAGTGCCATGGCTAGAATTCCATGGGCTTTTGCATCAATCTCAAACAATTTCTTATCCTCATTTAAGTATTGCTCCCTCCTCTTCGGAACCATTTGATTGGTTTCCGGGTTATTCACCATAGGCTTGTGTGGACCATGTACCACTGATGTCCAACACCCTGAGCTGTTAACAGACAGGTGATGGAGCATTCGTCGTTGCTATATGTTATACTCACTCCTAACCAGCATGGAGGCTTGGTTGAGGAACTAGTATTGTGAGGATCATTGGAAGGAGTAGTCATTTTAGAAAATTCAGACAAATTCAAGATAAGCAAAACAAATTTAGCTCAAAACCACTAAAAACCTCAATTAAAATAACCAAAAGCGACAGAACTTCAATCTCTATAACAGATTCGTGCGAATTTGCTAGTTCGATCAAACTTAGAGCAAATGAGCAGTTTCAATGATCAATTGTTAGATCGATCAATGATTAACCCGCTCTGATACCATTTGATAGGATCTCAGCATCTAGTTTGATCGATTCGAATGATTTCAGCAGCGGAATAGAGTACCAACTAGCACCATTCGAGCAAGAAAACCAAAGATATTGCAATGAACAGAATTAGTTATAGAGAGAGAAAGTTTCTGCAAAAAGAATATTTCATTCAATCACACGCTTTCGTGGTGGTGAAAATTGTCACACATACAATCAGGTCAATCATCCCTTATATAGGAATGTCGTGCTGGAACATCCTTATATAGGAGATGTGACGTCTGCTGATGTCACTCGATAGTGACATCTAACAGAATTATTTAAACAACTGAAACACAACTACTGAAGATGTCAAAACAGCTGACATCTTCTTACAAAAATACTAAGTGTTATTAGTTACTACAACTACTGAAAAGAAACTACTGAAACTACAACGACTGAAGAACAAGCTCTTCAGTCGTTTTACAAAACTACTGAAAGTAAAAACATAAAACTACTGATATCACAACTACTGAAGAAGTACTCTTCAGCCGTTGTGACAAACTACTGAAACTTCAGCACTTGGTCTTCAGACTTGAACTTCAGACGTTTCATCAGCTGATGACTTCAGTAGATGTCATCAGCTGATATCTTCAGTCTTTGTCTTCAGACTTTGTACATCAGTTGTTGATCTTCAGCACTTGTGGACACTTCAGCTGTTGTACTTCAGTACTTTGGTCTTCAGCTTCAGCACTTGTGTTCTTCAGCTGTTGAGCTTCAGCACTTGTGTTCTTCAGCTGTTGAGCTTCAGCACTTTAGTCTTCAGCTGTTGAAGTCTTCAGTACTTGATCTTCATCTGTTGAAGTCTTCAGCACTTGTCGAACTGCTGATGAAGCCTTCAGCAGTTGTTGTGATATCATGTGGGACTTAGAGGTTTTCTGATCTTGGCTCATTGGTTCTTTTGGTCCAACAACTAGATTTTTCAATCTTTGATGATCAGATCTATTGCTTCTAAGCAAATCGTTTTGTGTGATTTAATTAAAACAGTGAATTGTCTCTCAGCAAGTACTGTTACATTGCTTGATTAACTTGGGTTAATATTTAAATTAGTTTAATTGTAGATCTTGGTTGTTGATTGACATTCATATATTTTTCATATTTAATTGAAGAAATATATTAACAAAATCCTTAATTTGATATTTAATTATCATTGAAAGGATTGATTGATTTGTGACCACAACTGCTTATTTATTATAATTTAAGTTTTGTCACTAATTAGTTCATTTCTTAAAAGATACTTTGTAATAGTTAAAATCTTATATCTTAACTAAACATGAGTAACTTTAGTCGATCATCATACTAACCTCCAAAGTTGGAAACAATAGCAGACTTTAAATCCTAGAAAATCAAGTTCAGGAATAATGTTAATTATACAGATTTTGACTTATGGGTTTCAACAACTGAAGATCCTTATATTCCACCCACTCTTGGGCTAGATTATAATGAAGCAATCAACCAATAAGTACAAAGGATTTGTCACCTGAAGATGCTAAGAAAGTTAAAGTTGATATTAAAGCATACAGCTTGCCTAGTATGACTTTAATTGAAGAACAAAATTAGGTGTAAGAATTACAAAACAACAAATTCCTTATGGAAGATTCTTACTTTGTGAAGGGAAGGATGAAATCAGAAGCATTAGGATGGACACCCTTCGTTCATAATATGAAACCTTTCATAATATTGAGGGTGGATCAATTCCTCAACAAATTCATATGTTTATTCAACTTGTTACAAAGATGAATATCTTGAGTTGAAATACACAAATAAGGAATTAAACAAGAATGTTGATACATATGTACCTAGATTTGGATCTTAATGTAATATGTCTTGAATGTCTTACGCTTATGTAATGCTTGGGTAATTAATGAAATAAGAATGTTTGGTTGTGATTCATAATGTTTAATATTTCATTAATGAGTTGAGTAATGCATATTGACTAGATTATATAGGTTTGTGATTGTTTGAATTGATATGCATAATGTTATAATAATGAATACATTCAAACTTGGTTAAGTGAAGTTCTCATGCGTCCGACTGGACCATGCGCCCCAACAGTGGTCATGTGTTCGAATGGCCATGCGACTGAGTGTCCATGCGCCTAAATAGTCCATACGCCTGAACAACTTCATGCGACCAACTCAGTTGCATGACTAAACACTTAGTCGTGCGAATGGATCAACCGCATGGCTCAATCGCATGAATGAACCATGTTAATGGTTCACTCATCCGAATGAGCAACCCTAACCTATAAATACCACCTAATTCATGGAAAAACGTAAGCATCATACACACTTCGACTCCAGACGTACCCTAGACGTCCAGAGACCTCTAAGATCATACTCCAAGTTCATAGATCGCATTTGATCGATTCCTAATCGATTCATAACATTAGATTCAATACATAATTGTTTCTACGTGCGCTCTCACTGATTGGATCGCCAATCAAATAGGATTCCGCACTATTTGGTTCGGTATACATGTTAATCAGTTAATACATCATTCGGTACTCGATCCCTAACAAGTGGTATCAGAGCATGGCTCTTGATTACATGTTGATTCAATCGTTTTTGATACAAAAATTCTGTTTTTTCACTAAAAACGCAATCTTTTTGTGTCAAACGGAGTCTTAGACGTTCCTGACCATAAGTTTAGTTTTTCCGGCATACGACAATTAGGGTTTGTGAAAATTCGAGTTTTTGCGGCCAAAACACGTTTAACCTACGAATTTTCAAACTTTAGCAGGTTCAGTCGCCCGATTGGCTCAATCGCACGACTGAGTTCATTCGCATTCCCCAGACGCACGATTGGTCTCATTCATACCCTCATTCGTACGATTGAGAACCTATTCGGACTATTCAACCGCATTAGTTCATTCGGCCGATTGACTCATCCCCATTAGTTGAGTCGCACGATTGAACCATTCGCCTAGTTCAATCGCTCGAATAAGCCCAATCACATACCTTCATTTGCACACATAAACAGTTTGTTTAATAGTAAAGTTAAGTGAAATGGAGGACCAGTTTTCAGCATACACAACAAGTAGAGACACTCGTGTTCGGAATCTACTGCTATTGGAGAATGAAGTGGGAATTCATAATAAACCCCCGAAGCTTATTACATTAGACGACTACCCACAATTGAAGCAACGTTTCGAAATCTACTTAAATGGAGTAGATACAAATTTGTGGGAGGCAATAAAATCAGGTTACAACATGCCTGTTGGAGCTGACAGTGTCAAACTTACGTTAAGTTGCATGTCGGATGCACAAAAATAAAACACAATGCTAAGAAGCAAGTCTACGCTTTGCTTACTCAGTCTATTCCAAAGGACATCTTCCATCAGTACTCGGAATATACTCAAGCAAAGAAACTATGGGATGCGTTGGAGAAGAGGTATGACGGAAATGCCTCAGTCAAGGCCATTAAGGCCAAAGCCTTGAAGAAGGAGTTTGACAACTTCTCTTCAATGGGAAAGGAAGGCCTAGATGATGTGATCGACAGATTCTACCACTTGATGAGTGAGATGCACACTCATGGAGTTACTACGTCGATGGAGGATAAGGTATCCAACTTTGCAGATGGATTACCAGAGAAATGGGCTTCCTTCGTTTCTAATCTCAGACAGAATGGGATGCTCTCGAAGTTAGACATAAATGACTTCATTCTGAAATTGAGAGAGGAGGAGCTTAGGATGAAGTATAGAGCTCAAAAGGCAAACTATGACCAGAATCTTGCGCTCTACAATGCGACTCCTCCGGTCAAGACATCTGGAGCACCACTGCGAACTACCTTCTTCTCAAGCTCCGCAAGTCCAGCACAAGTATCTGCTTCACGGACTGAAAAGTCAAGGTCGTCTGGTACCCAATATATTATACCTGAAGCCAATGCCGCAAAATTAAAGACCGATAACTTCAGTAATGTGACTTTTGAGGTGCCCCAGAGAACACATGGACCTCCTAGCCGTTGTAGTCCACTCCTATGATGGACTAATTGCTGGAAAGATAGGAAATTGCCACCTGGCAGATGAGGATTATGAACAGGTGGATGAGATGGAGTTGGAACGAATTGATATTATGTGGGCCTTGGCAAGTGCTATCTGACGAGCTAAGAAGTTTGTCAAAAAGACCATATAGAACTTGGTGGCAACCAAGGACACGACCTTTGGCTTTGACAAGTCAAAGGTAACCTGTTTCAACTGTGGAGAGAAGGGGCACTTCAAACGGGAGTGTGTGAAGCCAAAGAAGACTTGTAATGGCAATCCTTTCTCATCCTTCAATCGTCAGGACAAAGCCACATCTAGTAGTTCTACTTCATCAAGCAAGGATCCTAAAGCCTTAACTGCAAACGAGGATGAAGGACAGGACTGGAGCTTTCGGTTCGTCTCACCGGGAGAGACCAACATAGCTAGTATGGATGACATAAATGACGATTCCGCCAGTGAGGGAGATATAGCAGTAGAGCTCACGATGTCAAATTTTGAAGACACTACACCTGTGTTCATACACCTACCTGAAGAAGAACAATCTACATCAATGTCAGAATCACCTGAACCAGAGATGACAGATTCTACACATATGGATGATTCCTCTTCAACATCTCAGGTAAGTACTACTGACCAGTTGTTTAATAATCATGCTTGTTCAGATTGTAATAAATTTAGAGAAAGCACAGATTTAAAATTTGCTAGGTTATTAGATCATAATGATAGCTTAGTAAAGGATCTGGAACTATGCACTGAAGCTAATAGAGTTTAAAACAAAATGAGCACAGCTATAAGGAAAAGATAGACCTATTTAACAAACAACTTAGAGAAACAGATGTAGTTGCCTTTATCAAACTAATGACATTAGGGACTATCTTAACTCCCTAGAGGACACTAAGAAACATAAAGCAGTTTTAGAAGTAGAAGTCAACTCCTTAAAACAAAAACTGCACAGTTGGACAAGCTCGTCTCACATTGTCCAACACTTAGTGAGAGAAAGAAACAACAGGGAGGGATTGGGATACAAAGTGGTTTCGCCACCACCTGAGACCTTGATGAACACCAAAAGTAAACCGATTAATAATAACCCCATCAAGGATCATGTGGTGACCACTCCTCTTGTTAGTGACCCAGATACCAAAAGTAAATCAATTGCATCTGGCACTAAACAAAAGGAGTCCACTTCAAAGGCAAAAGGAAAAATGCCTTGTGTTAACCTGGAAAAAGAGTTTAAAAAGCATAATTTAAAGTCAGGTTCAAACAAAGTCAAATCAGAACCCAAAAAGACTATTAAACCTAATCAATCACACACATCATGTCAAAGTCTAGGTAAACAAGAAGCAAAAGATGTAAAACCAAGTAAAACAATTAAGTTTGTAAAACCCGACCATACATCTAACAAAGAAATGTCTCAATTTAACAAAATAAAGTCAACTATATGATACCTACATCTCCACAAAAGATTTAAACCGTAAAGTTGAAAGCAGATCCTGCTACAATTGTGGAGAGTACGGTCACATTGCATCTCATTGTCCTTATTATCAGACACTAAGGAGGAAAGTTGAACTTCCTAGATCTTTTAAGAGGAACTCAAGGACGCTTCCTAAAAGGGACAGTGAACCCAAAGTTCAACCCATTAGCCAGTCATCGGTTTATCATAAACAGGCCTTACTCAAAGCTGGTCTATGGAAAGAAAAATCCGCCCCAGCGTCTGAAAATGAGAACAAGCAGACATAAGAGCTTCCCTCAATCTCAAATGGTCAATGGTTGAGTTTATGTTATGTGATGCCTTGGGGAAACCCAAGCCAGTGAAGGCTTGGGTTCCTAACATGAACTAATGTTTTCAATTAATATGTAGGGTGTTCGCTATAGTGTTGAGACTAACACATGGATTGTAGATAGCGGAGCATCCAGGCACATGACAGGGAACAGAGCTCTCATATCAAATGCCAGACAAATCAAAGAAGGGTGAGTTTCATTTGTTGGAAACGAAGGAGGGTATATCACAGCCCAAGGAGAAGTGGGAAATCAAAAAGTTAAGTTTGACAAGGTAAATTATGTCCAACAATTACAGAATAATTTACTTTCTGTTTCTCAAATATGTGATAAAGCCTTCAAAGTAGTCTTTGACAACAAGAAGTGCTACGTTCTGAAGAAGGACTACGTGATTCCGGAGGACCAAGTTCTAATGACAGCTTCAAGATATAAGGATCTTTATGTTTTGGATCTTTCGAAGGCCTCCACAACAGAATGTGAAATTCAGTGCTTCTTGTCCAAAGCTAGTGAAAAGGATTCCATCTCCTGGCATAGGAGGATGGGACACATAAATCCAAGGAAAATGAATCACTAGATCTAGAACGATCTAGTGAGGGGAGTGAACGTCAAAAACTTCCAACTCCCGGATTTCTGTGTTGCGTGCAAGAAGGGCAAACAGACAAAGAAGTCTCACAAGGAAAAGAAAGATCATTCCATAGAACTACCTCTTGAGCTTCTTCACATGGATCTGTTTTGTCCAGTCAGTACAAGAAGCATCGCATGCAACATGTACTGCTACGTAGTTACCGATGACTATTCAAGATTCTCTTGGGTAATGTTTCTGAAGTCCAAATCAGAAACATTTGAATCCTTCAAGGAATTAGTAACTACACTGGAATCCCTATACAAGCTGAAAGTACGACAAGTGCGCTCAGACAACGGAACCGAGTTCAAGAATCAGTGGATGGAGGCCTACTACAAGGAAAAAGGAAAATTTTGCACCAATTTACCTCTGCCTACACTCCTCAGATGAATGGTGTTGCTGAACGGAGGAATCGTAGCTTGATAGAGACCGCACGGACTATGCTAGCAGACTCAAAACTACCTATTCAATTCTGTAATGAGGCAGTTGCAAATGCATGTTATACGCTCAATCGAGTTCCAGTAGTTAAATGCCATGGAAAAACATGCTATGAGTTACTACAGCGAAGTAAACCTAATTTGGAGTATCTCGAGCCGTTTGGCGCGTCGTGCACCCTGCTGAAGAAGACTCGGGAGGGAAATTTCAGTGAGAAGGTAGATGAAGGGATCTTTCTAGGATACAACATACCAAACAAAAGATTTTACAACAACTCAACGGGTCAAGTAGAGGTGTGTTGTAATGTTCATGTCAAGATACACCACACCACCTGCTGGAAAAGGGCCTACTTATTTCTTTGACTATGATGGATTCTTCAAGTCCTTCAACATACCTCTGTCCACTTTTGAAGATGAGTGGCAAACAATATGATGTATGATGTCTTGAACACACCATCTCAAGATTCAACACCATATGTTCACAAAGTCAATCATCTACCAACTCAGGGGAGCACTTGATGTGAGTTACTCTTCCTGTGATGAAGAAAATATGGAAAATGATCAGAACAACAACGATGAATAGGTTCCGACTACCGCAAGTCCACTAGCATCTGACAGTGATGCTTCTGAACCTTTTGAACCTCAGACTCCTATAGCCTCAGATCCAGAACCAAATGTTCAAAATCTTGATTATGAGGTGGTTGTTCCAACAACTCCCGGCTCACGTCTAAGCGTCTATCATCCTTTGGATAATGTCATAGAAGATGTGAGATCAGGAGTTCAGACCAGAAATCAGTTGTACTAAGTTGATTATGCCTCTGTGATGGAAAATGGATACCTTCACGATAGTGCCTATCGTTGCTTTGTGTCTCAGTTTGAGCCAAAGTATGTTAGTGAAGCCCTGAATGATGAGGCATGGGTGCGTGCAATGCAAGAAGAACTTCTTCAGTTCAAGAAGTTAGGTGTATGGACTCTAGTAGATAGACCTAAGGTGCTAAGGTCATTGGCACCAAATGGGTCTTGAAATTCAAGAAAGATGATCAAGGAGTGATCATCAGAAACAAGGCTCAGCTTGTTGTTAAGGGATTTCGACAAGTGAGGGTATGACTACAATGAAGTGTTTGCACCCGTGGCAAGAATGGAAGCATTCCGCATCTTCCTTGCCTATGCATCGTATATGAAGACAGCGTTCCTTCATGGTGAGATACGAGAAACAGTGTATGTCAGTCAACCCGAGGGATTTGAGGATCCATATCATCGGGACCGAGTTTACAAACTTGACAAGGCACTATACGGGCTTCATCAAGCTCCAAGGGCCTGGTATGAGAAACTCTTGACGCATCTTGTGAAACATGGTTTTTGTAGGGGAGTCATTGACTGTACGCTGTTTATCAAAGAAAAAGATGGAGATTTACTACTGGTACAAATCTACGTCGATGACATAATCTTCGGTTCCAAGAACGAAGAATTATGTAAAGAGCTTAAAGCAGTAATGAAGGTGGAGTTTGGGATGAGTGCAATGGGAGAGATGAAGTTCTTTCTCGGGTTACAGGTGGATAAGACACCAAACAGGATTTTCCTACATTAGACCAAGTATGTAGGTGATATTCTCAGTCGGTTTGACATGGAGAATGCTTCTACAGCTGGAACTCCACTTGCTACAAACCATGATGTAGCACCCGACGAGAATGGTGATCTAGTAGATGCCACTATGTACCGAGGGATGATTGGTTCTCTCATGTATCTCACGGCCTCACAACCTGATATCATGTATGCTACGTGTTTATGTTCACGATATCAGGCAAAGCCTAAGGTGAACCATCTTATTAGGGTCAAAAGGATTTTTTGTTATCTGAAGGGTACACCCACACTTGGTTTGTGGTATCCTCATGATGATGACTTTGAACTTACTGCGTATAGTGACTCATATTACGGAGGCTGCAAGATGAACTATAAGTCTACATCAGCAGGGTGTTAGTTCTTTGGAGAGAAGATTAGTAACCTGACAGTGTAAGATGCAGACCTTAGTGCATTGTCAACCTGTGAAGCAGAATACGTTGCTACTACAAGTTGTTGTTCCCAAATCATATGGATTCAACAGCAAATGTGGGATTACGGTTTGAAATTCTCTTCTACTCCTATCTTTGTTGATAACTCAGCTGCAATTGCAGTCACCAAAAACCCGGTCCAACATCCTAAGACCAAACACATTGGGATTAAATATTACTTTATACGTGATTGCTTTGAAAAGAACTTAATCGGTATGGTAAAAATAAACACAGATTTTCAACGCGCTGACCTCTATTCAAAGGCTTTTGACAAACCATGTTTTCTATATCTGTTAGAGGACAATGGCGTTAAAAAGAAAAATGAGGTCATTCCTGAAGATGACCATGTGTAGTCCGATGTGTTGTGTAAATTTTCTTTTATTATTCAAGTTTTTTAATTATTTGCTTAATTTTAAGTTGGTTAATTAAAATTGGTCTTATTGTCTTGCCTATTAAAATCCTAAAACGCTAATCTATTACGGTTTTAAAATTTTAGGGGGGGAATAGGTTTAGACAGTATAAAAAAACGAGGGAGAAGGAGGGGTAGCCGATAAAAATATGATCGTATGTGTGATACCGATTCAATCTTTGGAAAATGATAGTACACAGGAGCAAACCAATTAGGACTTTAAAATTTAAATTAAAAATGATGCAAAGCTCAAGTATAAGTCAGTGTAGTGTGAGCAAAATAAAAGAAAATATGATAGATATACTAGCTACTACTAAGTAACACAAAGAAAGTAGACCTAGAGGTTGCTAGACCACAGATGATATGGTGGTAGATTCAACACAATAGATGACTAGACCTTGTTGGTGATCTCAAGAATAAACTAAAATGTTTGACTAGCTGTGGGTAACACCTTATCCCTGGTTAACACAATCAACAAGATTCCAATAAGGGGTGACGAGCAAAATAAATGCCACGAATGTGTGCGCAAGACCAAAGCATGAGCAAAAGCACATAAAAATGAAAATACAATCAAACTGATAACCTATGTTGTTGGTGAGATCTGTGCAAAAGACTGAAATTGCTCAAACAAGAAGATAGGTTCTATGCCTCTCTGTAGTGTAGTGGCACTGACCTGAGGATAAGCATAACCTAGATATTCTAGAATTCAGTGTTGTTTGCCGCCGCTCTGCTGTGCAGTGGCACTGACCTGAGGCTTGGCTTCTCTTTGAAATTCTATGAATAGTTTCTTCTTGAATACTACCCTGAGACCGCTCAAAAATCTTCTGAGGAATGTTGATTACCATACAAGTGTGGGATCCACAAATGCTTGTTGAAATAAACAAACCATAAACCATCACCAATCTGTGTTGAATGCCTGTGTATGGATTTAAGAGGACAAATATACTGACAATCATTGTGGCTACAATTCTTGAAAGTTCAAATTAGAGTGGGGACCTAATAGTACTAGTATGATTTTCTAAATTGGCTAAATGACTCTAGATGAAAAACAAGAATAAAGCATCAAAGGTTTTAGATAACTTGTCCCAAACGATTTGAATATCTTGTATGATTCCAAAGTGAATTGATCCATGTATAGTTTAAATGAATTGAAGCTGCCTTTTCAGAAAAACATTTCTTTAGATTTACATCTTAGGATTTAACCCTTACAAAAAACACAAAAACATGTCTTAGTTTTAAGTTTTAGTTTTATTTCTGTATAAAGTTTGTCAAGTTCAATTTGTTTAATATCGGACTATGTCATGGAAGTTGAAAGGGAACCTTATCACCTAAAAGGTCACGTCTGAGGTGACCACACGTGCTTTCATATAAAAAATTGGGTCACGTCTGAGGTGACAAAGTATTTTAAAAGGAACACGTCTGAGGTGGTCAAAAGGTTTTTCAAGATAAAATGATCATGTCTGAGATGATCAAATGCTCATAATGTTTAATCAAAAGATAAAAGTGTGGAAGGGTATTAAAGTCAAATTCATGAGTCTGACCCATTCGCACGAATAGACCATGAGTATGGATCAATCATACGAATGGACCATACTCATGCACTAAACAGCTGAATGGACATGAGTATGAACCATTCACCCGAATGGCTTATCAGAATGACCCATTCGACCGAATGAGAGTATGCGAATGAGGCAGTCGCCCGACTGAACTCCAGTCGGCCGACTGAATGTGAGCGACTGAGCCAATCGCACGACTGAGGTCTCTTCGCCCGAATGAACAGAGAGAATGGGTCCAATTGACCGGTTGAACTCAGATTCAGTATAAATACGGCCCAGTCAATCGTATTCAACTCATCACCCCCTAATCGCCCTTATTTCGCATAGCCTACCGTTACTCTGCCAAATTTTCATCAGACCAAAATTTCATACTTCCATCGATTTTCTGACGATTGTGTGTGATTATACTGGTAAGAGGTGTTGAAATCTCACCGAAATCTGGAGGAATGGTGCCCTAATCTATGAAATTCATCCCTCACAAGAACCGAAGCTTTAAAGGACTAATAACCTACCTAAACTAAACAAAATGTTAAAATTAAAGTTATTAGGTCATAGTTAAGTGAATGCGAGTCTAAAGAACTGGTGCACGACGTCTAATTTCATGTCTTGGTTAAAATTCAAATCTAAGTCGACCGATGTAACACCCCGAAATTTCAATTTAAATGAAAGGAAAAGAAAAGTAATTAGAAAGAAAAGATAATGAGCACAAGTGGAGGGTGAAAAGTGTACAAAGTACAAACCTTTTACTTTAAGGTTTAGAAGGGCATGGGTGCCCATTATTTCTTCTTCTTCATCCTTTCTTGATAGCTGAAAAGAAGAAGAGAGAGAGAGAGCCCGGTTCTAGAGAGAGAAAGAGGAAGAAGAAGCTGAAAAAGTGTTTGTTTTTGGGATTCAAGAGCTGAATCGAAGGTGGGTCTTGAACGGGAAGAGTGTTGCTCAAAAGCTACTCAAGATGAGTTTCTAGAACCCCTCTTTTACTGATTTTCAACTTGTTTGGAGCTATTATGCATACCAAGTGATGTTTTCAAGTAAAACCATGGGTTTACAGATTTATGTTCGAATGTTGTATGTATGTATGCATGTTATAGTGTCGATTATGGGCTAGTAATGATGTTTAGCATGCTTAGATGGCCTTAGTATGTTAGATCTGTGTTTGGGTATGATTAGAGTGGTAATCGGGTGAAATTGGTGGCATAGAAAACATTTCAGAATGATACAGACGAACATGAACAGTGGTCCATGCGCCTGAATTGCTGCCCATGCGCCAAAGGGGTGGCCCATGCGCCAAAGGGGTGGCCCATGCGCCTAAAGGGGTGACCCATGCACCCAAAGGGGATGCCCATGCGCCCAAAGGGGAGGCCCATGCGCCCAGTATTTGGCCAGGCATTCAAGTTGCTGGCCATGCGCCCAGCAGATGGCCCATGCACCTAAAATGGCTGGCCATGCGCCCAGCAGAGAGGCCCATGCGCCTGAATTGTGCCATGCGCCCAGTGTTAAAATGTTAGTGTTGATGCGCCTAATCAGGGCAGAAGCGCCCAAATAGTGCCCATGCGCCCAGACTGTTCTACACTTAGAATTTTTATGCTCATGCGCCTGGAAGGTCCTATGCGCCTAATTTGGTTTTAAGGTTTTCTAAGTGGTTTTAAGGGGTATAATGGGGAGATAAGCCTGGTTATGATGATATGGCTTATGTTTGATGTGTGTTATGTATGATGCGCCTGTTTTGGTGATGGTGTATGTTTATGTTTATGTATGTTCCTTATTATGTACGTATGTTTTCCCTTGGATTTGTGTTGAACGTTAATAAATGTAATGAAGTATTATGTAACGTAATGTGGAAGATAATGAAAGGAGGAACATAATGAATGCATGCATGAATTAATGAACTAAAGAGAGAAGTACAAGAAGGCTTGAAAGCAATATGTACAGAGGTGCACAGCTCTAAATGCCTAAAGCTCTACCGCGTGAGGTTCAGCAAATCCTAGAGTGTGCACGCAAAGGTTCCAGTCTTTGTGACTGACCTTCAGAGGTGTTACCCATGACATTTGGGATGTTGTTACCCATTTCTATAGGGGTGTTACCCACGACGGTGGGGGTGTTGTTACCCATTTCTATGGGGGTGTTACCCACGATGGTGGGGGTGTTGTTACCCATTTCTATAGGGGTGTTACCCACGGCAGTGGGGGTGTTGTTACCCATTTCTATGGGGGTGTTACCCACAACGGTGGGGGTGTTGTTACCCATTTCTATGGGGTGTTACCCACGATGGTGGGGGTGTTGTTACCCATTTCTATGGGGGTGTTACCCATGACGGTGGGGGTGTTGTTACCCATTTCTATGGGGGTGTTACCCATAACGGTGGGGGTGTTGTTACCCATTTCTATGGGGGTGTTACCCACGACGGTGGGGGTGTTGTTACCCGAGTTATGTATAACTTCGGGGGTGTGGCATAAAGCCAAGCATAGTTATGAGGTGAGCGACTCTATGTTGTAACAGACTCGGATGGAGTTTAATCCCTGTGATTGACTCGTATGGGATCTTTGTCACGTATCCCGGTGTTGTGCCGGTCTTCGGACATGAGTCAGGGGTTTTGAGCAGGCCCCTGCACAGCATCATCTTTCGAGCATCAGTCGGGGATATTGCAAGAGACAAGATTCGAGTGATAAGAGTAATGACGAAAGATCATGTATGAAAGAACGAACATATGAATGAACGTAAATGAATTATCGTAATAAAGTACAGAACAGGATCCTTGTCATCCGACCTAAGTAATCGTGGCTGAGTGCCACGAAGAGGGTAAAGTCTGACCGGATCTAGAAAGAAAAGTGAACAATAATGTAATACGTTGAATGAACAAAGCTAATGAACGTAATGATGGAAGATAATAATGATATTATCTGTATGTACGTATGATGCATGATCACGAACGGTTGTATGGTATAGTATGTTTTGAAAGAACGGTTTTAACGAAAGTAAAGTATTTTATTATAAAACTAGAACTCACTCAGCGTCACTGACTTTTGTATGCATGATAGTGGCAGGTATATGTTGATGCTGAGGAGTTGCAGACATGGATGCAAAAGCTACTGGGAGCAGTTTGAGGCTAGCATCTGTATTTGACATGTCTTGTATTTTTGAGATGAAAACAGAAGTTGTTAATGACATGTTTTTAGTTATTCATGAATGTTTTAAATTCCGCTACAAAATTAACGTACATTTTATAATATTTTATGTGCGATGAACCACCAGCTGTAAGGTGCCCAGGAACGGGGCCTTACAACCGAACAGTAGGTCATGCGATTGGACACCAGGATGAACTCCAATTGCACGATTGAGCTAGTCGAATGGCTCAATCGGTTGAATGGATCATACGAATGAGCTCAGTCGGCCAACTGAATCAATCACTGGGTCAGTCACCGGTTGAACTCAATCGCATACTCAGTCACCCGACTGAATCCAGTCGCATGCCTATTCGACCGACTGAACACAGTCGCATGGTGCAATCACATGAATGAACCAAAATGAATTTAACCAAGTTAATTAAGATTGATTGTCTCGTGTGGATAACTAATGTCTATGTGTCTTGTGTGACAGATCGATGGCTGATAAATGGTTTATCAACCCCAAGCACAACATTTGTGCTCACCTAGACTCCATAACTCGGAATGGTGCTGAGTTTGCAAAGATCATTGCTTTTCTCAAGCGATCAAGGATCCACAAGCCCATTTCTACTCCATGCACTCCCTACAGGTCTATACACCAGGCCTTCTGGGAGAGTGCATCTGTTGATCGATCACGTGAGCCATATAGCATACGGAGTTCTATTTTTGGCATGGATATAGAGATTACCGCTGCAGACATGCAGCGGGTACTTGAGTTGGGAGACGATACTGATCACCCCACCAGACTTCACCCACTGATGGTGAGAGGGTTTTTCATGAGGATAAAGTACACTGGGGACATAAACTCAGGGGTGCTCAACAAGAGCAACCTGTGTCCCCAGTATAAGTACTTAGCACACATTATCCTCAAATACATAGCATCATGAAGGGCTGGATTCGACGACCTATCAGACCAGATTCAAAATGCCTACGTGGCACTGGTGCTGAACCACCCTTTTGGATTTTCTAGCATGATTTTCTCTTATCTGATAGAGAACTTGGAGGCAAAGGGCAAGGAGGGTTTCTGCATGTACCCTCGGTTCTTACAGATGATCTTTGACGAGAAGCTGCCCACATTGCCAAATGAGAGCCACGATGCTGTGGCTTTAGAGATTATGGATGATACGATATTAGGTCGTATGAGGGTTTACCGGGGAAAGCAGGTCAAGTCCCCAGTAAAGAGACTTATAGGCCATCTGGCCAAGGTGGACTACATGGCGCTGGGGAAGCGTAAGTGGCTTCACGTAGACAGTGACTCTGATGTAGAGCAGTTACAGCTCTCGGAGGATGACTCCGACGACGACGACGACAGTAGTGATGGTGGAGATGCAGGGCCCACTCAGCCAAGGGTCCCTATTGTCGATATAGCATCTCCGGTATCTACCCATGATGGAGCAGAGGCTGCAGGCTTCCATTAGGAATTCATACATGATGAGGAGGAGGATACTAATGAGGAGCCCCTCACTCGAACTGTTGGCAGCAAGCTGGTTGCCACAGAGCGAGGGCTTCGGGCAGTTGGTGAATACCCAGGCAGATCTGGAGAGACTGACACGGATCCCACAGAGCGAGGGCTCCTACTTAGCCAAGCCATGTTTTGGGGGAGCATCCTCCTCGATACGATCGAGGAAGAAAAGGATGGCTCAGCCCCACGGCCTGAAGAAAAAAAGAGAAGACTGACCTTCATAACCACCACCACTACCACCACTCCACCTACCACCACTACTACCACCACTCCACCTGCCACCACCACTCCGTCCACTCCCACCACTCCACCTACCACCACTACTACCACACCCACACCACCACCACCTTCATCTATATTACCCCCAATCTTCACCACTGCCACCACCACCACTACCCATCTAGCTGAACCATCATCCTCCTCTCCGTATACATCTGGATCACCTCTACCTCCCTTTGGGGTAGAGGAACATGTGTCAGCGCTGAACTGTATGGTGATGCGTCTGTTAGCGAGTGATAATGAGAAAACCGCACAGATTCGTCAGTTAGTAGATCTTACTGCTGCATATTCTCAGTGGATTTCTTAGCAGGCTCAACTGATTGATCAGCAGGCTCAGCAGATGTCTCAGCTCCAGGAGCAACATGCCAAAAGGATTGAGGAGCTGGAGGCTGCAAACAAGTCCATCCTGCTAAATCTCAAAGGATCCAAAGAAGAGCCTTAAAGATTGGAGAAGGAGACGGAGACTATGATGCTGATGATGATGAGAGTGATGATGATGATGATGATGACGATGATGATCACGAGGGTGATACAGATGCACATGGTGATGATGATGAAGACGATTCTTCTACTGTGGGTGCCACATCTGAAAACAAACGGAGGACCAAAAGGACTCAAGATCAGAGTGCCTCCACATCCGCTTCGGTAGCAGAAGAGCAGAGGATAGAGGATAAGAGTAATGTTTAGTTATATATCTTATTGAAATCATTTGTATTCAATCTTGTATTAAACTTATGTAATGGATGTTTATTTTAAATGTTTAACAGTTCTGTTTTGATTATTTACTAATGTTTGGTGTGTTACATGTTTAAATCAAGCATATCCAAATTACCAAAGGGATGAAAATGATGTTCCTCCCCTCCAACAGATCAAGACTCAGCTCATGATGATGCTTGATCTATAGGGTATAGTCAAGAGATCTGTAATGTACACTCCTGAAGAAGGAGAGATCATTCACAATCTCACTAACGAGTAAATTGCAGAAATGTTCAAGCTTAATCCCGATGAAATAGTCAAGGACGCTCCAACTTTTGTAGAAACCAGTGACGACGAGCTGAACGACATTGAAGAAATAGAGATCGAGGATGTCACTGCAGAACATTATCCCGAGTATGCTGACAAAGACGAAAATGTGGTACCTAATTTGGGTGACTCCCTGGTTGGTGATACATTTGAGATATTAGATAAGATAGAGCAAGAGTCCAAGAAGGTTGAAGGACAAGCCCAAGCCTCAAACCCTGATGTTGATATCAGAAAGGCTAAATGGGCTGCTTGTTTTGAGGAGATCCGAGCCCAACATGCTTTTCCTAAACTGAATGTCTACACCAAACTCTACAATGTGAAGAAACATCACCAGGTGTCAGGCAAGATTATCGTGTGGGCACATTTTGATGATCTTAATGTATACGCGGTGAAGAGAGAGAAAGGTATTGAGCATTTTAGATTCCTGCATGATCTAAAGTCTCTACCTTGTTTTGAGCTCAACCAGTTGGCTAAACTGAAGCTATTATATGCTGACCCGAGAAAGATGTCAGGCTGGTTTGAGGCTGCCTTGAAGAAAGAGTACCACACCAGGTGGGTCAACTTCAAACCTCAACAACCTACGAGGTATATCAGACGTTCTGAAGTTGATCCCATAACTGGAAATCCAAAGATAGTGCTGAAGTGGAGTCCTCCACAAACAATGTCAAAGATCCCTCTACGGGGGATGCCGCAGGACTTCACTCCTCACTTCAAATGGTGGTACTATGATTAGAGAACAGGGGAAGTTCTCATAGTTTTGAACAAACAGGGCAAAATGGATACTATCAGGGTATTCGACCCGATGTGGCTTACCAACTTGTCAGCTGATGACGTCTACACTTTATACAAGTGGCCACTGTTCTATGACAGGCAAGATATAGTACAAGCCCTCCAATTCCAAAATGTGATACGAGATTGCTTTGCATTTGAAAAGTACAAGAAGTATGAGGAGGTTATGAAGAAGGTAAGACGATAGATAGATCTAGGTCCAAGGGGAGTTTGTTGATACATATGTACCTAGATTTGGATCTTAATGTAATATGTCTTGAATGTCTTACGCTTATGTAATGCTTGGGTAATTAATGAAATGAGAATGTTTGGTTGTGATTCATAATGTTTACTATTTCATTAATGAGTTGTGTAACACATATTGACTAGATTATATAGGTTTGTGATTGTTTGAATTGATACGTATAATGTTATAATAATGAATACATTCAAACTTGGTTAAGTGAAGTTCTCATGCGTCCGACTGGACCATGCGCCCCAACAGTGGTCATGCATCCGAATGGCCATGCGAGTGAGTGTCCATGCGCCTAAATAGTCCATACGCCTGAACAACTTCATGCGACTGACTCAGTCGCACAACTAAACACTCAGTCGTGCGAATGGATCAACCGCATGGCTCAATCGCACGAATGAACCATGCTAATGGTTCAGTCGCCCGAATGAGCAACCCTAACCTATAAATACCACCTAATTCGTGGAAAAACATAAGCATCATACACACTTCGACTCCAGACGTACCCTAGCCGTCCAGAGACCTCTAAGATCATACTCCAAGTTCATAGATCGCATTAGATTGATTCCTAATCAATTCTTAACGTTAGATTCATAATTGTTTCTACGTGCGTTCTGACTGATTGGATTGCCAATAAAATAGGATTCCGCACTATTTTGTTCGGTATACACGTTAATCTGTTAGTACATCATTCAGTACTCGATCCCTAACTAAGAAGATGCTTCATACTTTGCCAGAAAGTTGGAAGCAAATTGTGTCCATGTTCAAGAACACCATTGATCTCAAAGCAACTAGTTTAGATACACTGGTTGCTAAAGTTGAAGCTCTTGAAATGGGTGAGAAATCAAGAAACAAGAGTATGAGAACTCATGTGCCATCCTATCACTTTAAAGAAATAAAAAGTGCCGGAAGTGACTTTATTCCATCAATGATAGTGATAACTCTTGTACTTTGAGTGAAGATAAAGAGAAACTAAGCTTCTATGCATCAAAGCCTTCTAAGAAATCTTCTCAAAGTAAGAAAAGAAAAGATAAAGGAAGAACTGATGATCAAAGATATACATCATCAGTAAAGTCTTCATCAAATAACAACCAAACAGAATCCATCACTGTCATTCTGGACTCTAAAGAACAAAAAGCAGCTTTTGCAGCTTTCAGCTCAAGTTTTCAAGCATACCTTGGAAGCTCATTAACCTCTGCCAACATTTGCCAACAGGACTTGGAAGAACTACATCCAGATGTAGTGGAGGAAATGGACATACAATGGCAAATGGCAATGATTGCTTATAGAGCCAAACAATATCTTAGGAGGAATAAGAATTTGGCTACTATGAGTAAATCATCAAAGATTGGTGTTGATAAGTCAAAGCTAAGATGCTTCAAGTGCAATCTCTATGGACACTTTTCTAAAGAATGCACACAACAATCAAATCCTGAGTTAGCACAACATCAATCACATTAGCCTCACTAAACTTCATCATCCCAAAGACCTTTCAGGCAACCACAACTTACCAACTCATCCTGACCAGCCACTAATACATTAGCAGGAACAAGTAACTCTAAAGAAACTAGGCTGATCATACTTATAGATGGAACTTATGACTGGAGTATGTATGAGAAGGAAGTGTTGGAACAAAATAAAACTTTAATGGCTCATATGGAAAACAAAGTCCCATCCATGGCTAGTGAGGTAAGAGATAGGTTATGTTCATCAATATGTGTTGAGGAAGTTGAAAGATATAGAGTCCATGCTCAACAATTGGCTGATAAAGTTAAAAAACAATGATTTGAATAAATCTCATGTAAGAGAACATAAATTATATCAAATAAAAATTAACTCTTTGCAAAATGATTTAGATAAATTTTTTTTTAGAAAATTACAGTTTAAAGGCACAAGTTGAGCATCTGACCACCTCCTTAACTAGATCCATAGCTGATGATGCATCAACTGAAGTGAAACTTCAAAAGTTTCAACTTTCATATCAGCAGTATGAGAAATTGTTAAATTCTTATATTGAATCAAAGAACAGGTTTGGGTTGGGATATAATGTGGTGGCACCTCCTATAAACAATAATTACACACCTTTTCATGAAGCAATGACAAATAACTTGTCAAATCATTTTGTCCGAAGCACCAAGTTTGAAACAAATTCTAATCAACAAGATATTCATAATAAAACTAAGGTGAATGAAACTAAGTCTTCTAAATTAGAAAAGATCAATCAAAAGGAATCAGAATTTGACTTTGATGAGTATGATGACTTGGATGATAATGATGAAAATGATGACGATCTATTGAACAACAGTAAGAATTTGGTGTTTGAAATAAATATTCCAAAAGTTCTTGAAGAAACAAATTTGCAATATTCTCCAAAACAAAGAAACATGCCGAAGACTATTAGCAAGGGAATAGCTCAGCTAAATGAAGGTCATCAAGAACTACATCAGTAACAAAACCTTCACATGAAGAAATTAAAAGGTGTGCTTCTATTGAGGAAGTACACAAATCATCTGTGGAAAAAGTAAAGAAAAAGCTATCAGAGGATCTTCAGCGAAAGACGAAACGTTCTTCAGTAATAGATCTGCGGAAGAAGAAACCTTTAGTAGAAGTTCATACTGATTCAGTAGAAGATCTGTGGAAGAAGAAACCTTCAATAGAAGTTCATACTGTTTCAGTAGATAATCTACGGAAGGCAAAGTCAACAACAAAAAAATCAAAACTTCAAAAGCTGAAAGAGGATAAATCAACTTTGTTGGGTATTCTACCTAAGAAGAAATTAAAGATTTCCAATATTGTTGAAGTTGAAGACTTGAAGAACAAAAACAACAAAAATATAGTCTGGGGTTTATTTTGTAATTATTGTAATTGCTAGATTAGTATAAATAGCAACATATATCATTCATGTATAGGTGAATAATTCACAACTTGTTAGGGTGAATTAGGTCCATCACCAACAACATCATATCATCATCCTTCATGGATGATGATTTCAACAACATATCAATAAACATCAAACATTAAACACGTTTGTGTTCTTTATCATGTTCATCATTATTATATTTTAGCATCTAATCATTGAAGTTTTGATACTATCAATATGAATCCAAACATCCATGCTCATTGTTCCCGTTCATATCGGGAACACACAATTAGTATCAGAGCTGGAGTTGATGGATTCATATTAATTTTGATGAGATTTCATGGTTAGATTGCTAAAATTATTGAAGATCTGAAGAAAGCATTCAACAATCAATTCAACAATACAAGATCCGATGCAGATCTTGCAAGAAAGCGAATGAAAGAGGCTGCCTCAAGGATCAAAAAGCTGCGAATTAGGGTTGCTTGCGAACCAATTGTGGCTACCCAAGTGGTGCTGCAAATTAGGGTTTGCGGCTGCCGAAGTGGTGCTGCAAATTAGGGTTTGTGGCTGCCGAATGTGGTTGCCAATTTGGGTTGCAAAAGAGGCTGCCGTAGGCAGCTTGTGTGGAAAGAATGTGGCTTCCAAATGTGGCAACCGATTAGGGCTACTTGCGAATTAGGGCTGCCGAATCAGGGCTTCCTAATTAGGGTTTGCGAAAGAAAGGGAAGGGCCTACTGTAGGTGGACTTTCTAGGCCAAAGTAGGGTTGGCAAACTAGGGTTGTGAATGAATTCATGGAATATGGACTCATGAACATAATTGGCTTTGTTACTTGGGCTACATCATTAAACAAAAACAACAGTTGGACTTGGGCTCCAGTGTTGAAGATTGAGCTTATGATCAACAAAACAAAATTGGGGTTCGTATTCAGGCTCTCATCAACAAAAAAAAATGTGACATGGAGTTACATAATATAGTTGTACCAAAATTTTGAAGACCTCGCTTCCGAATCAACAACAAATTTCTTAGCTTTGAACAACAATAAATAGAATCAACATCAAGCTTCAATTCACATCAGAAATCTACAATTTAGGGGGAGTATTGTTGGTATTTTTACCTAAAAAGAAATTGAATATTTCCAATATTATTGAAGTTGAAGACTTGAAGAACAAAAGCAACAAAAATATTAGTCTTGGGTTTATTTTGCAATTATTGTAATTGCTAGATTAGTATAAATAACAACATATATCATTAATGTAAAGGTGAATAATTCTCCACCAAGGGTGGGAATTAATTCCATCAACAATATCATTATATCATCATCCTACAAGTATGATGATTTCAACATCAAAGAAATAGTGTTATGGTTGTGTTTTTAAGGCTTAGAATGTAAGATTTAATCTTAGAACACGAAAGATGAAATTTGGGGACTGAATCTGATGAATAGTGTTCCCTAGGCTGCTCATATGCCTAAACAATAGTTCATACGCCTAAGTTTAGAAAACTGCTTAAGTCTTGGTAAATGCGGATGAGGAAATGCGGATGAGTAAGGAATGCGGATGAGAAAGTCAATACGGATGGGAAAGTCAATGCGGATGAGAAAGTCAATATGGATGTGAAAGTCTAAGTGTGAACAAATGCGGATGAGAATTGACAAATGTGGATGAGTAAAGTCAATGCGGATGAACAAATGTGGACAAGTTCATGCGACTGAACAAATGCGGATGAACAAAGTCAATACGGATGAACAAAGTCAATGCGGATGAACAAATGCGGATGAGCATTGACAAATGCAGATGAAGTAAAAGAAATGGGGATGAACAAAATGGGAAATGCGGAAGAACACTTAGAATATTTTTTGACTTTTTAGGGAAACGGTGAAATTTAGGCTTTGACTTGGGAGGTTCCCGGGGGATATGTAAGTTGACTTTTTGAGGTCATAGATGTTATGATGGGCATGTGATGATGTATGATTGATGCTTATGCATGATGGTATATATGATGTATGTTATGTATGTATGATGCCCTGTATGATGATGTTAACTGTGTATGTTGATGTTCCTTATTTTGTATGATTATTTTCCCGTGGCTTTACATTGAATGTTAATGAATAAAATGAAAGTATTATGTAATGTAAAGTGGAAGATAATGAAAAGAGGAACGTAATGAATGAATGCATGCAGTAATGAATGAATGAAGGTATTAAAGGCTTGCAAGCATATGTATGGAGGTTCACACCCATTGAAGGGTGTTAGTTAACCGTGTGCGGGTTAGCTAGCCCAGAAGTATAAACACTGGGGCTTGATCCGTGTGATTAAGCATATGTATGGAGGTTCACACTCAATCAGGGGTGTCGGCTTAATTTTGTGCGGGTTAAATACCCCATGAGGATGCACACAGGGGTCTAATCCTCGTGATTGACCATATGTATGTGACCCTTGCCGCTTACCCTTGGTACTGGAGTCAGCTTCATGCACATTGTTTGGGGTCTTCGAAAGACCTCAGGCCCAGTACCGGCTTTATGCATGACGGTGGGGTGAAGCACATGGCATTGGTCCGAATGAAAGTACAGATGTAATGACGTATGTATGAAAGTAAGAAAGCATTAATGAATGAAAGTTAATGAATGAATGATGAGATAATAATGATATTATTTATGTTGTAGGCCCTGATCCCGGGACGCTGACAGTTAGACAATCATCGCACATAAAACATAAAATATACATTTACATCTATGAAAAACATCGCAGCGGAATAATTTAAAACCATCCTATATACTAATGACGGCTTTTGCAAAATAATACAATGTTGTTAACTGTTACAAAATATCATGATTTGCATTACATCACAAAAACATCATTGTTATACAAATGGATGCCATCCAAAAATGCCAAGTAGTTGCCCATGCCATCATCAGCAACAATCACCTGCCAATTGGAAAATACATAAAAGTCAGCGTTGCTAAGTGAGTTCTAGTTTTATAAATAAAACATGCTTTCTTTCATTAAACCGTTCATTTCTTTAACATGTGATCAAACATCATACGTACACATAGATAATATCATTATTATCTGTATCGTTTGTTTATCATTATATCTTTTCTCTTCTCAACCATAACTTTACCCATCTATTCCTGGTGCTGGACCTAGGTCTATCAAAGACCAGCTATAACGGTGCTTGCACCTCTGATCACAACACCTAGGGTAGAGTTTAGGTATACCACTACTATGTGCAATGCCCAGCTATTCCTGGTACTGGACCTAGGCCTATCATAGGCCAGCTATAACGGTGCTTGCACCTCTGATCACAGTACCTAGGGCATGCAGCAATGGAGCTATACAAATGGTCAATCACAGAGAAAGAGCCCAATGTGCATCCTCCGGGGTAGCAAACCCGCACACCGTTGGGCTAACACTTTTAGTGGCGTGTCCTGACATACTATGCTTGCAAGACTTTCTTTACTTTCATCTTTCATTAATGCATGCATTCTTACTTCATGTTCCACTTTTCTTTATCTTTCACTTTACGTTACATAATACTTCATTGCATTCATTAACATGACATGTAAAGCCATATGAAAGATAAACATACAGCATAATAAGGAACATAACATACACAAACATCATCATCATGTAGGGCAACATCATACATACACAACGCGCATAATCATGCAACTTCATACATCATCATTATGCATATGCATCAATCCAACATCATTACATGCCCATCATACCATCTATGGCTTCAGAAGTCAACCTACCTAGCCCCCGAGAATCTCCTAGGCCAAAGCCTACATTACCCATTTTTCTCCAAAAAGTTAGAATTTTTCTAAGTGTTCATCCGCATTGACCTTATTGTTCATCCGCATTGGATTTGCTTCATCCGCATTTGTCATATGCGTTTGACTTACTCATGCGCATTTCATATACTTGGTCAATGATCATCCGCATTAACTTCATCTGTATTGACTTCATACGCATTTCTCAGACTTAGTCAAATGCTCATCCGCATTGACCCCATCCGCATTAACTATTCCTCCGCATTAACTATTCATCCACATTTCTTCCTATTACTCATCCGCATTTCCCAGACTTAGTCAATGTTCATCCGCATTGACTTTCATCTGCATTTCCATAATTAGTCAATGCTCATCCGCATTGACTTCATCCGCATGGACTTACTTTGCTCATCCGCATTAACCTTTCCAACCGCATTGACTTTTCAACACTTATGCAGATTCTAAAACTTAACATATGAGCTTTGAACATCAGGTTCAATTTCAAATCACCGTCATCATGTTCTAAGCTTAAATCATACATCCTAAGTCTTAGAAACATCATTATTCATTATCGAGCATGAACATAATCATACATCACATCATACATTCAACATATACCCAATGAAAGATACGGGTCCGAAACCCAGTTTAATGAAAACATACATTCATGTATTTCCAGCCCCAAAATCAGTTAAAACAAGTAAAAGAGGGGTCCTAGAACTCACCTTTGCAGTTCTTGAGTATGTCTTCTTCCAAACTTGTTTGCAAATGAATTCAACCGCCTAGAAACCCGCTAAAAACATACCCGAACACATAAAAACACACATAAGCATAGACCCGAGGAAATAACCGGTTAAAATCACCATAAAAACATGAATTCTTACCTTGAATTCACACTTTTCTTCTTGTTTCTCTTCAAACCGAGAGTTCTCTGCTTCCTGCTACTTTCTCTCTCTAAAAATCTAAAAAATTTGTGTGTAGAAAGGGTGATGGACGGCCATGCCACCTTTATCACCAACTTTTCAAACAATTTGTCCTTTTGGACACTTTTTACCCCTAGACTTGGGTTTTTATTTCTTTTCCTTCTTTTCTTTCACTTTATTCATTCATTCATTGTCTTAAAATAACCAGCTGTTACATATGTGTACGTATGATGTGTGATCACATGTAAAAGTAAGGAATTGTTTTAATGAAAGTAAAGTATGTTTTATTATAAAACTAGAACTCACTCAGCAACGCTGACTTTTTATGCATTTTTCCAGTTGGTAGGTAAAGTTGCTAAGGATGGCGCGGGGCAGCTACTTGGTATTTTGGATGGCATTCTTTTGTTATTGTTTTTGCATTGTAAGGCAAACAAATGAATATATGTAATGAATGATTGTATTAACGTGCAAAAGCAGTTATTATGAAATGAAAAGTTATTTTAATGTTCCGCTGTGATGTTTTATGAAAGTTAAATGTAATTATATGTTTTATGGGTAATGATTGGCCAACTGTAAGCGTCCTGGGAATGGGGCCTTACAATCTAAGTCATCAAAATATGAATCTCAATTGTGGCATAGAAGGCTTGTCCATTCTAACATGAAGAACACGAACAAATTGGTAAAAAATGACTTAGTCATTGGATTGCCAAAGAAAGAGTTTTATTGTTCAAACTATTTTTTTCTTGTTATAAAGGAAAACAACATAGGGTGTCTCATAAATCCAAAAGTATCAATACAAACAGTTAACCACTCAAATTGCTTCACATGAATCTGTTTGGTCCAACCAATGTAATGAGCATTGGAAAGACGCAATATTCTTTGGTGGTAGTTGATGATTTCACTAGATTCACATGGGTCTTCTTCTTAAAACAAAAGAGTGAAACATCAGAAGCATTAATGGACTTTGTCATCAAGATTGAGAATCAACTTGATTTAAAAGTTAAAATTTCAGGAGTGACAATGGGACTGAATTTGTTAATTTTGACTTGGATTCCTTTTGCAGGAATAAAGGAATTGCAAGGCAATTCAGTGCACCAAGAACTCCACAGCAGAATGGAGTAGCTTAAAGAAGAAACAAAACACTTATTGAAGTAGCCAGAACAATGCTAGCTGATTCACAACTTCCTATCCCCTTTTGGTTGAGGCAGTGAATACAACATGTAATGTTCAAAATAGAACATCGATTGTCAAAGAACATAACAAAACACCTTATGAGCTTTTAAAATAAAAGAAAACCCTATATAGGGTATCTTAGAGCTTTTGGGTTTCATGTATCTGTTTTAAACATAAAAGAACAATTGGAAAAATTTTAAGAAAAAGCCTATGATGGTTTCTTTGTTAGATATATTTCAACATCTAAATCTTACAAGATCTACATTCCACAACACAACATTATGGAAGAAACTCGTAATGTATCTTTTGATGAATCCATATTTACTAAATCAGTTAAAGGATCATCATGGTTTTTTGATATAGATGCTTTAACAGAGTCATTTAACTCTATTTATTTGAATAATGCAGGATCTGATGATACGTGCTATCCATTTGTTCCCCCAAATTTGAATGAAGTGTCATTATATAGTTGATCCTCCAAGGATAAACCCTTCATCAACAGTTGTTGACTCTGCATCCGCAAATGTACAATGTGTATCCAGATATATGAATAATGTATCAACAATTGTTCCAGGTTCTTAATAAGATACACCAAACATTGGAAATGATTCATCAAGTCCTCATATCTCATCCAGAGAAGTTCATGTAACTCCTAAGGATGAACAAAATGATTATGGAGAAGTTGCTATAACTCCTACGGAAGAATAGAATGCTTCCGGAGAAATTCCTACAGATGAAATTGTTATTCTCTTGATGTCCAAACTCAGGAAGACCACTCAATACCTAATGATGAATAAGAAGAACACTTTGACTACTTCGTAAATTGACAATCTGGATTGGATCAGTCTGCACCAATGGATATGACTAACTTGGAATCATCTATTCCAGTTGCATCAATTCCAACAACAAGAATCCATCAGTCTCATCCCGTCAACAACATCACTAGGGATCCTGCCAAAAGAACTACAAGAAGCCAAAGTGGAACTGCCAACATCTGTCTTTTCACTTGCTTTATTTCACAAGTCGTCCTCCAAACATCATAGCTGCTGTAGAGGACAATAACTGGATTGAATCTATGCAAGAAGAGCTTCAACAATTTAGAAAGCAAAAAATTTGGAATCTAGTTGATTTACCTGAAGACCAACATCCAGTTGGAACTAGATGGCTCTTCAAAAGTAAACTACATGACAGAGGTCTAATTATGAGAAACAAAGCAAGGTTGATTGCACAAGGATAGACATAAGAAGAAGGAATAGACTATGATAAAGTTGTTGCACCAGTTGTAAGAATGGAAGCCATAAGAGTGTTCCTAGCATATGCATCATATAAGAAGTTCACTATATATCAAATGAATGTCAAGTATGCCTTCCTATATGGGAAAATGATGAAGAAGTCTATGTATCACAGCCCCTTGGATTTGACGATCCTCACTACCCATACAGGGTATACAAACTTGATAAAGCTTTGTACGGTCTGCACCAAGTACCAAGAAAATGGTATGAAACACTATCATCTTTCTTGCTCAAGCATGGATATAAAAGGGGAACCATTGATCAGACTCTCTTTCTCAAACAAGAACATCAAGATCTCTTAGTTGTTCAAATTATGTTCATGACATTATATTGGATCAACTAATAAGAGATTGTGCGTAAGCTTTGAAGAATTGATGAAATCAGGGTTTTAGATGAGTTCAATGGGAGAAGTAACTTTCTTTCTTGGTCTACAAGTTCATTAGAAGACAGATGGGATTTTCATTAATCAAGAGAAATACATACTTCAAATATTGAAGTAGTACAACCTTGCTCATACATATTCATGCAGAACACCAACCTCAACAATTGAAAAGATTGTACCTGATCCTATAGGAAAAACTATTGATCAAAGAATATATAGATCAATGATAGGATCACTTATGTATTTATCTACCAGTAGACCTGACTTTATGTTTGTTATGTGTGTTTGTGCTAGGTACAAATCAGATCCAAAAGACTCTCATCTGATGCTGTGAAACGAATTTTCAGATATCTCAAAGGAAAACCAGGACTTGGACTTTGGTATCCAAAAGATGGTGATTTCACTCTCTACTCATATTCAGATACTTACTATGGTGGATGCAACAACAACAGAAATCCATAATTGGTGGATGTCAATTCATAGGACCAAGACTAGTTTCATGATAGTGCAAGAAGCAAACAAATGTACCCGTATCCACAGCTGAGGCTGAGTACATAGCTACTTCAGCTGGTTGCTCTTAAGTGCTTTGGTTGCAAACCCAATTGCTTGATTATGGGTACAATTTCCTTCAAACTCCTATTTACATTGACAATTTAGCTGCTATGTTTATAACTACTAATCCTGTGCAATATAGTAAGACAAAGCATAGTTAAATAGGATACTATTTTCTGAGAGATTGCTCAGAAAAAGGTTTGATCAAGTTAGTCAAAGTGGATACAACAAATCAACTTGCTGATTTATTTACTAAAGCCTTTGATTCAGTTAAATTTAACTTTCTAATTTGGTCTCAAGGCATGATGAAATTAGATTAATCTTTATGAACAAACTAAGAAAAGCATGTGTGTCCTTGTTAATTCTCATAGTAATAATAACAATAAATTTTTATGTATCTTAATTCAGCATGACATGTGTTTGGGAAATTATAGTATACTATGCCTTTGCTTCTACTCGATTTCTTAAATATCATTAAAATCTGATCTAGTTACTTGATATGTGAGTTGGTTTATGTTGAGTGGAAACTACACTTAGTGCATGCCAAACATAATGCAAAGTGATTGTTTGTGGGAAACTTCATTTTGAGGATATAGAAAGTGAGTCTTATTCTGATGTGACCAAATCACTCATCTACGCACACTATGTACTGACACTTTATAATATCTATCTTTGCGAATCTTACTCCTTATGTTTTGTGTAAACAAAGACCTAGGTATAAGATCACCATGGTTTACATTTGTAACCAACTGGTGAAAAGATCATGATCCTCATCATCCCTCTGTTTTGTGTAAACAAAGACCTGGGTTAAATGCACCTCTGTTTTATGTAAGTAAAGACCCGATGACCTGATGATGATCATATCTAAGCTCTCAAAAGATCCTTTGTGATCAATTATATATATTAATTCTAGAGCTTTTTTATCAATGCATTAATGAAATTTCTAATGCATCTTAAGATAGAACTTATAACTTAAATTACATAGTTTTAAGTGTGAAAAAGTGATGATTTGACTTAGAAAGGGAGGACAAACTCTAAGTGAATTGAATGTGAAGCCTATAACAGTTACTCTCTAATAAACATTAAAACATGATAAACAACGTGCCTAGTTGATACAATACTCTTGCATGGATTTAAGTGGACAACATACTTGCAATCAGAACTAATACCAGGTATCATTTCAATAACTTAACTCCTCAGGAAGATGCTCAGTATGATAGTATGATCCCATTATATGTGACTACATGCTTATACATAGCCCTCATTTTAAGTTTGTTTATTAATTTCATTATGTTTGGACAAACATGTGTCTTTCATGATTTTCTTCTTAGAAATTTATGATAAATGCATTCATTCATCATTAATCACAATTTTTTGGGGAGTAGAATCATGAAAATAAGGTTACAACAACATTGTCAAATGATTATCAATATGAACGAATTGGAACCCGAGCACTACCTTGGCTTTTGGATACACGAAGTTTTTAAAATTTAAACCTTCTTGTGCACAACTGTCATAAATATGAAGTCAACAAGGTCCAATAGCAATAAATGGTTCTAAGCAGTTGGCTAGGACATACAATAAAATAAGTTTCAAACAGTGCATCTCAAGCATCAGTAGAAGCTACAGTGCATTTAGCATCAGCAGAAGCTACAGTGTGAAAACTTAATTAAATTTGTCAATCCATAGATTGGTAAACTACGGATGAGCCGATACTCAATAGTATAATCTAATTTCATAGATTGGTAACCTATGAAAATCTAAGTTATTCTTTATCAGTAGAAGTGTTTAAGTCATCCGCAGATGATATACGGAATCCGTAGATGATCTCCGGAAGAACTAAAAACTGTAGATAAGTTAAATTGGATAGAGGGTTCCACATAAATAAATAAATGAAATTATTGTGTTTGAGAGAGTATAAATGATGTGTTTGACTTCAATATTCATTATTTACTTTTCTAGAACACTTTTTCAAACCTAGAAAATGCACTCAACAAACATTTTTCCCTCTTTCACAAACATTTAAAATCACTGAGTCCAAAGATCAAACAAACATATAATCCTGATCTTAGATCATTGTGTTCAAGGTAAAACATGTTCTAATGATCAATAATGAACTGTTTGATTCTTGGTTATGATCATAATTGTTCGTATTCTCATGTCAATAATGTTGATTCTAACATAATCTTCTTTATTCTTATGAACAGATGGCTAATAGATTTGTAGGAGAGCACAATGTGTGTGCATTCTTAAAACCTGACAATCCTATTTCAAAAGGATGTCGAGACATTATACGCTATCTGAGAAGATAGGTTGTTTTATGCCTTATCAGCGGAGCCGGTGATACATCAATCACACATTACCGACTTCTAGAAATCTGCATGAATAGAAGAAGATGGAGAAGTTGTTGTGGCGGAAGTGAAGAATCAAAGACAGAGGATGAATGAGTAGACTATAAGGAGGGTTCTAGAGTTGGGAGATCTAGAAGTTGGTCACCCTAATGTGTTTGAAAATCAATACATAAAGAGAGTATTCAATATAATGGGATATGATGGTGACTTTGAGAAGGGGGAGATCAAGAAAGGAAGACTATGAAATCCATATAGATTTCTGTGTCACACTTACCTTAAGTGCATCTCTAACAGGAAATCTAGACTTGATAGATTTTCAAGGCACATTTCGTTCGGGATCATTGGTATCTTTGAGGGAAAAACATATAACTATTCCAAGTACATCTACATTGTATATGTGATCACCTAAGAGTGCAAAAGGTTGACAAGATGTACATGTTTCCAATGTTTCTACAACTGATCACTAATGTTGATTTGTCTAGTATTGCTATAGATGGTGATGTGTTTGTTCAAGCATACCTAGGAGATCAGTTCTAAATAAGATAAGTGGAAGTTATGAGGGAGAACACATGCTTATCTTTGCTCATGTACTTGACCCTAATGCCAACATTCCCTAAGAATTGATATGGGAAGAAGCTCAAGAGAGTTCATCTACTAACTCTATGCAAGCCTCATCTTCATCTCCTCAATCAACCATTTACCAACAACCTCAAACACTCCAATCACAATCACCAGCCAGCCAAAACACTCAACCAATCTCTCCAATCCACCCTCTATCACCAAATCCACATCAAACACCCCAATCACAATCTCTAGCCAGCCAAAACACTCAACTAATCTCTCCAATCCACCCTCTATCAGCAAATCAACCTCAAACACCCCAATCACAATCTCTAGCCAGCCAAAACACTCAGCCAAACTCTCCTATTCACCCTTTTCATCAAATCATTCTCCAACTACAGGCTAGCAATCCACTGAGAGCTTTTACAGTGGGGAGACTGTCTTAGCATCACAAGCCAGTACTGTTCAACTGTCACTAACAAGACTAAATCCCTTGTCCATTCAAACAATACTGAACCAGTCTCTCCAGTCATTGACAATCAGAAACAACAACAACCACATCAAGAACAAGTAGAGCAAGCAGTTGAGTGCAGTTCAAGCTCAGCTAGCGTAGCACGTGAAGATGTGAAGGATGATGAGATTGCTACTCAACATCAGAAAGAAGAAGAAAAAACAACTATGTTGATGTAATTTCTTACAATGAAAATGATCTTAGTGATGATGATATCCTAGTGAGCAAAAGTTATCTCGTTGCTGAATACAACAAGCTTGTTGTCAAGTCTAACTATAGAAAAAAAGAATTCAAGAGTTAAAAAGGATAATAAAAAAGGATGATAAAAAAAGGATGATCAGCTGATGCAGCAAGAATATAGAATTAAAAGATTAGGAGAAGATGTACAATGCAACAATAAAGTGATTGATGCTTTTCTTCAACAAGAATCTGAGCTCAAATAATCAGTGAAGTTCGAGAGGGCTGAAAATGAGAAGCTAATGATGAAGATTGATCAAGTAACCAACTCTCTCTCTGCTTTATCAGCTTTGTTGAAAAGGAAAGAAGAAGAGCTTGAGGAGCTAAAAATGAAAATCTGTGCGCTGGAATCAAATGATGCTCCTCCAACCAATCAAACAAAAAAACTTTTGAGACCACAAAGCAAATCATACAATACAAAAGAAAAAGGAAGTACTTGGGTTTTGTGAAGAAGAAGTGATTGAAGCACAAGATTCACCCAAAAGATCAAAATCTATTGAATCTTCATCATTAAACCCTATGTCTCTTGCTAAAACATTAAATGATGCTCAATGGAATGAGCTCACAAAGGATGAACTTGCCAAGGATCAGAAAGAAGAAAAGGCTAATGACATACTGACCACAAAAGACATACTTGAAGAAAGGCCAAATCTTCAATGTTTATGACCTTAATAAATCATGGATTCCTATATGACTTGGTGGAAAAGCTGAACATGAATGAAATAAAGGATCAGCTAAAAGAGTTTGAGCTTGCTAGATTCATGATTCCAAATTATGACTATGAAGCATTCACAACTTTTCAAGCCATCAAAGAATCAAGAAAGATTTAGGCCACTGTGATACAGCAAAGCTTAGCAAGTACAATATGGTTTGTTGGCTACAACGTCACATACATCATGTCATGGCTATTGAGCTTGATACTAGAGTAAGATTTAGAACTGAAGCTCAAAATCCATCATATGAGCAACAAAGCAAACTCCCTACTGATCCTATAACTGTTGAACCTAAAGATCAGCACAAGGGAAAGAAAATCTAATCAGAGAGCCAAGAGTTGTTATTCCAGGAAAAGTATGGCCATTGGGCACAACTGTGAGAGAGATTACTGAAAGAAAATCTTCTCTAATCCAGCTGTTGATGACAATACAACTCACTTCTACTGAGGAAAAGAGGTTCTATGGCCTGGAAATTTGATCGAGAGTGGGACTGTGCATTAATCAAGAGGGTATCTGGAAGAGTTGAATACTATCATTTACTAGAATCTGTATTACTGCTTCCTAATGCTGATATATGTGATCTTTAGAGCTTCATCATCTCAAACAATCGAATAAGCCCAAGAGGAAAAGATTTCTCCATAGCTTTTGGGAAATTAAAAACAAAATTCAACGATGACATACTGAAAGAAGCAATAAGAGAAGATGATGAGCACAAGAAAAGAAGCAAAAGAAGATCAAAATCCAACTCCTCTGCATTTGATTGATAATGAATTTCTGACTAAAGTTGGGTATTCCAACAAAACAACAGCAATAATCAAGCATATTGAAGGTACTCAATATACATTTCCCATAACCGAATAGGGATATGTTAAGAGAACTAAAGAGCTGGTGCTGTTAAGGAATGAAGAAACTAAGAAATCCAAAAGTATTAGACTCTTTGATCCAGTAGAAATCAAGCTACTCCACCCCAACTACACTTCATATTGCATGACAAATTCTTTTCAAAGCTGACTGATGAAAGATCTCAACATGAACTATTCCTATATGTGCACATGACACAAGTAATTAATAACTGCATGCAAAGGCATATAAGAGAAGAAGATATGAAGTTGGATTGTTGAAAAAGCTAACATCAAGGAAGTATCCGAACTGAGGATGTCAGAACAAGATGAGTTTGAAATTGTCAATAATCAAAGTGTTGTGGAATTCTCACAATAGAAGAAGACATTTTGGGGTTGAACTTTGAGACACTACAAAGAATATGTAGAATGAGATCAAGTACAAGTATGATAATCAAAAGGATGCAGTGTCATTCTTCAACAAGAATATGGTGTCTAGAATGAAGGAGCTTTTAGTTTTGAAGAGCTGATTACAAGTGTCTAAGCCTAAGGGGGAGTATTGTTAGATCTTGGAACTATAGGTCTATATCATTCTGTATAGGCTTAAAACTTTAATCAATGTTTGTAATGAACAATTGTAATTCATTATTATGATGTATGCACTATATATAGGTTAACCCATATGTTTATTGATCTATGTATGATTGTAGTTACAAACATTATACTGGTCAATTTGTGAAATTGACTAAGTGTAACAAACATCTACAAATGAACATTTTTTGTTCTTCTGTAGATATGCTTCTTATAAAACCAATTATGTGAATATATTCTGCAGATGAACAACCAAGTCTGAAGTTGAAGTGAAGTTCCCTTTAGAAGAACAAGATAGCTTCGAAAGAACAAAGTAACTTCAGAAGAACAAACATCTATGGAAGACTATATTCCTGCAGAGTCAAAACACTTGTATTTAACAATACAAGTGTTACAAGTCAACAAGTCAACAAGACAGTTGTGCGAATTCCAAGAGATCTGGTGTTTCCTTAACTGAAACACACATGCCTATAAATATGGATCTTAGGTTTCACATCATAAGACGACTATGACGGCGAGACAACACATGATCACAAACAACAAGCATCAATACAACAAACCAAACATCACATTAGATCACAGAAATATAAACCTTAGAAGCCGTCACATTAACATCAATACATTCAAAGCCACTATTATTCATTCATTGTTTATTCATCTATAATCATTAACATGTTTTAATGAAATACATTTGAATTAAATTCTTTTTTTTGATCATTAATTGTGTTCATCTCATTGTGTTTGTCTTAATCATTAATCATTATTGTTGATATTGATTTATTATAAACAATTAAACAAAGTTAATGTTGATTCTGCAAACATTAACTTGACCCAGAATTGACACTGATAATTCCTGATTGCGATCCTTGGATTCACATAGGTCCTACAACTTAGAGATGAGATCTGATCTTGAGTCCTTAATTATCTTAAATCTGATTTTGAAAGAGCTAAAAATGATTATATACTAAAGGTAGAGGGATTAGAGAAAACTATTTCAACTCTTAAACATGAGCATAACAACTAGAGGACTTAGATCAAAGATCTCATAACCAAGTTGACAAAATGCCAGGCTAAGCTTATGATCAGCAAAGCCAGGGCAGAAAAAATGTATTCTTGAACAAGAGACCTTCAAGAACATGATATCCTCATCCTTGCATGCAAAAGTTTGTTATCGAAATAAGCAAGGATTAGGATCTTGTGAGATAGCTCCTCCATACACATTCTTGTTTGTAAGATCTCCTAGGTGTGAAACATGTGAAGATGAGCTTCCCCTCACAGACCCCATGATTGACGATGATGATGAAAAGGTAATGAAGAATGCCTCTTAGAAGAGTGAAGAAGAGGATTTTAAGAAGGGTCACTATCCTTCTAAGGAGAGTAAGAAGGTTGGGATGATAAACTCAATGAGAAAGTACTTGATCAGGATGAGCAAAAGGAAGGCAAAGAAAACTCAAGAGATCAAGACCAATTTCAATTCCAAGTAGAAACAAGTTTTTATCTCTGAAGGATTTGAGATGATGATGGTTGAAGACACTAACTTGAACTATAGTACCAGGTTTTCTAGTTCTTGTCCAACTCATCCCAACAGGAAGAAAAAGGCTAATCAGTTTTGTACCACTGTTGCACAACCTGAACTATCCAGCTCCAAAGGGAGTTCTCACCCTAAAGAAGATCCACAACATTTACAAAGATAAAGATGGAGAAGGAAAGTGATCAAGTTCAGCATTGTTCACAAAAGAAGGCTCTTAGGAAGAAGAAAATAGACTGTGTCATATGTGGGAGTATCTCTCATCTTGTTAAGGATTGTCCTTATAATAAAAAAGGTACTGTCCATATGACCAAGAAAGATACTTCTAAGAGTTTCAAGAAGATTCAAGCCTCGGAAGGAAAATCTTTTCCTCTTGAAAGCTCCTAAATGAAGATGAAGACAATTGGAAAATTGCTTTCGGAAGAAAATTTGGTCTGGAAAGAAAATTTGGTCTCGGAAGAAAATTTGGTTTCGGAAGAAATGACTACTTCCAAAGTACTAAAGCTTGTTGCAGTGTTAGCAAGATCTTCCAAAGGTCCAGTTATCAAAAATTCTAAAGTCTGCAAACTTCTAATGTATTGAAAGTGAAGTCTAAGCTTCCAAAGGTGGTGTGGAAGACCAAGAAAGACCAAGTGAATGACAGTTCTCCATTAACATCAACAAATGATTCTCAAAACATGACTATAGGATCTATTAACAACCACTATCTTCAACTTCTTTTCATAAGCCCAGACCAATGAGGCTTGGGTTTCCAATGTAACTAACCATCTCTTTCATGCAGGAATAACTCAAGACAAAACAAATATATATGGATCATTGATAGTGGTTGTTCCAGGCACATGCTAGGCAATGGTCACTACTCTAGAAATTTGAAAAGATTGGTGGAGGACCCGTTGTTTTTGGTGGAAATGTTGGAGGTTACATTACTAGAAGGGGCAAGGTCATAAATGGTAAGCTCGACATTAAGAAGGTAAACTTTTGTCCAGGAGCTTGGATACAATCTTATGAGTTTATCTCAATTTTGTGATTGAAGTCATAACATGCTCGTTTCCAAGGATGAGTGCATTGTTCTCAAGCCTGGGGTGGTTATTCCTCATGAGCATATCTTGCTCAAATTCCCCAGGATATAGAACATGTATAAGATGGACTTGCATGAAACCTCTCCTTCAGGAGAAGTTTCATGCTTTCTATCTAAAGCAAATAATGAAGAGTCTTTCCTCTAGATTAAAAGAATGTGACATGTAAACTTTAAGAACATGAATAAACTAATTAAGATACATTTGGTGACAAGAATGCCAAAGAAAGAGTTTACAAGTGATGACTATTGTGTTGCATGCCTGAAAGGGAAGCAACGCAAGGTATCTCACAAGCCAAAGGAAAGAAACTCCATCACTACTCCCCTACACTTAGAAAAATGCTTTAGAAGTTTTACACCATGCACTAGAATAATATTCTAAGTGTAAAATCTTCCGAAGCCAAGACCAACATCTTCTAAAGCTTAAAGTGAAGTCTTCCGAAGCTTTAAAGACAAAGTCTTTCGAAGCCAAGAAGTGAAGACAAATTATCTTCTGAATACTTCTAAATACATGTTTTATCTTATGTACTTTACCATAAAGCTAGACCATTTTCCACTGTAAACTCCGTTGACTCACCAACTTTCACTAGTTGGTGAAAAGGTCCATGCTTTTGGTAAACTGTACATTGATGTATTGAGTATGTGCTTTCTACTTTATGTACTTTTATCCTTTCATATTAGGATGTGAGATATGGCAAGTCATAGTCACTAGTCAAAAGGTAATCTGCTTTTTGAGTCTACACTTGATTTTGTTGTTTAGTTCAAATGTTTCCATCTGGCTTTCTAAGTATGGCCACCTGTAGGATGTAGTATAAAGTATCTCAAGTCCTTGTAACTTTCTAATATGTTTAACACTTGTAAAAGAACTTGAGAACAATATACAACATTTTTGAAAACTATTTATCTTTGTTTTTGGTTCTGTCTTATATTTATTTGTGTTTCTAGATTATTCTAGTAGGTTATTAGTTCCCCCATTTGATTTGTTAAGTGTTCTAACATCACTCTCCTTATTATGTGCTTGTGTTGTAAATGACGAACCCTCCTAAACGGTTCTGCATAAGTCGCCCTCATCTTCCGGAGTAATTTCATCCTTGGCCAAAAATGCATTCTCCATAGTATTTGTTGGAGAAGCAACATATTTATACTTAGAAGTGGATACAGCTTTGTCATTGTTCCTTGAGCTCTCATCAATTTCGACTGACTCAATCTTTGCAATTAGAAGATCAAGATCCATGGGAAACTTTTCAGTATGCTTTAACAGTGTGACTTTCAATTTCCATGAAGATGGAAAAGCATTTAGAAGTCTATCATTTAGGTGTTTAAGATCATTCTTAATGCCTACACTTGACACTTCTGTATTATGTTGCACATATCTCTTTATCATTTGGTTATTTGTTTCTCTAGAAAGATGCTCAAATAGCTCAAGTTTCCTTTTCAGCTTTTGCCTTTTAAGATCTTGAATCTCTTTGCCCCCTTCATAGATGATTTTCAAGGCTTTGTACATAGTTTAGGCAGTTTGGTAACTCTCAAGCCTGGTTATTACCTCCAAAGGTAAACCTTTAAACGTAAGAGAGTAGGCTTTATATCATTCTTTACTTTCTTTAGATATCACCATGTAGACCATCTTCTAGATAAGGATCTTGTGAATCTTTAGTATACAAAAAACGTCTTTTAGGACCATGAGATGTAACAAAAATATGTGGTCCTTTCTTTATTGATTTCCAAAGATCAGTATCAATAGAGTTTAGATGGTGTTTTAGTCTGAGAGACTAGTTGTTCAAATCAGTTGTGTTCTTCAATTTAGGAACTTTATTCTCATAATCTACATAGTTAACCATTTTAAGATTTAAATTTATGAAAATAAACAGTTTTTGTTGTTTTAAACTTTAAAGAAATGATATATTTTTGGATTTTAGTTTTTGAAAAATTTTCTAGTCATTGAACGAAAAGTCTAAATTCTAATGCGCCTGAATAGTTGTGAAACACCCATTTTGAACTAGAAACACCTAAGGGAATGCCTTAGTAGAATTTTGAAACACCCAAGTGAAGATACATTTCAATAGTGGTGAAATGCCCAAACAGTTGTGAAACACAGAAATAGTTATGAAGCGTCCAAATAGTTGTGAAGTGCCCAAATAGTTGTCAAGCGCCTGGGAACTTAGTAAAAAATTATGAAATTTCAACCTGAAGTGCCCAAACAGTCTTCAAACACCTAGGATTATTAGTTTCTAAAAACATCAAAACAATGCTAAAACGTTTACATAGTGTCAAAATGTCCAACACTGAAACGCCTAAACAGTATTCATGAGCCTAAACAGTTGTTATGCACCTAAATATTTATGTAAATTTCAAATGATTTTAACACTCCAAACACCTAATTCATCATGTTCATAACAACCTGATCTTATCAAATTCTTCAAAACTTGATTAGTTGATCTAAAAACTTTCAATCAAGTAATAGATACACTAAAAATCAATCCTCAATCATCAGTTCTCTTGATTAACAATATTAAATCTGAATTTTTATTTGAATTTGAGTTCGAATATGAAGAACATTTTCACATACAAATTAGATGAAAATTCATATCTGAATGTTTGAAATCACTTAATTATGATTCAATTCAAGTTTCTAATGATGAAACACAACTAAAATCAACAATATTCTCTGAAAGCTCTGATACCATTTGATAGGTTTAAATTGATCGATCTGTGTTGATGTTATGATGCATTTATCAATTATATGAACAATGCAATCTAACAAATGCAATTTACTTTAAAATTATACTAATTTATAGATAGTAAGACAAACGGATACAATGTACATAGAGTGAGTTCTAACAATATTCTCTTAAAGTTTACCTGCACAAAATACATAATACCCTATTTATGCTAAATAATAAAACTAAGGAATGTACATTTACAAATAAATCCCTATACTATGACAAACACAATAATAAAAACTAAATGCTAATATTCAAGAGCTCCTACACTAGTTACTATATAATTTCCAACATAATAACAAAACTGAAAATAGTGAGAAATTTATTGACATTGGTACAAATTGTCTTCATTTAATGAACAAACGAAGCAGCACGTTTAATATTAGGAATTGTAAACCTTTGGTCATTTAGCATCGAAATAGTAAATAATGCAAAACAATAGACGACTATGCATTCTACGTACATGTAAATCGCATGGATGATGATAATAATTATTAATACATAATTTATATATATGTAAATGGTTTATTTATCTTTTGATTATTTTGTTTTTAACTTAGAGTTTATTTTTATTGTAATGGTATATTTTGCTAATGTAGTCTTAGAATTATGATCGAGATTAGATGTTCATTTGGCTTTTGGAAGCCCCGTGAAAACAAAATAAAAAAAAATAGTTGATTGCAAATATATTAATGTAAGTTGAATACTTTCAAAATTTTAAATAGACCATTAGTTAAAAGGATTAAAAGTTTGAAAATTTACATATATGTAAATAGCATATATTTAGATATATGTAAATAGTATATTTATGTAAATCAATAGATATATATGTAAAAGAAAGATAATTAATGAATTTTATTATTAATCAATTTAGAAAATTATATGATTCAGTTTAATACAACTTGACTTTTAACACATGTCTGTTCGAAAATTTGGAGAGATTTGGCGAAAATATAAAAAAAAATTATTTAATTAATTAATTTATTGGAGAGAGAAATTTATTGATTACCATGATACCTTTTTCAATAATAATTTGACTTTTAATATTAAAAAATAATAAGTTCTCTAGATAAGTTCTTCAAGTTATTAAAAAAGTAAAGTTTTTATTTGAACCTAACCCATTAGTTACAAACATAGCAACTTTACTGTCATTGTGAATTGGTGTGTGCAAGAAATAAACTCATAGTCAAGCATATGGTTAACTCATAGTCAAGCATACGGTTTTGAATCCAGAGAACTTGATAACAACAAATTGGTTCTACAATGTACTTAGCTTATGTAGTTAAAACTAACATATTTGTCTACTTCTTGCACTGTTATGACACTAGTGTTGGATCAATGAATTGATAACCATTAGATTTGGATTTGGTTAAAGTTGAAGTATTCATAATCTCTATCTGTGTGAAATCAACTTTTTTAAGATAGCATTAATCAAGTGTTAGTTTACCTTTAATGTATCTAAAGATACATTTAACAACATCGACATGTGATCATTTAGATATCTCTGTTATTTGAAACACAAAGAAACTTCAAACATAATTGTCTACTACTAGCAAAATACATAAGAGAAACGATCATAAAATGATAGTGAGTTTGATCTACATCTTTTCCATCTAGATCTAGTCCTATCTTAAATTTTTTATTTACTGGAGTTCTAATAGACTAACAGTCTACAAGATGGAATTTGTTAGAGGACCGTATATGTATGGAGTACTAACTGATAATGCGTGAAACCAGATCAAATAGTGTGGAATCCTATTTGATTGGCGATCCAATCAGTGAGAAAGCAATCCCGATCAATCTAACGATTAAAGAAACGTAATAAACAAGTAGAAGAAGATTAGATGCGAACTATGAACTTGGAATAGTCTTTCTAGACGCTCTGGACGGCTAGGTTATGGGTATTTGTCAAAAATCTCTCAATTGTTATGTTTTTCCACGAATTAGGTGGTATTTATAGGTTTGCAGTCTTCATTTGTGCGACTGAACCATTTGCATGGTTCAGTCGTGCGACTGACCTATGCGACTGATGCATACGCACGATTGACCTATGGTCCATAAGTATGGTTCATTAGCATGAATCGTCATATAACAACTTCAAACCTATATAATAAGTTTATTATACTTTAACACACAATAATACTATGAAATATTAAACGTTATAAACATCAATCACATATTATATTTCATTCAACCCATTCATTACATATATGTAAGACATGACAGACTTTTACATTAAGCACATAAACTAGGGACATATATATCAACAAACTCCCCCTTGGACCTAGTTTAGTCTATTGTCTGACATTCTTCATAAGCTCTTCAAATTTCTTTTATTTCTCCTCTCTTGTGACTCCTGTGTGTATTTCAAAAGCAAAGCATAGCCGTATCACATTCTAGAATTAGAGAGCTTGTACAATATCCTGCGCATCATAGAACAGTGGCCACTTGTACAAAGTGTAGACATCTTCAGCTGAAAAGTTGGTAAGCCACATTGGGTCAAATACCCTGATAGTTTCCATTTTGCCCGCTCTGTTTAGAACTATGACCGCCTCACCCATCCTCTAGTCATAATACCACCATTTGAAATGTGGAGTGAAGTCCTGAGTCATTTCCCGTAACGGAATCTTCGACATCGTGCGCGGGGGACTTCACTCTTCAACACTACTTTAGGCTTCCCATATATAGGATCCACTTCAGACCTACGGATGTACCTCTTCGGTTGTTGAGGTCTGAAGTTTACCCAGCTGGTATGGTATTTCTTCTTTAATGCGGACTCAAACTAACCTGACATCTTTCTGGGATCATCATACAACATATTTAAGCATGCTAGTTGGTTGAGCTCAAAGCCTGGGAGAGTCTTCAGATCATCAGGATACCTGAAGTACTCTATTCCTTTCTCCCTTTTTACTGCATAAATGTTTAAGTCCTAAAAATACTCCCACACTATAATTTTTCCAGACACCTTTTGATGTTTCTTAACCTTGTAGAGTTTGGTGTAGGCATTTTGCTTTAGAGCTGTGTGTTGGGCTCTTATTTCAGCAAAACAATCTGCTTATTCAGCTTTCTTTATATCAACATATGCATCAAGGCTTGGGCTTGGCTTTCATCCTTATCCTTTTCTTTCTCCATTTCATCCAGTTTTTCAAATGTAGCACTACCGAGAGTGTCACCCAAGTTGGGGATCACATTTCCCTCTTGGTCAGTGTACTTTGGATAGTGATCAGACGTGACATCCTCTATCTCTATTTCATCAACATCGTTCAGCTCATCATCACTCATAACATCGACCATTGGAGCATCTTTGATGAGCCATCAGGATTCAGCTGGACATCTCAGCAAGTTGCTCGTCGGTCAGATCGTGTATAATTTCTCCTTCTTCGGGAGTGTAGCTCACTGACCTTCTGACGATCCCTTACAAATCAAGAATCATGGTGAATTGAGACTTGATTTGTTGAAGGGGAGCAATGTCATATTCATCTTCCTGTGATGTTTTAATCCGCATGATTTAAACATTCAACACATCAATCATTAGTAATTAATCAAGACATTTAAACATAGAAACACATGGATAATCATAAAATACATTAATGTAATATTCGAATCAAGTACAAAAGTTTTCTAAATACAAAACATCTAATCTTTACTTTTATCATGACCGGTCAATTTTGCAACTAGAGAAGCTGAAGATGAGGGTTCTTGATCATGAGCTCTCTTAGAATGTCTCTCTTGACCCTGACTAGAAGCTGATGCAGCAGCATCACCTTCTTCGTCATCATCATCTCCTTTCTTCTTTTCACTCTAACCTTTATCATGACCCTCATCTTCTTCCCCTGACTCATCATCATCATCATCTCCTTCCCTGGTCTTTAGAGGCTCATCTTTGGATCCTTTAAGCCTGAGGATGATCTTCTTGTTCTTTCTCTCTAGCTCCTCTATCCTCTGTACTGAATGTGCATTCTGTTCTTGCAGTTGTGTAATCTACTGAGCTTGAGGAGCATTGAGCTCCATAAGCTGATATAGTTATGCAGCTCTTTGCACATCGACTGCAAGTAGCTTTAGCACCATCCAGTTGAAGTTGGCTAGTTGTTCCTCTACCTCGGTAGAGGGTAAAGTGGGTCCCTGGCTCATTGGCTTGAGTAGAAGTCCCGGCTTGTTAGGTGGTGGTAGTGGTGGTGGATGTGGTGAATATCAGAGGTAGAATAGGAGTGGATGGTGAAGGAGTGGCTGTGGTAGTGGTGGTAGGAGGTGTGATAGTGGTGGTAGGGGGTGTGGTAGTGGTGGTAAAAGGTGTGGTAGGGTGGTGGTAGCTTTGGTAGAGGTGGTAAGATATGGTGGTAATCAGGGTAATCCTCCTCCTCTTGTTCATCATGCTATGGGGCTGAGCCATCCGCTTCTTCCTCGAGCCCTTAGAAAAGAATTCTCCCCCTGGGCTAATGGGATGGTCAGAGATGTATGATGGATCAATAGTAGCAGTAGCAGCATCCTTTGACTCACCCTGGTGTCCACTAACCACCGCAATCCCTCTCTCAATGGCAACAACATTACTGCCCACTGTCCTTACCAGCGGCTCCTCATCTGACCCTTCCTCCTTATTTGGCTGGAAGTCTTGATGGATCACAGCTCTCTCAGTTCCACCCTGAGTGGATGGTGGAGATGATATATCAGTGGGAGCGGCCCTAGATGGAGTGGGGACAGTATCTCCACCATCATCACTGTCATCGTCAATGTCATCAACGTTGGGTAAAACAATAGGCTCAGAATCTAAATTACTGTCATCGTGGCACCACTTCTTACGAGCTGGTGCCACGTAGTCCTCCCGGGCTAGATGCCCAAACAATCTCCCTATCGAGGGCTTCACTTGATTGCCTCGGTACACCTTCATCCTACCAAGCGTAGTATCATCCATAATCTCAAGAGTGACAACACCATCTCTCTCCTTGGGCAGCAAAGGAAGCTTCTGGTTAATAATCATTTGTAGGAAATGAGGGTACATGCGAAAGCGTTGCTTGCCCTGGCCTCTATATTCTCTACCATATACGTGAAGATCATCTGAGAGAAACTGAATGGATGATTCAGTACCAGAGCCACGTAAGCATTCTAGATCTGATCGGATATCTCATCAAAGCCTCCCTTCCTTGAGGCTATGCACTTAAGGAGCACATGGGCCAAGTACTTGAACTGGGGCATAGATTGCTCTTGTTGAGCACCCCAGTATTAATGTCCCCAGCGTACTTGATCCGTAGAAAGCATCCCCGAACTGTCAGAGGATGCATCCTGGTTGGGCAGTCACCGTCTTTGCCTAACTCCAAAACCCTCCTCAGATTATCCTCACTGATCTCAATCTCCTGACCAAAAATAGAACTCCAAATGCGATGAGGCTCAACAGAACTGTCTACTACAACGCTTTCCCAGAAAGCCTACTGAATCGATCTGTATGGTGTGCATGGTGTAGAGATGGCCTTGAAGATCCTTGATCTCCGTGAAAAGGTAATAATCCCCACGAACTCAGAAGCGTTCCTCGATGTGATGTCAAGATGAGCACAGAGGTTGTGCTTCATGCTCATAGTCCATTTACTAGTCATGTTTCTGTAACACAAGATACATATACGTTACAATTTGTGTAAATGGTTGACATTTGAAGTTTAATGCGCTTGAATTAGTTTGTTCAATCATGCGAATGGATATGCGATTGAGCTCAGTGGTACGATTGAGACTACAACTAGGTTTAGTCGTATACTATCCCATGTGATTGACCCATTCGTGCGACTGAACTCATACGCATAGTTCATTTGTGCGATTGAGTCAGACGCCCAGCTCAATCGTGCGATTGAAGTTCATCAGCATGTCCATTCGCATAAGTCTCTGTTTGACACCTTTAAAATCAGTTCTTGGTCTATACTTGATGTTAAACGTTGTGGTTAGGCTTATTAGATGCGCAAACGCTCAAAATAACACCTAATACTCTTTAAATTAACGATTAGTTCATTTTAGTGGTTTATTTTGAAAACTTTGTCTTGGTTCTTGTTCTGACCAGATTTGGTCATTATGGCTTGATTAAGCCTAACATTAAGGTCTATTTTCATCTCATATTACCTATAGATACAGAGAGTAATCATTAGAGTCACAAACAAGATGCTAAATCACTGAAACGAGATTTGGGCAGAGTAACTTTGCTTTCGTGCGAATGAGAGCGATTGAGGGGTGATAAGACCCCCTGTGACTGACTCTCTTCTATTTATACAATGTCAAACTCATAAGTATGGACCAATCGCACGATTAGACCATAAGTATGGGCCAATTGCATGATTGGATCATAAGTTTGGGAAATAGCACGATTGAACTATAAGTATGGGCCAATTGCACGACTGGACCATAAGTGGACCAGTCGCAGAAACGGATTGCTTCCATTCTAGCCACGGTGCAAACACTTCATTGTAATCAATGCCTTCGACTTGTCTAAACCTTGAACCACAAGTCAAGCCTTGTTTCTGATTATGACCCCTTCGTCATCTTTCTTGCACTTCAAGACCCATTTAGTGCCAATTAGTTTAGCACATTTGGTCTATCCACCAGTTTCCATACTCCTAGCTTCTTGAATTGAAGGAGTTCTTCTTTCATGGCACTAACCCATGCCTCATCATTTAATGCTTCACTTACATATTATGGCTCAAATTGAAACATAAAATATCGATAACCACCATCGTGAAGATAGCCTTTTTCCATGACTGAGGCATAATCAGCTCAGTAGAGCTGATTTTGTGTCTGTACTCCTGATTGTACATCCCTTATGACGTTGTCCAGAGGATGATATACATTAGTCGAGATCGGGGAGTGGTGGGAACAACTACTTCTTAATCCAGATTTTGAATTCTTGATCCGATATCTATAGCCGTTGGAGTGTGAGGTTTCAAGTGTCAGAGGCATCAACATCTGATGCTTGTGTACTTTCAGTAGCAAAAACATGTTCCTCCTAGTCCACCTGTTCAGTATCCACTTCTTCATCGTCAGAGGAGGAGTCGCTTATGTCGAGTGCTCCACTTAAATGACTAGAAGATGCACCTTGTGGAACTAATGTTGTGGAGTCTAGTGACGGTGTGTTTAAGACATCGTACATCATTCTGGTCAATAAATCATCATCAGAAAGGGAGAGAGGGATGTTGAACGAAAGAATCCATCATAGTCGAAGAAGAATGAGTGTCCCTTTCTAGCAGGGGGAGTGGTGTATATCTTAACGTCAAGGTTGCACCACACTTCTACTTGACCCGTTGAGTTGTTATAAACTCTCTTGTTCGGTATATTGTATCCTAGAAAATCCCTTCTTTAGCCTTCTCACTGAACTTCCCTAACTGAGTTTTCTTCAGCAGCATACATGGTGCGCCAAATGGTTCGAGGAACTCCAGATTAGGTTTACGTCGCTGGAGAAACTCATAACACGTTTTACCATGACGTTTAAAAACCAAGACTCGATTGAGGGTGTAACATGCATTGGAAACTGCCTCGTTGCAAAATTATATGGGCAGTTTCGAGTCGGCTATCATCGTTCTTGTTGTCTCTATCAAGCTCCTGTTCTTTCGTTCTGCAACTCCATTCATTTGTGGACTGTAGGCAGATGTGAACTGGTGTACAATTCCTTTCTTTTTGCAGAACGCCTCCATCCACTGGTTCTTGAACTCTGTGCCATTGTCTGATCAAATTTGTCTCACTTTCAACTTGTAGAGTGATTCCAATGTAGTTACCAGCTGTTTGAAAGATTCAAATGTCTCTGATTTGGATTTCAAAAACATTAACCAAGAGAGTCTTGAGTAATCATCAGTGACTACATAATAGTACAAATCACCAGCGATGCTCTTAGTGCTGACAGGACCAAACAGATCTATGTGTAGAAGTTCAAGAGGCATGCCAATGGAATTTACTTTCTTTGCCTTGTGATACTTCTTGGTCTGTTTACATTTCTTGCACGCTACACAAAAATCCAGAAGTTGAAAATTCTTGATATTTACTCCATTCACTAAATCATTCTGGATCAGATGATTCATCATCCGTGGATTGATGTGTTCCATTCTCCTATGCCAGGAGATTAAGTCAATCTCTGTTGCCTTTGACAAGAAGCATTGAACTATATGGTCGGTTGTGGAGGCTTTTGATAGATCCAAGACATATAAGTCATTATATCTTGAAGCTGACATTAAGATTTGGTCCTCTCGGATAATGTAATCCTTCTTCAATACTAGCACTTCTTGTTGTCAAAAAAAACTTTGAATCCTTTGTCACCTATCTAGGATACTGAAAGCAAGTTATTTTGTAGTTGTTGAACGTAGTTGACCTTATCAAACTTGACTTTCTAGTTTCCCACTTCGCCCTGAGCGGTGATGTATCGTCCTTTATTTCCAACAAATGATACATGTCTCCCTTTAATTTGTTTGACATTGAAAAGGAGAGACAGGTTCCCGGTCATGTGCCTAGACGCCCCACTATCAAGAATCTAGGTATTTGTGATAGCACTGTAACGGACACCCTGCACATTTAGAGGAAATGATCAGTTTAGGTTTGGGCTTAACTGGCTTGGGTGACCCAGAGGAATCACACATCATAAACTCAACCCACTGTCCATTTGAGGGTGAGGGCATATCATTCTTCTTATCATTCTCATTATCAGACAATGGACTTGACTTTACTTTCCATAAGCTAGTTTTGGGTAAGGTCTGTTTGTGATAACCGATGACTGGCTTACAGTTTGAACTTTAGGTTCATTAATTCATTTTAGTGGAGTAATAGAACTCCTTTTTGAAGAAATTGGTTTAGTATCATAAAGTTCAATTTTTTGTCTGGGAGTCTGATAATAAGGATAGTTAGAAAAGATGTATCCTCTCTTTTAACAACTATAACAGGATCTCTCTTCTACATGTGAGGAAACTGTTTATATGGGTTTTAGTGTGATACAGGTGTGACATGTGTCTGGTTGGATTAGTCATTTCTCATTTAGAGGTATCACTTTTATTAACAAAATTAATTGATGTAACATTTTGAACATTTTGAAAATGCCCTTTGGTTAGACTTTGATGACTAACACGTGTTTGGTTAACTGGTTTAGTCAGTTTGGGTTCTGACATAGATGTTGGTGAAGCTGACCTTACACTAACCCTTTTAAATGCAAAATTTAAATTCTCAATGGGCATCTTACCTTTTGATTTCAAAGTAGCCTCCTTCTGTTTAGTGACAGATTTCACCGGTTTACCCGTGGAATCAGGATCACTAATCAGAGGAGTGCACACCACATGATCCTTAATTGGGTTGTTATTTACAGGTCTACATGTTGTATTTAACATGATCCCATATGGTGGTGGAACTAATTTGTAATCCAACCCTTCCCCATTATTTTGTTGTTTCACTAAGTGTTGAACTATGTGAGAAGAACTGGTCCAACTGTGTAGTTTCTGTTTTAAAGAATTTACTTTGACTTCTAAAACTGCTTTTTCTTTCTTTGTTTCTTCCAAAGAATTCAAATAAAACTTTATATCATTGGCTTGATTAAAAGCAACAACCTCGGCTTTCCTTAGTTGTTTACCTAAAAGTTCTATTTTTTCTTTATAACTGCACTCATTTTGTTTCAATATACGATTAGCTTATGTGCATAGTTGTAAATCATTTACTAAGCTATCATTGTGGTCTAATACGTAGCAAATTTTAAATCAATGATTTCTCTAAATTTGTTACATTCAATACAAGCATGATTTTCAAAAAGTTGGTCTTTCGTACTTACCTGTGAAGAATTAGTTGAATCTGTCATCAATGCAGAGTTAGACTCTTCGGATGCTTGAGATTCTGAACATGTCATTCTGAGTTCTTCTTCAATAAGGTGATTTACCACAGTCATAGCTTCTTCATTATCTGACATTACTTGTTCAACTGTGATTTCACCTTCACTCGCGGAGCAATCATCAAATTCCTCAACACAGGCAATGTTTGATTCACCCGGAGACACAAAACTAAAGGTCCAATCATGTCCTTCATCACCTTGAGTAGTAAAGACCTTTGTCTTTTTGCTTGAAGAGGTAGCTCCACTCATTGATTTGTCTTGACGGTTGAAGGTTGAGAACGGATTTCCGTTACCTGTTTTCTTGGGCTTTACACATTCACGTTTGAAATGCCCCTTTTCACCACAGTTAAAGCAAGTAACTTTGGTTTTTTCAAAACCAAAGGTTGTGTCTTTTGTGGCTACCAAGTTCTGTCTTGAATTTTTCACAAACTTTTTTTCCCTTCTTACAGCACTAGCAAACGCCCACATGATATCCATTCTCTCTAATTCATTTTCATCCACCTACTCATAATCTTCATCTGCAAGATGGCAATTGCCAATCTTCCCTGCAACTAGACCATCATAGGAATGGACAACAACTTCCAGAAGATCCATGTGTTCCCTTGCAACTTCCACAGTGCTATTTCTGAGATTCTCGGTCTTCAACTTAGTAGCATTGGCTTCATGCACTATATATTGGGTAGGGGATGACCCTGACGTTTCTGGTCCTGAAGCGGTGGTTTAGGAAGGAGCTGCTGAACTAGACACAAAGATGTTTGAAGTGGTGCTCTTGAACTGGTTAGAGTAGGAGATGAGTTATAAAGTGAAGGATTTTGGTCGTAGGATCCTTTCTGTGACCTATACTTCATCCTCAGTTCCTCCTCCCTTAATTTCAGGATGAAGTCATTCATGTCTAATTTTGCAAGAACATTGTTTTCTCTCATATTAGACATAAACGAGTCCCATTTCTCCGGCAACCATCCGCAAAGCTTAACACTTTATCTTCCATAGACGTTGTTACCCCATGAGTGTGCAGCTCACTAATCAGATAGTAGAATCTATCGATAATACCGTCCAAGCTTTCTTTCTCTAGTGAGGAGAAGTTATCAAACTCCTTCTTAAGAGCCGATGCCTTCAATGCATTTAACGATGCATTCCTATCATATCGTTTCTCCAAAGCTTCCCATAACTTTTTCGCATGTTTGTTCTCAGAGAATTGATGAAAAATATCTTTCGATATCGACTGAGTCAACAAAGCATATACTTTTTTTCAGCATTGTACTTATCTTTCTGCCTATCAGTCGTACCTCCCAAAGTTAGCTTAACACCATGAGCACCGATTGGCATACTATAACCTGTCTCAATGGATTCACAAAGATTTGGATCAACACCATTTAGATATATCTCAACCTCTATTTCCATTGTGGGTAATCATCTAACGTTATAAGTTTAGGTGGTTTAGGTGGTTTATTGTGATTCCCAAATTCATTTTCCAGAAGCAGAAGGTTCTGGATACGAGAGTCCCTTCTGGCAGTAAAAGCAGAGAACTGATCTTTCATCTCTTTAAACTTTGAACTTGAAACCTAGACTAGCTCACTCTTGCGAATGGACCGTGTACGTATGGAGTACTAACTGATAATGCGTGAAACCAGATCAAACAGTGCGGAATCCTATTTGATTGATGATCCAATTAGTGAGAACGCAATCCCGATCAATCTAACTATTAAAGAAACGTAATGAACAAGTAAAAGAAGATCAGATGCGAACTATGAGCTTGGAATAGTCTTTCTGGATGCTCTGGATGGCTAGGTTATGAGTATGTGTCAAAAATATCTCAGTTGTTATGTTTTTCCACGAATTAGGTGGTATTTATAGGTTTGCAGTCTTCATTCGTGCGACTGAACCATTAGCATGGTTCAGTCGTGCGACTAACCTATGCGATTGATTCATACGCACGATTGAAAGTTCAGTCATGCGACTAAGTCAATCTCATGTCTCACTCATAGAACTGATCCACTCGTCTGGTTTAGTCATGCGACTGGTTCATTAGCATGATGAGTCCATAAGTATAGTCTATTAGCATGAATCATCATATAACTCCTTCAAACCTATATAATAAGTTTATTATACTTTAACACACAATAATACTTTGAAATATTAGCATTATAAACATCAATCACATATTATATTTCATTCAACCCATTCATTATATATATGTAAGACATGACAGACTTTTACATTAAGCATAACAACTAGGGACATGTATCAACAAATTTCTTCATCATAGAATCAACATAATTTCACTAATTGATGAAGATCCATCTTTTGTCCGGTTCACTTGCAATCTTAAGCAGAAAGTGAGTTTGCCCATTGCACTCATCTAAAACTTGGAATGCATTAGCTCTTTAAATTCTTTACAGAGTTATTTATTTGTTAAGCTGAAGATGATATCATCCACATAAGTGGTATGAGATATTATCATCATTTCTTTTTCATGCCATTTCTTCTTTATGAAAAAAATATAATTAATCTTTCATCGTTCATCCTCGTGTTGAAAAAGAAATGATAATAATATCTCATACCAATTCTAAGTGGTTTGATGTAGACCATACAAGTTTTGTGAAGCTTGTACACTCTACCTGAGCAATCTGAGTTCTTAAATCTTAGTGGTTGAAGGGCAAAAACTTCTTATGTGTTCTTTCCATATTAGAACGCACACACGAGATCCATTTGGTAAAAGGTAAACTTCATGAACGTAAAATACGTAAGGAAAAGTCTAATAGCTTCTAGTCATGCTATTGGTTCTAATACTTTGTCATAATCAATTCCTTTTTCTTGTATGCATCCTTGGGTAATTAACCGTGCTTTGTTTCCTATCATATTCCCTAAATCATATGTTTTGTTTTTGTATAGCCATCTGCTTCTAATATGATAATGTCCTTCTAGAAGATCAACCGGTTTCCATACTTGTTTCTATAATTGAAGAAATGCTTCCACCATTTCCTTAGTCAAACTTTTATCTTGAAGTGCGTTCGACTAAGGAAGCAAGAGCACATACATATTATGGCTATGTTGGGCCTGCTTCTTGTCATTTGCTCATTTAATTCACAAGTAATATTTCATGCTACATGAGCCTTGTGTACTTCTAATGCAGGGATAACATTAGCTTGAATGTATACTTCAAGATGTAAGACATTCAGATTAGCTTGATGAGAGCCATCATTGGGATGAAAGTGTCCGAAGAGTCATGGTAATAATAAATTATTCCTCATGCTAAACATTAGGTTTCATTATTTACTTTCACCATATTATCAATAACTTCTAAACCATGTGCATTTTAATGAACTTTTGGAGATATGTTAGGTGAAGTTATTTCCACTATGGAGCAACTTTTATAAAGCACTTTTATCTGTTGTTTGTCTTGGATGATCAGCCATTAATGGAATATTTGAAGGTTGAGAATGTGTAGATGATGGTGGCATCATTGGAAAATCATCTTTCCCCACTTCAGGTGAACCATTTAATCTAGTTGCATTAGAATCATCTGAATTTGGCAAAACAGACTGATTAAATGATTTTGTATGAGAGTCAGTATCATACAACTACTCAGGACCGCTTGATGGTTTGGGAAAAAAAGCATTCATTGAGTTCAACATAAATTGATTCATCAATTAATTTTAATCAAGGATTAAACATTCTAATTGATTTAGAAACTAATGAGTAACCAACAAAGAATTTTTCATTTGATTGTAATGAAAACTTTTCCAAACGATCTATAGTGTTTGATACTAATATAGGACATCCAACTAATTTATAAAATAAGATGAAAGAAAAGTTAATATGGAGTTGTATTGCTCGCTTTCTTTATTAGTGTTCTATTTTGCACATTATAAGTTATGTTGAAGGATTCTACCTAAAAATGATTTGCAATTAGCATCTGTCAACATGGTTCTTTGGTTCTTTCTGCCTTATTAGTGTTTTGTTTCTCCTTTCAACTACTCTATTTTGTTGTTGAAGAGTTCTAATTGCACTTTATTGATGAACAATACCCTTTCTAGTGCAAATTAAATTTAAAATCATTTTTCAATTCTATTACATTATAACTTCATAAACTAATTATTATTTTGAAGTAAATTGAAAACCAAGTAAACCTTGAATAAACGTGAATGATAAAATCCTTCATGATTTGAGCTAATTCATTCTAGGAGCTTCTCGAGGTACCATTAAGTCATCATCTTTTGTAATAAAGGCATTATTAACAGAATGAGTTTTAGATGGAAAATTGTAGCCATAAATTATTTGTGGTCCACCCAACTTCTTTTGTTTGTCATCCAACTCTAGACCCTCTATCTTGACGACCATAATGTTGAAGCTTCTAATACCAAGATCCAATGTGTTCTTGATTATTGCGACACTTTGTTTCCAACTTTCATGTAGAGAATGTATCATCTTCTTATTTCATCTTTCTCTTTATATGTCACCTCAATTATCTCTACATCGTTGATCAGTTAGACAAATTTGTGAAGTGGCAACGAGATGGATTCACCTTTGACATTGAGAAAGGTTTAATATTAATACATCAGTTTGTCCTTTTTCATATTAGTAGCCTCTTCGCTTCCTTGACACAAGATGTACAATGTGTCTCATACACCCTTGGCTGTGATGTACTTTTCAAGTATTTTAAGCACACCCATTTTCGGTGCAAAAGTAATGTAGGAATAAGCCTTCATATCTATCTTAATCTTCTTGTAATATTTAGTATCGAGATCCACTGATGATGTTCAATAGGATTACATATAGGTTTGTATTGATATGCATCAAGGGCAGTAGGGATATATGGTCCCTTACAGATTGAGACCCACTAGTCTTGCTCTATAGAACTGATATAATTCATGAATTGTATTTTCCATTAATTAAATTATGATTAATGTTTCAATACCGGTGGTTTTGGGTTATGATCAAGTTCAAATGAATCCATTGTTGATTGTTTTATTTTAAATTGTTTCAAAATTTATTTGCCTAATTTTAAACTTAGATGAATTAGTTTGAGGTTGATTTTAAGTGCAAATAGTACAAACAGTCCAAATCAGTCAACTGAAAAGTCAAATTTAGCAAGAACTTGAATCAATGTAATAAACAATGCAATTTGTAGAAAATATGATGAACAATACAATACTAAAATTAGCAAATTTGATGCATAGTAACAACACTTTACGCAAAGTACAAAACAATATCAAATAACTAAATACTGTAAACATGATTTGTCACAAACTCGATGAACATTCAATCGTGAATGCGAAGAACAGTGTTTAACTATTCTTTTTTATTTTGGTTTGAATTTCTCACTTGTTTCACTCAAAGTCGTAGTGTAACCTTTTGATTACAACTCTAACTAATATCTGGTCATTTTGCTCACAAACACTTTCTGTTTTTCTTGTTTTAATGGTTTGAATTTAAGAATTTGTTCAAACTAGTACTCGAAGACATTAGATTATCAATCCATGGTTAATTGATGATACATTCGTGTTTCAATTGATGAATAATAAATTTTACTAGAAATTTAAGTTGTAGATCAAATTTTAATTTTAGATGAATCAAAAGATCAATAGAAATTCAAATCAAATTGGCGATAAGATCTAAAATCAAGAGGCGAGGCTTTGATACGAATTGACCGGTGAATTTCTAGTTGACACAATATGTTGATTGAGCCTATTGAATCATTACACTGGAATTAGAAAGATCAATAATTAAATATGCTAAGAACAAGTTGAATGTACTGATAACATTAGTTTTGTATTGATATGCTTTTTACCAAGTACAAAGTAGGGTTCAGAATTCAAAGTTGCACAAATGAAATTTTAACATTTTATTTATAGCTTAACAAAAAGGTTGTACTATTACTGAACTATCTTGACTATTTTTACATCAGCATTACATAGTCAAAATAGCACCAAACAAAATCAACATTTCTTTAAGTCTTCATAAGCATTTATTTTGCTCATTCGCACTCATTAACACGGATGACAAAAGCCTTGTGCATATTTCTTCAGTCAAACATAAGCATTTCTTGTGGTTAATCCACATTAATTAACGGGGATGAACAAATGCTTTGTTGGAATCTAATTGTTCTTCCCCATTTGACTAATGCCAATGACCACGTCTTATGTTTTCTTTTTATACACATTTATTTTTGTAACATCCGTATTTAATGACTTGTCTTGATTAATATACTTTACCCTTATTGACTCTATTAGTCGTAATAGCATTAGCTCTCCGCATAGGTTCTTGTACATGTGAAAAATATGAAATGAGTGTATTTCACATTACTTAGTTTGTATCACGTTTGAATTCGTATGATGTAGTGCTTTAAATATTTTAAATGGATATGATTTTGAAAATAAATGCAATAAATATTTAGAAAAATTTAATTTTATTAGACTTTATGCATCGGGTGATTAACCAAATTTGTTTTACATATTTTTCTTGTGTCACATGTCAACATTGTTAATTTATTCTAATAATATGGAAATTATTTACTTGATAATAGCTTACATGTTAATCCATGTGTCCGAAGCATTTAAACTGATAATGTCGACGCACGCGGGTTTAGCACATTTTTATCTTTTTTGCTTGCTTTATTTGCTATTGATCGTTTGGATAAAGTTTCTAAATGAATATCGATGAAAATATTTATAGTTGATTGTCATGACATACAACATGTCGTGATTGTTATAAATATGGGTCCGAACGATTGATCATAAGCTTACAACAACTTACGTTTTGACTTGTTAAGTTCATTTAAGGTTACCGAATCAGGGTTCCAATGGACTTCGTAGTTATAACAAGTTGTGATTGTTATTTTAGGGTTGTTATAAATATGTCTCTCTGTCACTCTCGCTTCTCCCTTCTCTGAATCACTCATTTTCAAATTTTGGATTTTTCTAAAATCAATATTTTCTAGAATCAATATTTTCTTAAAATATAGTTTACGAAAAATTAAAACTAGATTCCTTGATTAAAAATACCATTTTCAAATATCAAAAAAATAAATATGATAAAGTTTCTAAAACAACATACTATTTAAAAAATATGTAATATCTTAAAACGGTCGTTCTAAAGCAAAAGTATTATAATGAATCAAATTTTTTTGAAAAAAATATTATTTTAAACAAAAATAATTATAAACTGAAGTTTAGACAATGAGAATTTTACTAAATCCATAGCCTAATTAATGTAGTTTCTGAAATACAAAAAAACTATCTATAAAATATAATAAAAAATTCATAGTTTTTTTTAAATCGATTTTCTATGAAAAAGAGGTTTCTTGAAAAAAAAAATTTTAGAATGATATGTTTAACAATTTTTTTTTTAAATTAAACTTTATGTAAAGAATATTGTAACTAAAAGTATTTACTTATGCGTAATTCTATATTATCTTATCCCAAAATAACATTTTATAGTTACTAACTCGTTATAAATATTTAGTAAATTCTTATTCAAACCATAAAATAGACGAAAATTCTAACATGATAATTGTAAGGGTTTAACCCAAGGGCTTAGAATCAAATAAAGATAAAAATTAAGTTCAGGACAAACCAGAAGTTTACAGTTACCACGCGAGAAGTATACGTAGAATCGGTTTTTGTCAGTAAACACTTCTTTTCTCTCAAATTCACTTAGTCACACTAGATTTGATGATGCAGAATTCCTTCTAAGAGTTGATAGTAATATATTAAGTAATCTAAACACAGGAATATAATTTTCAAGGTACTTGTATATATTACTTCTCAACTCAAAGTGTTACAAGACTTTTACAAGCATATTACATGAGTTTTACAATGATAAAACTGTATATACTATCATCTATTGCCGGATATACTTTGATACTAGCTGGAAACCTATAAGAAAATACTAGTTGCTAAAGAAATGGTATCTTAGATTAAATATTATCTAAGATATGGTAGTCATGACATGTCTATGACTTATCTTTTTTCACCAACTAAAGTTAGTTACTGTACTAACTGATAGAGAATGAATAGTGAAATAATATATGGTCATGCGCGTGGGAAAACACCATGCAATATCTCAAAAATTTGTAGCGGAGTGTCAAAAGGACCATGCTTATGTCCACTGGTTCATAGTAGATTCTTCCGAGACTTGAGGCTTTCTTCAGGTCTTCATACTTCGGAAGTCTTTGTATTGATTTCTTCTATGTGTTGAATTTGGAAGAAGGAAGACCTTGTCTTGGAAGTTGGAGTTTCCTTTTGGAAGATTCTTCAAACATAAACATCAGAAGCTCAGCATTTGCCTTCGGAATAACTTCATTTGCCTACTGAAGTTCTTCATCAGTTCTACCAAAATTATCTAAGTTTTTGGTTTTGGTTGCACCAACCTTACTTGATCCAACAAACTCCCTCTTGGCTGATGTTATCAAAACCTCACTTGTTTCTGCTTCTCAAAACTTTCGGAACCAGGGACAGAAGATATTCGTCTGTTTCCTTGTCTTTCCCAGAAGTGGTGCTCAAAAGTTTGTACAAATCATTCATATACATGAGATCTAGTCTGTCACTCTGAATGATGTGTACCCTACTGTTATGGTATTCTGAAGAGAGTTAGTTAACGGGAGTTATACTCATACTCCCATCTAACTATAGACTCAAGTTTAAGACCTTCAACCATTTGAACAAAGGCTTTGCCTTTGGTTGCTAATCCTTCCCTTTCATCTTTCCCTCTTTGTTTCAACTCTTCTTCAATCTTCGTCTTAACGGTTAGCTCGGCCAGATAAAGACTACTTAGATGATTTCTGATATGAGCAACTATTCAAAGTTGGAGGGGTTAAAGAATGGCTTCTATGCTAACTCAACAATATTGAACCTTCTTAAGTGTAACAGAGATGAGGCATTAAGCATGTTCATCTCACCATTCTCTCTCTCAACAACAAAGTTATGAGAAGAGTCTTCAAACCTCCACCAGATTATGTTCTTTCTTGGCACAAGGGTTGACTTGGTAGTCTGTCCCCTTTCTTTGAATCCAGTAGAGTCACCAACCTTGTTCTTAGTTTCTTCTCCTCTTCATTTGGTGAGTCAGAGTTGAGGCCAAAAAGTTTAATGACTTGGTCCAATGTTCCTCTTGGCAGATCAATAATTTTTTCTCTAGTGAGGGAACATGAGGAGCCATCAACACAGGTTAGCTTGACTCACCCCTCCTCATAAGAGATATCGCTCAAAGTTGTACATTTGATGAGCTTTATCTTTCATCTTGATCTCCTTGAATTCCTCCAAAGAGAGATGTTTGGAAGGCTGAGAGGATGACTTGGGTGGTTGTTAGGTAAGTAATGGTGTTTGGGTTCTGGGGAGTGTTTTGGGTTTGAGGATGGGTAGTTAAGGTGGTTGTGTGAGGATTAGGGTGTTGGAGCATATGTTTTCATATATAGTGTGCCCGTCGCTTGACAAATAATCTAGGCTTAATTTAATGCACCTAATATGTTGTAAACACATGAAACTGAGTCATGCGCAGGAGCATATGCGAATGAGATTCATTTGTATGACTGAGCCATGCAAATGGGCCAATCGTGCGACTGAGAAAATCTATTGGGCCATTCGTAAGACTGAACCATAAGTATTGTCTAGTCGTACGATTGAACCATATGCATGGTCCAATCGTACGAGTTGGCCCAGTCGCATCTGATATGGACTGAGGCCTATAAATACTAGTTTCATTGTGTAGAAAAGGGTTAAGTAGTATGCCCGGGGCCTAGGTGCTGCTGGATGAGAGGGGAAATTATGCTCGATCTCCCCTTGCCAAGAGTCTTGATTCTTATGTTCAACAAGCTTGTAATCATTAGGTTTTATCAATGAAACCATTATATTATTGTTCGTTCTATTGTTTGTCTCTTGGTTTTGGTTTTTGTTTCCTTCCGTTAAGAACACGCTCGGATGTCAACCGATCTAGTGACTTCATAATTGGTATTAGAGCCGGTTACTGCTAGAATGACCTAACAATCATTATAGCAACCCGAGCTCTTGATTTTTGGATCTATTTCATGTTCTTTGACGTTAAACCCACTTCATGTTCTTCGTGTTTTGCTCACATCTTGTTACGTGTGTTGTTTCTTGGTTAAAATTGAACTTAAACCCACTTCATGTAAAATTCATCAGATTAGGGTTTTTGACAGCCATGGCGGCTGCAGATCTGAAAATCGGCATGCAGATCCGTTCATGCGACTGGACCATGCTAATGGACCATTCGTACGACTAGACCATGAGACTGGACCAGTCTTATGTCCAGTCGTGCGATTGGACCATGAGATTGGACCAGTCTTATGTCTAGTCGTACGCTGGACCATGAGACTAGACAAGTCTTATATCCAGTCGTGCTACTGGACTAGTCTTATGTTCAGTCATGCTATTGGACCAGTCTTATGTCCAGTCATGCTACTGGACCAGTCTTATGACCAGTCACACGAATATATCATCCGTATCATCCATTCACATGTATGTGATATTTGTCCTCCATGTCATACAAATGAACGGTGTTCCAGACCAAAAAAAGGGTCTGGAACTGCTCTTGCACAGATTTGAGGATAAGCAAAGCATATACACTCTGAGGTTCTTTTGTCAAATAAATTTGATGAATACCCCATTATTCGTTGGACTTCTAGAATAGAGGAATGTAGTTAGAACACAAAAGAGAGAAGAGAACATGTCAGCAGTCGGTGCTGATTTTGTGAGGAAGTCAGGAGCATCTGACTATTTATGGGCCAATCAAGTTATATTTATCCGCATAGAGAGGATTCGGATTCTTAGGGGGGATCTATGTATAGAGAATTGAAGACACAATCAGAGAGTGATGATATGAGCTGGTTTCTGATGATGAATCTGAGTGCATGCTGATTTGTTTAAGATTGTCAGTTGTGGATTGGAACCTTCTACTTTTTGCCCAATACACCGTATGAACACGCCAGGAGAGCACAATGTTAATACATTGGGATATGCTGAATTCAAGGGGGAATTTCTGCAGGTGTTAATGTTAATCAGGTTAGCCTATGTGAAGATTGGAGCAATGGAAAACTGTTCATGTCATTATTTGGAAAAATCAGTCAGATGGGGAATCTTGCTGCTATGATGGTGTTTTGCAAAGTAAACGAAAGCTATTGTGCCTAAATTCATTTTCAGGGATACTGTAGCAACCTGACGGATCAATGACGTTGGCTAATATGGTTTTTCTTTTGATTCTATTGGCAACCAGAGCAAAGATTGACTGAAGATTGTAAGAGGTGTTATCTACTATTCGCAAAGAACGTCCAAGGGGAAATTTGTTGAAGCATATATTGTCATATATATTGTGCCCGTTGCTTGATGAATAGTCTAGGCTTAATGTAATACACCTGATATGTTGTAAACACATGAAACTAAGTCATTCGCAGGAGCATATGCGAATGAGACTTAGTCGTACAACTGAGCCATGCTAATGGACCAGTCGTGCGACTAAGAGATGCTATTGGGCCATTCGTAAGACTAAACCACAAGTATGGTCCAGTCGTACGATTGAACCATATGCATGTTCCAATGATACGAATGGGCCCAGTCATATCTGATATGGACTAAGGCCAATAAATACCAGTTTCATTGTGTAGAAAGGGTTAAGGACTATGTCCGGGGCCTAGGTGCTACCAGATGAGTGGGGAGATCATGCTCGATCTCCCCTTGCCAAGAGTCTTGATTCTTATGTTTAACGAGCTTGTAATCATTAGGTTTTATCAATGAAACCATTATATTATTGTTCGTTTTATTGTTTGACTCTTGGTTTTGGTTTTTGTTTCCTTCCGTCAAGAACACGCTCGGATGACAACCAATCCAGCGATGTCACATAGGCTATGGTTGATGATGTAGCTTCATGAGTGTATGGCTTTGAGGTTGACTCAATTTTGATACGAAAAAGGAAAGGGATTGGTTTAGGTTGAGGTTGGGGTTGAGGTGTTGGTCTGAAAGTCATCCCTTGTACCCTTCTATGCATCTCTTTCCTTCTTCCCAAGCGAATGTCAGCATTTATGTCATTAACATGACGTTGAAAGGTCTTCTTGGACATAGGACCCACTTAGATATTCTTTCATCTAGGCTTTGTCACCTAGCTTCTTGACAACAGCAAGTCTAGCTTCTTCCTCCTTCTTCTTCTTCTCTCTCAGTTTCTCATTGGCAACTTTCTTTCTCTCTTTCTTCATTTGATCTTGCTCTTTCTTAAAAAGTCACAAGATCATGTAATTGTTATGAGGAGTTAATTCCTTAAGAGAGAATCCCATGGAGCTTAGGAAAGTTATCCTTTTGCTCCTTAGCTACTAGTCAGCTTCTTCTTGATTTCTCTTCCATTCTTCCTCTAAGTCCAACCTTACTACTTCTTCTTCTTACTCAATCCACACAGTGTTGCCATTTCTAACTCAATCAGCTCATCTAGTGGTAGTAGGAGCACATCTTCATTAACATCTCCAAGATTGACAAGCCTGTCAATGATCTCCACCTTCCTTCTATTATTTATCGCCTCCTAGTTGGCTATAGCTACTTTACTACTTGTAGCTAGCAACTTTCCAGTGGGGAGTGTACCTTTCCTTTTCAGATTTTCTAATGTTTCTTTCTCTTGAAGTTCTTCCACAGTTATATTCCTTTTACCTTTGGTCTTTTCGGAAGTTCTAGACTTTGGAGATTCTTGTGTAGAGGTTTTAGGTTGGGAGGTGGTGATTGGAGCATGTGGTAATGATGTTGTTTAAGTGAGAGGTTGGTTGAGAAAATCCTCAGTATTTACCTCAGATGCTAGTTTGAGAATTGCATCTGTAATAATCAGATTATCGGATAAAAAGAATAACCCTTCCGCAGCTTCTATCTCAGCTTCGAAAGATTGAAATGGTTCTTCTGAGGCTTTGAATTCAGCTTTGGAAGTCTATGGGATTGCACTACTATCCTAACTATTTCAATTGCTAGGCTAACTGTTTCAATTGCTAGGCCATCGCTCCCCATTTCCCCTTCGAAGTCAGTCTTAGGTTCAATGTGTATCTTAGGTTGACCAACGTCTTGGACAATGGTTGAAGGTGCATTTAACGTTTAAAGCTCTTCAGGTCCAAAGTATGCAACAACAACATCTTGGCTTGGCCGTTCAATGGAAGATCCCATCTAGAAGTTGGGAAAGAACCTGTTTAGTTCTTTAAGTATCATTGGGTCCATTTGAAGAACAATTGGGGGATGCTCAGGGAATACTATTGCTTGTTGAGTAGGATATCTTGAAGTTAGAGTTGAGAGAGCTAAACATTATAGTTCCTCTAAACACTCTCCTTCTTTTTGGTAGCATCATCCTGAGAGCTTGATGAGCTAGACGAAGAGGTCCAGGAAACCTGAATTGATACATGCCTAACTGATCTTTCAATCTGTTCCTTAGCTAGTTTGGCCTTGATACTATCAATCTCAAGTTGCTGAGTGTCAGACCTATCCTCTAAAGTCACAACCTTAGATTCAAAGTTTGAGACTTTAGAAAGTAGGTCACTAAGGGTGAGTTGTAGACTTTCCTTATCTTTTTATGAAGAATCATAGGGAGATGAGGTAACATATGTGGTATGTTCATCCACACCACCAGATATGGTTTATTGGCACCCTAATTTCCTCTGCCTAATGATGTCTCTTTCAGAGTCATCAAAGGGCACTATTACCGCAGATTCAATCTTGAAAATATTTTTTGGGTTTTGTCAAATGTAAAACACTTAGTTTAACCATTTAAACTATGAAAACGTAGAGGAATTAGAGGTTTAACATATGGTTTATAATGTGAAATTTTTTGCCATATTAAACCACCAACAAAACCCAAGAATGAGGATCTAAATGTATGTGAAACATATGCTATCAAACACACAAAACACCATAGGGTGTTAAAAGAAAACAACCTTCTAGTGCAAATATTGTAGATGAAAGAATGATGTTCTTGAAAGTGTAGCCTTCAAAAGGAAAGCCTCAAGATTGTATACCCACAAGCCTTAACAAACACCTAATCTTGTTAGGTATAAGAACACCAAGATGTACTCCTTTTGAACAATCCAAATCAGCCAAGAAAAATTTGAAATGCTGCCAACAAAAACGATTTTCCAGCCCTTTCTTTCTTCCTTTTGAACGAAATTGGTTGTTCCTTTTGAGAGGTTTTGCTTTGTGTGTGTGAGAGAAAAGTGTGTTAGATAGTTGAGTGAAAGAGTGAGTTAAGTCTTGCAAATAACAAGACAAAACACAAGCTGCCAACAGCCCATAATGGGCGGCCGAAATCATCATCCCAAAATAGGTTTCCCTCCCATTTGAAAGTTTTATAAAATACTCTTTCAACCATAAGATTTCATAAAATTAAAACCCCTTTTAATTTTATAATCATAACACACTTTTATTTGTTATTATTTAACTAACTTAAATAATGAAACAAATAATATCTGATGAACAAACTATCCATATAATGTTGTTCTACCACAAAGAAATGTTTTAGAAAACTCATTTTTTAAATTGGTGTTAATGTTTATTTGTATGATCTCATCAACAAACAAACATTTATTGGTGTTTGTATAGCTTGTTATTGGGTATGACCTGACTTGAATCATAACGTACTAACCACATCAATCTTGTATGTGTCTTGGGCATACGAGGTCCAACAATCTCCCACTTGCACAAGATTCATAGAAGATTGATACAAGCAGTAAATACTGCCTAACAACGGTTTACTACCCTTAACACGTATGACTAAGTGCCGTTCAATAACATCATCCCCTTCAAGTACCATACTTGAAATGTTTTAGGTGAATCAATCATCTATCCTTTTGTCGCAGATGTCATGTTAAATCCTAGAGACACAGAGTGATCATTCTCCGTTGATTTAACTTTATCAGGCCTTAGACATCTTACTCTCAACGAATAAGAGGAACAAATTCCATCTTGACAACATACGTCTCTCACAATTACCTTGTATCATACCTGAACTCAGACTTATGTACTTCCATGTTTCAGAACAATGAAGAGCTAAGTCAAAGTATAATATTCGGTAAATATCAAGACCCAATATGTATCTTAGGTCAGAGGATACCAAATGATGTTCGCCTTTACTCAAAATTACTTATGATCAATCAGGAAGATTCCATGTAGTAATATTTGAGATGCAGGTCAGTCCAATATTTGCATCCCACAAATATCTATGAACTTTGGCAGCAACCTTTTGCTCTACATTCATCTAACTAAATGTCTACCGATCCAAGTTCATAATAGCATTACCTTCATGCTCGTTCCCACAAGCATGAACAACTACGGATATTCTGAGTAAAATCTTCACTCATGGATTTTAAACATGCAAAATAGGAATATTAGTTGAATCATTATAACCAAATAATTCATTCAAGTAATAAAGGGTTACAATATCTCAATACAAAATTAAAGATCAAATCCAGTCACTAGAATATTGAAGTCCCATGGCACAAGCATGACTTTCATGCTTTGCCTTTTCAAGAAGCTTCGTGAGTGGATCCGCAATGTTTTGATCCGTGTGAACTTTGCGAATATATATCTTTCCCTTTTCAACTTCATCCCTTATGTAGTTGAATCTTCGTTCAATGTGCCTAGTCTTTTGATGTGCACGGGGTTCCTTGATTTGAGCAATCGCACCCTCGTTATCACAAAGAATTTCTAGGGGGTCCTGAATGGAAGGAAACACCCCTAGATCTGTAATGAACTTCTTTAACCATGCAGCTTCCTGAGCTACTAATGAAGCAGTAATGTATTCTGACTCTGTAGTTGATAATGCCACTACATCTTGCTTAGAGCTCTTCCAAGAGATTGCTCCTCCATTCAAGATGAAAATGTACCCCGATTGTGATCGTGAATCATCCTGATTAGTTTGGAAACTCGCATCCGTGTAACCTTTTACTACAAGCTCTTCTTCACCAGATCCATAGATTAGGAACATATCTTTAGTCCTCCTTAGGTACTTAAGTATGTTCTTAACAGCCATCCAGTGACTGCTTCCAGGATTTTGTTAGTATCGGCCTGTCATGCTCAAGGCGCATGACATGTCCGGTCTAGTGCATATCATTGCATACATGATGGATCCTATGGCAGACGCATACGGGATTCCCTTCATTTTATCTTGCTCATCCTTTAAACTTGGACATTGAGTCTTACTCAATATCGTTCCTCTTTGAATAGGTACGGTACCTTTCTTGGAGTTTTCTATCTTGAACCTTTTCAAGATCTTATCAATGTATGCACTTTGATTCAAACCTATCAACCGCCTTGATCTATCCCTATAGATCTTTATTCCTAAAAATATGGGCGGCTTCACCAAGATCCTTAATGAAGAATAGCTTCCAAGCCAGGCTTTTACACCTTCCATGGTTGGAATGCCATTTCCAAATAGTAGAATGTCATCGACATACAATACCAAGAAAATGGTGATGCTCCCACTAGCTTTCTTATATACACATGCTTCATCAGTTTTTTGATGAACCCAAATTTGGTTATCTCTTCATCAAAATGGTGATTCCAACTTCTTGATGCTTGCTTCAATCCATAGATTGATTTCCTTAAATTGCATACTTTGTTAGGATCTTCTGAGTTGACAAAACCTTCAGGCTGAGCCATATAGACATCTTCCTCAAGATATCCATTTAGAAAAGCGGTTTTGACATCCATTTGCCAAATCTCATAATCATAATGAGTAGCTACGGCAAATAATATCCAAATAGACTTTAGCATTGCAACTGGTGAGAAGGTCTCGTCATAATCAAGCCCTTGAGTTTGAGTGAAACCTTTTGCTACAAGTCTAGCTTTATAAGTATCCAAGTTTCCATGCATATCGGTTTTCTTCTTGAAAACCCACTTACTTTCAACTATCTTGGAGTTAAGAGGTGGTTCAACCAAGTCCCACACTTGGTTGTCATACATGGATTGCATCTTAACGTTCACAGCTTCAAGCCATTTGTCACAATCCAAATTGGACATTGCATCATGATAGGTGGTTGGTTCATCAGAATCTACCACATAGCATCCATCTACGAAAAATCCATATCTTTCAGGTGGATTACTAATCCAACTAGATCTGCGAACATTCTGTGTAATTTGATCAACCACTTGATCATTTTTAACATCCTCACGTTGAGTGCTAGTATCAACCAAACGTGTATCGGTTTGTGGTTCTTGGTCCTCCTCAAGATCCATAGTTCTACTGTTAGTTCCTTCCGTAAGGAACTTAGCTTCTAAGAACTCAGCCTTCTTGGAAACAAACTCCTTTTGTTCCAATGGATCATAGAAATAATACCCACAGAATCTCTGGGATATCCAATGAAGATACACTTAGTGGAACGACTTTCTAGCTTGTTTGAGGTGGGAGTCTTAACATAAGCCTCACAACCCCATACCTTTAAATATGACAGTGATGGAACTCTACCATGCCATATTTCAAAAGGTGTCATTTCCACTTTCTTGGTTGGGGCCATATTCAAAATACGGGCCCCAGAGAGGAAAGCAAAACCCCAAAATGATAGAGGCAGTGAGCTTCTAGCCATCATAGATCGAACCATATCTAATAGAGTTCGATTTCTCCTCTCGAACACACCATTATGTTGTGGTGTTCCAGGTGGAGATAGTTGTGAGACAATACCACAACTTCTAAGATGATCTCTAAAAGCATCACTCAGGTATTCACCTCCTCTATCGGTGCGGAGAATGTTTATCTTCTTATTAAGTTGATTTCTACTTCATTTTGGAAGATTTTGAACATTTCAAAAGCTTCATCTTTGTGTCTTAACAAGTACACATAACCATATCGACTATAGTCGTCGGTAAAGGTAATGAAGTATCTTTCATGGTACCTAGTCATTGGCTTAAAAGACCATATACATCCGAATGTATGATGCCTAATAAATCTTTTGCCCGTTTGGACATGCCACTAAAAGGTGCCTTAGTCATCTTACCTTGTAAACAAGATTCACATACATCGAATGAATCATATTCATTTGCTTTTAAAAGACCTTTCTTTTGAAGTGTTTGTATGCGCTTCTTGTTTATATGACCAAGACGGCAATGCCAAAGATAGGTATCACTAAAATCTAATTTTAGTTTTTTAGTGGTGGTTTGGTACAATGAGCTATCATATAATGTGTTTTCGCGAACCAATTCATAAATACCATTAACAGGAATAGCTTTAAAATAAAACGTGCCATTTAAAGAAACTTGAATTTCATTCTCAATAAATGACAAAACATAACCATATTGTCTTAATTGGGCAATAGAAATAGTGTTCCTAGTCAAACTAGGAGTATACAAAATATTGTTCAAAATTACTTCCAAACCATTTGGAAGCTTCAAGATGTAGTCTCCTCGGCCTTCAACTTGAACCTTTGCCCTATTGCCCATGAAGAGGCTCACATCCCCTTTCTTGAAGTCCTTACTTCTTTTGAACCCCTGCAATAAGTTGCAAATATGAGTTCCACATCTGGTATCGAATACCCATGTGTTAGAGGATATTAAATTTAGACCAATATGGATCATGAAACATGTACCTGAGGTTTGCCCGACATCCCTCTTTGCTTGCAACTCTTTGAGATGGACTGGGCAATTTCTTACCCAATGTCCAATCTCCCCACACTTAAAACATGGGTCATTTGAAGCAACCTTTTGCTTCTTCTCCGCTAGTTTTGGTAGTGGCGCTCTAACCACTCCCTTCCCTTTCCCCTAATGTGTCCTTTACCCTTGGCAACATTTGCCTTGGGTGCGGGGTGAGGCCTCTTGTTGTTCCCACCTTCATTGATGGTGAGAACGGGTAAAACCCTTTTACCCATGGCCGCCTCGACAGTTTTGAGCATAGAGTGAAGCTTACTTATGTTCTTGTCCCACCCGTTCATGTTGTAATTCATGACAAAATCGTCAAACCTTTTTGACAAAGAGTTGAGGATCAAATCCGTAGCCAACTCTATCAAGATGGGACAATTAAGCCGTTCGAGGCGGTCAATGTGGCTTTTCATCTTAAGTACATAAGATGAAACAGATTGGGTGTCGTCCATACGACACGCGTGGAGTGCTCAAACCATTTCAAAGCGCTCAACCCGTGCTTGTTGTTGGAACGTTTCCTTCAACTGGGTTATCATGTCGTATGCTCCATGATGTTCATACTATGAAGTCGGTTTTGGATCGATAAATATCCGAGCATGTTCTTGACGGAAGGATAAACAACAGCACCAACCAAAAGTCAAACAATAATAAGAACTATAATTGAATGGTTTCATTGATAAAACTTAATGATTACAAGCTCATTACAACATAAGAATCAAGACTCTTGGCAAGGGGAAGATCGAGCATGATCTCCCCTCTCATCCAGCAGCCCTAGGCTCCCGAGCACACACTCTCTAAAACCCTTAAACTCTCTACACATTGAAACTGGTATATATAGGCCTCGGCCCATATTAGATGCGAATGGGCCCATTCGTGCGATTGGACCATGCGTATGGTTCAATTGTACGACTGGACCATGCGTATGGTTCAATCGTACGACTGGACAATTCTTATGGTTCAGTCTCACGAATGCCCCAATTGCACCTCTCAGTCGAACGACTTGTCCATTAGCATGGCTCAGTCGTACGACTGAGTCTCATTCGCATACGCTCCTGCGAATGACCCAGTTTCATGTGTTTACAACATATCAGGTGTATAACATTAAGCCTGGACTATTTGACAAGCGACGGACACACTATATATGATTATATAGGCTCCAACAAATTCCCCTTTGGACGTTGCTTGCGAATAGTAGATAACACTTCTTACAATCTTCAGTCAATCTTTGCTCTGGTTGCCAATAGAATCAAACGAAAAACCATATTAGGCAACGTTGCCGATCCGTCAGGTTGCTACCATATCCCTAAAATGAATTTAGGCACAATAGCTTTCGTTTACTTTGCAGAACACCATCATAGCAACAAGATTCCCTATATGACTGATTGTTCCAGATAATGATATGAACAGTTTTCCATTGCTTCAATCTTCACACAAGCTAACCTGATTAACATCAACACCTGTAGAAATTCCCCCTCACATTCAGCATATCCCAATATATAGTCATTGTGCTCTCCTTGCATCTTCACATGGTGTATTGGGCAAAAGGTTGAAGGTTCCAATCCATAGCTGACAATATCAACCACATCAGCATGCACGAAGATTCATCATCGGAAACCGGTTCACATCATCACTTTCTGATTGCGTCTTCAATTTCTCTATACATGGATTCCCCCTAAGAATGAGAATCCTCTTTGTGCGGATAAATATAACCTGATTGGCCCATAAGTAGTCAGATACTCCTGACTACCCCACAAAATCAACACCAACTGCTGACAACTTCTCTTCTCTCTTTCGTGTTCCAATTACATTCACCTATTCTAGAAGTCCGACGAATAACGGGGTACACATCGTACTTATTTGACAAAAGAACCTCAGGGTGAATATGCTTCGCTCATCTTCAAATCTGTGCAAGAAGCTGTTCCAGACTCTTTTTTTTGGTCTGGAACAAATGCGGAGGAGTCAATGCGGATGGCATATTCGTGTGATTGAACATACGACTAGTCCGGTCGCACGACTGAACATATGACTGGTCCAGTCGTACAAATGGTCCATTCGCATGGCCCAGTCGCATGAACGGGTCTGCACGTACATTTTAAGATCTGCAGCCGCCAAGGCTGCCCAAAACCCTAATCTGATGAATTTAACATGAACCGAAACAAAGTAGGCATCATAAGATTCGAAAGGGTGATAGGAACGTGGTTTCAAATTCGATTTTAACATAGAAGCAACACACGTAACAAGATCTGAGAAAAACACGAAGAACACGAAGTGGGTTTAACGTCAAGATCTGAAATTTGATCCAGAAATCAAGAGCTCGGGTTGCTAGAATGATTGTTAGATCATTCCAACAGTAACCGGCTCTAATACCAATTGTGAAGTGGTTTTGGATAGATAAACATCCGACTCGTGTTCTTGACGGAAGGATAAACAACGGCACCAACCAAAAGTCAAACCATAATACGAACTATACTTGAATGGTTTCATTGATAAAGCCTAACGATTACAAGCTCGTTACAACATAAGAATCAAGACTCTTGGCAAGGTGAAGATTGAGCATGATCTCCCCTCTCATCCGGCAGCCCTAGGCTCCCAGGAACACTCTCTCTAAAACCCTTAAACTCTTTACACATTGAAACTGGTATATATAGGCCTTAGCCCATATTAGATGCGACTGGGCCCATTCGTGCGATTGGACCATGCGTATGGTTCAATTGTACGACTGGACCATGCATATGGTTCAATCGTACGACTGGACCATTCTTATGGTTCAGTCTCATGAATGCCCCAATCGCACCTCTCAGTCGCACGACTTGCCCATTAACATGGCTCAGTCATACGACTGAGTCTCAATCGCATATGCTCTTGCGAATGACCCAGTTTCATGTGTTTACAACATATCAGGTGTATAACATTAAGCCTAGACTATTTGACAAGCGACCGACATATTATATATGACTATATATGCTCCAACACATACTCCTTTTGGAGATCTGGAGTCATACTTGCCAACATAAGGCAAGACACTTGGACCGAGTCCTCAGTGTATTTCACCCAATTATTATAGGCCTCCTCATCATCCTTACTAGGTTGATCGGGAATCGGATGATAAATGAGAAGAAAGAAAACTTGGCAACATGAAAACAAATTCCCTAAGGGTTGCTATCCTTAGGATGATAAATGAGAAGAAAGAAAGGCTGATGAAACCTGAAGAAGAACTAATGAGCAAAATGCCAATAACTAGAATATCTGTCCAAGACATCCAGCTCACCCATAGTGAACATGACTCTTTGGCAAAAGTTCTACATAAGAATCCAGAGTGGCTTGCTGAGCCTTCCTAGTTAAAGCTCAAGAAGGGCTCACCACTGCTAAGATGATTAAAGGTGTGTCTACTTCCTAGGGCAAGACTGATCGGAAGATAACTACCTGGAAGTATGACAGAGATTGGAATACGTTCATGATCAAAAGGATCTTAGGGTTGGTTCAATTCTTTACTGAGTATACTACTTTAGTGAACTCCCTATAGATTCATGATCAGAAAAAACTAGTCAATCTAGAATTGATTAATCATAAGGCTATGTTTAGGGCTTAAGCATTTGAAGATACTCTGAGGATGTTCTAAAGAACAAACAACTTCAAATCATTCAAGGCTATATGCATGATGAAAGATAGGTCCTTTCTTAACCCTACTGAGAAGAAAAAGACTAAACCAATTGAAGAAGTGGTATTCCTTGAGCTCAAGGTAAAGCCAATTGAATCTTTGAAAACAAAGATGGTTGCTAGAACTCATTCCTCCAAACCAATCTCAACTGTTTATTTTGATGAAAAGACATATGAATTGGTGATTGAAAGAAGATGGGGAGAAAAAGAAGGTGCTGAGATCAGACATTTTAGTGGATATGAGGTGAGGTTGTTAGATGACTCCTATATCCACTACATATACATAAGGCACTTCAGAGAGATAAGCAACAAGCTGGGAGAAGCAGACATGCACTTATATTCTAAAGTGCATAAAGATTCTAAAGATGGCATTTGACAGAATCATTGCAAAGAGACAACAGAGGAGGAAGAAGAAGACTCATTTACAATTGGGGAACATTGTGAAATTGGAGGTGGATGTGGAAGTATCTCTTCTATTGTTTGGTGAAATCAAACCCACCCAAAGGAGAGGATTCATGTGCTAAATAGAGATAAGATGTCTCACACCAATGGGTTTGTCAATATGATAAAGGCCATTCTGGATCTATCAATTGTAGAACCACCGATTTTGTCTCTTGTTGTACAAGACCCAGCAGAATCCTCACGACCTCATCCACCATCAAACCCTTGAAATACACATGTTGTATAATCCTTAGGGGGAGTATCGTTGGACCCTGAAAGGATCATACATGCTAATTAAAGTGGTGGATTGATGGTTGTTTAGTTGGAAATCCCAGAAGTCCAAGAAGATATGCGGATGAAGAATCAACATAAAGAATATGAGACAAGTGTTGGCTATTTGCATTTGTTTATGCGGATGACTAACAGAACAAATGCTGACAAGTGATTGTTCTTCCGCACTAACAAATGTAGACAGCCAAAAAATGCCGACAAGTACTTTGTACATCCGCCTTTACTAATGCGGATACGCCAAGTGTTTTGTTCATCCGCATTTGTCAATGTTGATGACCAAACACTAATGCGATAGAAAAAATAAATGATTTTGAATATCAACTCATCCGTATTAGTTAATGCAGATGAACAAAGAGAAATGATGATGAAGACCTTTTGTACTTAGACCAAATTATATTATAGGGGTACTTTACTCTATTTGTAATAGGCATCTTATCAGTCTATAAATTGAACATAGAAATCCTCTATGTGAGGTGACTATCGATAGACATTAAACAATCAGAATATTTTGTTTAGTCTTATGTTGTAAAGGTTTATTGTTACTATTTAATGCTCAAACCCTAGCATTCATTGAAACCTCTTCACCTCAATTAATACACAGAGAATTTATGAGTACTTCTTGCATTCAATGTTTTGTGTGTGTATGATTCTACCATATAATTACTGACTCAATCATTATATTATGTCCTAGTTGATTCATATCAATTGAGAATATCATTCTCACACCCAGTCAATTAGTATGGAACTTTGGCTCTCAATTCATCTTCAGGTCTGCTCAGATCTAAACTGAAATCTATTGATCTGGTTATTGAGTTACTGTTAAGAGTGTTCTACCTTCTCTAAAAAGTATACATTCTGCAACTCTGCTGGAAAAACCTTGATAGTCACTGTTCACCCGAAATCATTCTCCAAAGTAAATCTGTGAACAGCTTGCTCAACCTTAAAATCATAATGAAAACATCATTTACTTCTTAATATTCACACATTAAACCAACACTAGGATTACTAAACAAGATATAACAAACAATAGTTAACTTTTATCAGATCTGTACACATAAGACTGTTTTGGACTATTTGGACTATTTGGATTTAACAATCAATCTAAGTTATATTCCAACAAATTACAAAAACTAACTTATTTAAATGGATTTTCATATGTTTTATGAACTTGGTCATACTCCTAAACCTCCTATGCTAAAACACAAATTTGAGTTTAAACAATGGAAAATCAGGTATATGAATTATATAACATGTGTAGATATGGATTACTTGATATCCATATGCAAAGGACCTCACATCCCTGTGACACTCTCAACTGATCAAGCTGCCTTGTACAAAACATCAAGAGTTCCTATTGAAGATCTCCCTCTTGATGATTCTGATTACAAGAAGATAAATGTTAATCTTAAGGCATATTCCATTCTCACTCAAGCCTTGAAAATGGATGTGTTAAAGAGACTCGAAAAGTATGAAACAAAAATAGTTGTATGGGATGCACTGCTGATTATGTGTTAAGGCAATAGTGAAGTAACACAAATTAACAAGGATAAACTGGTCAATCAATATGAAACCTTCATTACTCCAAAGGGGAGTCAATATCTAAACAACTGCATAGATTTGTGTAGCGGGTGAATCATTTAGAGATTATAGGGATTACATACAAAGTTAAAGAGCTGGACAAGAAGATGCTACATAACATGTCTGAAAGTTGGAAACAAAATGTTACCATCCTGAAAAACACTTTTGATCTAGAGAGTACCACCTTAGACATAATGATTTCTAAAATTGAAGCTCTTGAACTTGATGAAAGGAGCAAAAAACTTGGTGGACCTGAAGTTATTGAAGCATATAATATCCATCAGACTCTCATTCTGTGGAAAATGTATTCATCACTGAAGATGATGACTTTCTCTCAGCAAGAGATCAAGTAAAATCAACAGGATTTGTTTATGCACCATCAACAAACAAGCAATCAACCTCATCTCAATCAACTGGGTCTACTGCCATTCCTACAAGTAAGCCTGAAGATCAAATGTCTGAAAAGAAAAAGGCCACTTATAATGCCTTTTTTGCAAGCTTTAAAGCTTACTTAGTAGGAAGACTCACATATGCTTTCTTGATAGAAGAAGACTTAGAAGAAATAGATTCAGACGATGTAGAAGAAATGGATTTGAAGTGGCAAATGGCTAGATAGAAAAGAGAGCCAATAAGTTTTTCGGAAAAAGAAGAAAGCTTAGCCTGAATGAGAATACCAAACTTGGATATGAAAAATTCAAAGTTAATGCTTCAATTATGGTATAACTAGCCACTTTTTAAGAAAATATAATGCTCTAGGAAGAAACAACAAAAGTTTCTAAAGGAATTCTCAAGGTCAATTATCATCTCAACCAAGCTCAAGCTTGCAGTCCAACAATCGTCAACGGTAGTATCATCACAAAGAACAACATCAACAACCATACCAGAGTCAGCCACAACTTACCAACCAAGCTCATGGAAAAAGCCACACTAGTTCAAATGCACTTGCTATAACATAAGATGGAGTATGTGATTAGAGCCTATATGTTGAGGAAGTGAAGCCTCAATTTTAAAATAATGCTCTCATGGCTCACATCAATGATGGACCAACTCCAATGCCATCTGTGGTAAAATCTAATCTTTGTAATGATAAATTTATTGCTGAACTTCAATGTTATAATGAGCACAATCACAAATTGATAGCTAAAATCAAAGAAGAAAAAGTGAAATCTGAGATGTTTAAAAGGGAAAATGTTAGGGACCGTGTACTGGACAGAGTACTAACTGATTCATGTGTATACCGAATCAAATAGTGCGGAATCCTATTTGATTGGCGATCCAATCAGTGAGAACGTTAACCCGATCGATATAAGATTAAACTAAACATTAAGAACAAATAAGAATCGATCAAGAACGATCTATGAACTTGGACTGGCTTTCTTGGACGTTCTAGACGGCTAGGGTACGTGTAGGAGTCGAAATATTGAAAGTGTTTCGTTTTTCCACGAATTAAGTGGTAGTTATAGGTTATGGTTACTCATTCGTGCGACTAAACCATTAGCATGATTCAGTCGTGCGACTGAGTCATGCGATTTATCCATTCGCAAGACTGAGTGTTCAGTCATGTGACAGAGTCAATCTCATGTCACAATTGTGTGACTGATCCAGTCTCCAGGTTCAGTCGTGCGACTGGTTCATTAGCATGAAGTTGTTCATACATATGGTCCATTAGCATGGGCCATTCGCATGAGAACTTCATATGACTAAGTTTGAATATGTTTCTCAATCATTCTTTGACTATGATCTATTCAAACAACCACAAACCTATATAGTTGGTTCAATATCGTTTATAAATGATAACATGAAAACATACACTGACACATTAAACATTAAGATCAACAACCAAATAATATGTTTCATTTAACTCATAAGTTTCATTACATTTAGGACATGACAGACATATTATATTTAGATCGTAAACTAGTTACATATGGATCTACAAACTCCCCCTTGGACCTAGTTTCCTTTATTGTCGGGCATCCTTCATTAGCTCGTCAAACTTCTTATGCCTCTCCTCTACTATGACTCCAGCGTGTATCTCAAATGCAAAGCAGAGTCTTATTATATTCTGAAATTGGAAGGCCTGTATAATATCATGTGGATCATAGAATAGTGGCCACCTGTATAAAGTATATATGTTGGACCAAAAGAACCAATGAGCCGGATCAGAAAAACCTTAAGTCCCACAGACGTCACAACAACTGCTGAAGTCCACAACAGCTGAAGACAAAGTCTGAAGACAAAGTCTGAAGACAAGTGCTGAAGACAAAGTCTGAAGACACAAGTGCTGAAGACAAAGTCTGAAGACACAAGTGCTGAAGACAAAGTCTGAAGACACAAGTGCTGAAGACAAAGTCTGAACACAAGTACTGAAGACAAAGTCTGAAGACACAAGTGCTGAAGACAAAGTCTGAAGACACAAGTGCTGAAGACAAAGTCTGAAGACACAAGTGCTGAAGACAAAGTCTGAACACAAGTACTGAAGACAAAGTCTGAAGACACAAGTGCTGAAGAAAAAGTCTGAACACAAGTATTGAGACAAAGTCTGAAGACACAAGTGCTGAAGACCAAGTATCAGACGTTGTCACAACAGCTGAAGAGGTCTTCTTCAGTAGTTGCGATGGTTTTCTTTCAGTAGTTTTATGTTTTTGTTTTCAGTAGTTTTGTAAAACGACTGAAGAACTTGTTCTTCAGTCGTTGTAGTTTCAGTAGTTTCGTATCAATAGTTTTATGTTTTATACTTAGCACTCTAATATGTTCTCAGTAGTTGTGAACATTTCAGTAGTTTGTTAAGTTTTAGTTATTTTTGTAACAAATCTGCCAGATGTCACTATCCCGTGATATCAGCAGTGATTACACTCTATATAAGGAGTGTCAACCCTATTGTAATCTGTGAATGATTAAGCAGAAACATTTGATATTATTGAAACATTCCTTTTCACAGAATTATATTCTTTCTTTACAACCGAAGTTGTTCTTAATGCATACGTATATCAAATTCTTGCTATAATTTGTAATTCTTGTTCTATTCCGCTGCGTTACACTCTAATCCATCAAACTTGAGATCTCTGATCCTGTCAAATGGTATCAGAGCTTGTTCATCATTGATCGATCTAATAATTGATCATTGAAACTGCTAATCCAAGATCCAAGTTTGATTGAATTAGCATTGTTGCAAGAAACGGTTATAGAGATTGAAATTCCTGTGTTTTTGGTCATTCATCCTGAGATTATTCTTGGTTTTCATTGAGTCTGTGTGGTCTGTGTAAAATCTTTTAAAAGCTTGAATTAAATTGTATGGACCTAAAATGACTACTCCTTCCAATGATCCTCACAATACTGGTTCCTCAACCAAGCCTCCGATGCTGGTTAGGAATGAGTACAACATATGGCAACGACGAATGCTCCATCACCTGTCTGTTAACAGCTCAGGTTGTTGGACATCAGTGGTACATGGTCCACACAAGCCTATGGTGAATAACCCGGAAACCAATCAAATGGTTCCGAAGAGGAGGGAGCAATACTCAGATGAGGATAAGAAATTGTTTGAGATTGATGCAAAAGCCCATGGAATTCTGGCCATGGCACTGCCCAATGAAATCTATTCTGGGCTAATGCATTATGAAACTGCCCATGACCTCTGGAATGCCTTGAAAGAACAATTTGGAGGAACAGATGAGGTCTTGGCAAATAATAGAGAAATCCTTGCCCAACAATATGAGACATTCTCTCATAGGAAGGGGAGACACTGACTCAACAGTTTGAGCGGTTCTCTTGTTTGATCTCTGAATTAAAAATGGTCAAACTTGAGTACACAAATAGCCAGATGAATAACAAATTTCTCAGATCACTGCCTGAGAGATGGGACACATATACTATTGTCCTACGCTCAGTGCAAATTTGGACAAACTATCTCTCACCCAATCCATAGGAAATTGCTCATATTTGAGAGAGAGATAGAACAGAAACGAAAACTGTCATCATCTGGAAAGCTCACTGATGATTTTGTACCAGGAAACACTGCCTTGGTAAGTCATGAGTTAGAGTATGCTGGATCAGAATGCCACTATGATGAGCATATTGATTTCACCTCAAACAATTCTAATCATGCCTTTGTGAGTGTTGATTGTCATCCTGGTAATAATAGTGATAATCTATGCTTTAAATGGATGATTTGAAGGGCATTGCTGATGATGATCTTGAAGAGATGGATATTTTGAGCCAAATGGCCTTGATCAATATCAGATCTCAGAAATTCTACAAGAGAACTGGCAGGAAATTTCCTGGACTCTCTGACAAAACCAAAGTCGGTTTTGACAAGAGCAAGTTGAAGTGTCACAAATGCCATAGGCTTGGACACTTTGCAAGAGAGTGTAGATCAACTGGACCTAACTCTTCTGCATTTTTGACTTTTCAAAATAACAATTCACAATCAAAAGGGCAACATTCTGCCGGTTCTAGTCATTCATCACACCCTCATTCTCCTGCATATTTTGTTCCTCAGGGTCAAATGCCATATCCTTATCCCTGCTATTATATGCCACAGTCAAATCAAGTTCAAGCTACTATAGTACCACAACCTCATGCACTACCAGAACCTCAACCATCTTCATCTCAATCACAACCTCATCACAGCTTCTTCACACCTGGAGTCGTTGACTGGAGTAGCTTACCTGATAACTTGTCTGGTCACATGAGCAATACTATGCTGGTGCTAGTCACATGGTGGTGAACACCTTTTGGAAATCTTGCTCTCATGGCCTGGAGTCTACTGAGGGTTCCTGTTCAAATGCATCATCTTCACAGGTAACTCAGGTATCTTCAGAGGCTAAAGCCAAGTTATGTTCTCAATCATGCGTAGCTACCTTTGTCTCTATTATAGAGGCAAATGTAGCATTAATAAATCAAAAACTTGAGCTTGAGAAAATCATTTCAAAGAAAAGCTGAGTATGAGTCTGCTCTTAACAGTAAAAGTGATGAGATTTATAAGCTTAAATGCCAATTAAATGATGAAAAGGCCAAGCTAGAGGTTATTCTGGAAGACCACAGGAGTCTCAAACAAAAACTTGCAGTGACCCAAGTTGAGTGTGAACGCTGGGTCTCATCATGCAAGGGATTTGAAATGCTTCTTAGCAAGCAAACTGCTTCAAATGTGAAGTTTGGCATTGGTTACAACCATACTGCTCCACCAACAGACTTTACTCCTAAGTCCATAGTTAAGTCTGAAGTGAAAGCAATCTCCAAACCACATTATCGTGTGTGTCATTCTCCAATGATAATCTAAGATCAGAGAATGAACCAGTGTTAAGATCTCAACAAATAAATTGACTGATGGTCTAATACTAAGACTCATATGAAGCTGAGTACTTTAGATGTTGTTTCTCAATGTACCTCAAGTACTGAAAGAGACCCAACATCTGAAAAGCATTTCAAATCAGTTGAAATACAAGGACTAACAACTGCTGAGGAATCCATCAACCAGTCTATTAGGACGGATGGAAAACAGTTGAATTACCAGTCTTCAGCTGTTACAAATCCTTTAGTACCTAGTACTGATAGGAGGAAAGTACTGAAGATCACACCTTCAGTAGTTTCCACTTCAGCAGTAAAGATGTCCAAGATGAAGAATAAACCATGTGAAATTTGTGGTAAATTCAATCATCTATCTGATGAATGTTGGTACAAAAAGGGTTTAAAGTTCAAAGGGATGAGCTCATTAAACTAGAAATAAATAAAATGAAAACTGAGTTTGAGACCAAGTTTGTACCACAATCATCTCAACCTGATAAACCCAAGGCCTTACCCAAATCCACTAAGAAGGATGCGGTTTATCAGAAGACAGCTGATAGTGTTCCTCATGATAAACATAAGACTAAGTCTGTGAAGTTTAAGAAGGAGGAAATGGTGGGTCACAGGAACTCATAAAAACAAGCTCTGGAGTGTCAAATGAACTGAAAGCTGAGCTTCAAATAGACACAGCTTGTTATGATGGTTCAGCATCTGTTGGGGAGAGTTAACCAACTTGAAACCCATGTGATCAAACCACTGGAGAGGAATTCCAGGCCCAAATCTAATTCAGCACCATCTCCATCTTCATCAGTTGTTAATCATAAGAAACCAGATGGTAAAAATGTTGATAAAGTCAGTCCCAAAACCAAAAAGGTTTGGGTCTCCAAAGCTAACTAGTTCTTATGATTGTGCAGGGTTCTTCAGCATGCCAAAGAAGCATCTGGTATGTGGACAGTGGAGGATCCATGCACATGACTGGGAGCAACTCTCTTCTTCATGATTACTCTCAGGAAAGAAGGGATTTGTCTTATTTGGAAATGATGCTAAAGGTTACATCATTGGAAAGGGGTTTGTGTCTAATGGAGATATTAGATTTGATGATGTCAACCATGTGGAGAATCTCAAATACAATTTGTTGAGTGTCAGTCATTTGTGACAAAGGACATGTTGCTCTTTTCACAAGCCAGAACTGTAGGATTCTGTCTTCCAAGGTTCTGAGCCTGATTGACAAAGTACTGGATGATAATACTCTCCTGAAGGCTAACAGGATAGGAAGAGTATATGCCTTGGATCTGTCAAAGAAAATTGAGTTAAGAGGCCATCCATGCTTGTTCTCCAAGGCCTCTCTCTAAGAATCTAAACTGTGGCATAGAAGGCTGGGTCATGTTATCTCAAAAACATGAATCAGCTGATCCACAAGAGTTTAGTGAGAGGTCTTCCATAAAGGAGTTCAATTGTGATGAAATCTGCACTGCATGCTTAGAAGGGAAACAACATAAAGTTTCATTCCAACCATAGAAGAGTCCAAGTCTAATGCCTGCTTACAACTACTGCACATGGATCTTTTGGTCCTATGAAGGCAATGAGTATGGCAAAGAAGAAATACTGTCTGGTAATTGTGGATGATTACTCTAGATATGTATGGACCTTCTTCTTGCATTCAAAGGATGAGGCTGCTCAGTCCATTATGAACTTTGTGTTACCATTGAGAAGCAGTATTCCCTACAAGTTAAGTGTGTGAGGAGTGATAATGGTACTGAATTCAGAAACCACACTCTTGATGAGTTTTACTTGTCAAAGGGAAACAAGAGGCAGTATAGCATCCCAAGGACTCTAGAGCAAAATGGAGTAGTGGAGAGAAAGAACAACCCTATTGAAGCTACAAGGTCCATGTTGGCTGATTCTGGTTTGCCACTGACCTTTTGGGCTGAAGCTGTCAATACAACCTGCTATGTATAGAATAGAGCCTTAGTAAATCAGAGGTTGATGAAAACTCCTTATGAAGTTTTACATCATTTAGCCCCTTTGATTTCATTCTTTAGAGCATTTGGGTGTCCCTGTTACATTCTCAACACAAAGGATCAACTCCAAAAGTTTGATTCTAAGGTGGATGCAGGGTATTGTTGGGTATTCATCCACTTGCAAGGCTTATAGAGTATTCAACTGTCGGACAAAGATAGTTGAAGAAACCTTGCATGTGAAGTTCAATGAATCCCCTAAGGATACAGTTCCACAAAACCCTGTGGAGTTGTTTGATCTCGACATTCTGCAATATGTTCCTTATCAACCACCTGTTGTTGCAGATCATATGAATCCATCATCGTCTGTAGCTAGTCATCCATCTGGGGTTACTGATGATGATGATGATATCAGTAATCACCTTTTCAAGTTTAGTGATCAACTGCCTGATTCAGCTAGACCTGATGTTCCTGTAGCTTCAGTAGCACAATCCACAACAAATGCTGATGAGATTTCTACAACTTCAACTTCCTTTGAATTACCATCTACTGATTGGTTTCAAGGAAATGCTTCACCATCACCATCTGTTGCTACTGAGCCTGCTACAAACACTTGCACAGATCTTATTGTGTACCAAGATCTGAAGAATCACCCTATGTCTCAAATCATTGGTGATATCAATGCTGGCGTTTCAACAAGAAGTCAATTGTCTCTTCTTCTTCTATGCTCTCTTCATTAGTCAGCAAGAGCCAAAGAACTATCACATTGCTTAAGGGACAATGGATGGGTTGAAGCCATGGAGCTTGAGCTTCTTCAGTTCAAGAAACAGCAAGTGTGGGAACTGGTTCCTCTACCTCCAGGTAAGTGTGCAATAGGCACTAAATGGGTGTTTAGGAACAAAACTGATGAAAATGGGCTTATTGTTAAGAACAAGGCCAGACTGGTTGTACAGGGGTTTTCACCAGAGGTAGGGTATGATTATAATGAAACCTTTGCCCCTGTAGCTAGACTGGAAGCAATTCAATTGTTTTTAGCTTATGCTGCTTATCACAACCTTAAAGTTTTTCAAATGGATGTCAAAAGTGCATTTTTGTATGGGAAAATTAAAGAAGAGGTTTATGTATGTCAACCACTAGGTTTTGAGGACAATAAACATCCTATTGGGTGTATAAGCTTGATAAGGCTCTCTATGGGTTGAAACAAGCTCCTAGAGCCTGGTATGAGACATTATCAAACTTTCTTCTGGAAAATAATTTCACTAGAGGCTCCATAGATAAGACTTTATTCATTAAGAAAGCTGGGCAGCATAATCTACTTGTTCAAATTTATGTAGATGATATTATTTTTGCATCCTCTGATCCACAGTTGTGTGATGCCTTTACAAAGTTGATGAAATAGAAGTTTGAAACGAGTGACATAGGAGAATTACAGTCTTTCTGGGTTTGCAAATCAAACAAAAGGCTGATGGAATTTCATTCATCAGTCCAAATACACAAAAGATCTTTTAGAAAAGTTTGATTTACAAAAGTGTAAGCCCTATTCTACTCCCATGTGCAACACCACACAACTGGATACAGATCAGAAAGGTAAAGTGGTTGATGAAACACTTTACAGATGTATGATTGGGTCCTTGATGTACTTAACAGCTTCTAGACCAGATATTATGTTTGCTACATGTGTTTGTGCTAGATTTCAGGCTGCACCTAAGGAGTCTCATTTGATTGCAGTCAAGAGGATCTTTAGATATTTGCAAGGCACTCCATCTCTAGGTTTATGGTATTCTACTAGACATTCTGGTAAATTGGTTGCTTTTTCTGACAGTGACTATGCAGGGTGTAAGTTGACAAGAAAGACCACTTCTGGAGGATGCCAATTCCTAGGCAACTGCTTGATTTCTTGGCAGAGTAAGAAGCAGACCTCAATTGCTACATCAACTGCTGAAGCAGAGTACATTGCTGCTGCAAGCTGTACATCTCAGGTACTCTGGCTTCAAAACCAATTATTGGATTATGGCATAACAGAGACTAAGACCCCATTGTTAATGGACAGCTCTTCAGCTCTTGTATTGTCAAGAATCCTGTCCAGCACTCTAGGACTAAACATATTGAAATCAGACACATTTTATTAGAGATTGTTTTGAAAAAGGTCTGATTGATCCAAAATTTGTCCTAGTGCTGATGAGCTTACAGACATTTTCACTAAGCCCTTGGATAGCACAACTTTCCAAAACCTAGTGTTAAGGCTTGGTATGCTGCAGCTAGAATAAGTGACAACTACTGATGATCTCCGCTCACAAGTACTGATGATCATTAGTTTATTATTGTCATATATATAAGTACTGAAGTTATTTTCCCACGGAAGTTTTCTTTAAACTACTAGAGCTTAACTTCTCAGTACTCAAGAACTTCATTTGTTAAAACAATTGATGTAGTTACAACAGCTGATGTAGCTACAACTACTGTTGTCGGAAATACAAATACGTACTGATGTCCTATGAAACATCTGAAAACAGATGAAAACGTCTGATAAGTATGTGTTGAGGACAGTATGAAACAGCTGAAAAGCAATGAATTGACGACAACTACTGATGAGCTATTTTCTCTTCAGTAGTTTCCCAACTGCTGTTTCCTTCTAAACAACTGAAGCAATACCATGTCTTCAGTAGTTTCACAACTACTGATGACTAACACCAAGTCTTCAGTTGTTTACAACAACTGATGGTAAAACCAAAGTCTTTAGTAGTTTCACAACTACTGATGACTTCTACCAAGTCCTCAGTTGTTTCACCACCTAAAGTCAAAACTGTCTTCAGTAGTTTTATAACTACTGATGACTAAATCTTCAGTAGTTTTATAATTACTGATGACAAAATCAGAGACTTCAGCTGTTTCAACATCTGACGGTTAAAACCAAGCCTTCAGTTGTTTTATAACAACTGTTGATCACACCAATACGGTCAGTCATTTCAAACCTCTGAAAGTTAATACCACGTCATCAGTAGTTTCAACAACTGATGACTAACACCAAAACCTTCAGTCGTTTTCTAACCCTACCCTTTAAATACCTTATCCCACCTTCAGAGTTTTTATTTTCTTCTCTTCTCAAACCTAACGTTCAAAAAACTCTGTAACTTCTCTTCATCAATGGCGACCATGCAACTAAAACCACGACACAACTGTGTCGCACATCTCACAAAATCGCCATACTGGACCAAGTTTCACAACGCCATTGATTTAATGGTTCAGTCACCTTACAAAACGGCTTTTCTGTTAATCCCACCATATATGCCGAATCTCTTAACCAATTCTGGACAAATGTCACTCTTGTCTCTGAGGAGAATGACACAAAGTCTCTTCACTCGTTTGTCCATCATCAAAAAGTGGTCATTACTCCAGACATTCTTCGCCAAACCCTCAATCTGGATGATGCCACTTTCCCAATGGTTATCCAAAGGGCACAATCGATCAATCATTTGCCCAGCATGGATACAAGGGTAACCTGAGTGCATCTACCATATTGAAGAAACATTTCCAGGATGCCGAACGTCTCATCTTTCACCTGGTAAATGTCTGCCTTGCCCCCAAGACTTCATCATGGGATCAAATGTCCACAAGGTTGCAACAGGTAATGTACTCCATCCTTGAGCAACAACCTTTAAATTTTTCTGAAATACTATTTTTAGAGCTCAAGGATATGGCCCAAAAACCACTTGCTAACCGTTAGATATTATATCCTTGGTTCATAATGGCCATAATTGAAAACCAGCTTCAAGCTGAGGGACTTGTTGGCCTGGGAGTCCCTGCTACGGCTGTATTGCCTGAAGTATACTCCCGACACAACTCTGACCAATCACTAAAATTGGCTGCCAAGCTGCGCAAACCCACGCAGCTGGAACCCACAGCCACAACCTCCAAATCCAAAGTCCCCACCAAACCCACTAAAGAGAAGACAAAAAAGGCTACTCAGGGAAATGAGTCCCCTGAGGATGCCCCTGCAACACAAATGCAGGCTATATCCACTGGTTATAACCCCCTAGTGGATACAATGACTTCACTAGCCACAGCCGCTCAGGATTCCTCTCAAAAGGAGCCTGCAGCAACCAAAGAAGGGGTACCCACTAATCTGGGATCTTCCTCATTTGAGGAGATTGCCATTGAAGAGCACCATTCTCCCCAGGTGCATACTACTTTTACCCCATCTCCCACTGCAACCGCCCCACAAAGTCCTACTCTCATTATTGCAAACGTGCTGACTCAGCTGCATGCCTCTCCTCCTCCCCAACAAACACCAACAAAGGGGAAAACCACAGCAATTGAGGAAGAGGATCAACATGCTCTGACAGCCCACAGCACGAGGGTTTCATTGTTCTATCTCCTGGTGTGGATATGGAGACCAGAACATCTGGTGAGGCTGCCACCTCTTCTGAATCAGCACATGATCAGATTGAGGCTGGTAACATAGCCAAGACCTCACCAGAGGCAACAGCTGATGAAGGACATTGTCCTGAGGCTGGAAGTCCCCACTTCCAAGAAAAAGGGGCACATGCTAAAACTGGTCTACACCCATTGCATGTACATCCTGCTACAAGCAGGAGGTCAGGTGATTCAGCATCTGCTGATGATGACCTGGGCTTCTTTTATGATGTTCTGGCCCAGAACAAAATTCTTGAGGAAGAAGTCAGTAGACTACAAAGACTACTTGACCGATTCTCTCAACAAGCAAGTCCATCTGCCACCAACATAAACCCACAGATGGCACCTTCACCTGAAGGTCTCCCACACACTCAGCCACTCAAAACTTCCGAGCCACCAGCTTCTATTTCTGGCGCTGCTTCTCAGGGACAGAACCCCTCTGAGCAAACAGCTGCTATCTTTCAGCAATCCCTACCTCTCATCACCCCAATGATCACAGACATTGTGATCAAAACCATGGATGAGAGGCTTCCCTCAATCATACAACCCTTGGTGGAGGATATTGTGAGCACAAGGCTTTCTGCTACTCAAACCCTTGCAACCAATGCAACCAAAAAGGGGGAGAGTCAGTCAGTGAAAGCAAAGAGGAAGAGCATAGAGGGGAAGAAAGATAAGGAGACTGAAAAGGAAGAGGAATTCGTGAAGGAAGCTGACATTGATCAAGTGGGTGAAAGTCACAAAGACTTTCAAGTCACATATAAGAAGAGGAAGGTTGAAGGAAAAGAAAAAGAACTCAAACTCGATGAGATGATCAAAATGGCGGATGCTACACACAGTAAATCAATGGACTCCATTATTGATCAACTGTATAGACAGGGGTTCGATACTGCACAGCTTGACTCAGAGATTAGGAGACTTGAAGTTGAAGAAATTAACTCAAGATGGGCAAGTTATGATGCATTGGAAAGAGAAAGACTAGAGATCATGATCAGATTCATTGCAAAATACCTTGGGAGATCATTGATCGAGATTAAGTCATGGACCAGGGACAGTATCTTGGCAATAACCACCAAGATCTATTCGTCTGACCAGGGACAGTATCTTGGCAATAAACACCAAGATCTGTTCGTCTGAAGAATACACTAAGGGATTGGTGATTGAAGCACTAAATGAGGCAGGTGCTGGGAACAGAAAGGAACTAGCAAAACACTCAAAAGCCTCACTCACTACAAGAATGCTAGAACAACCTACAAAACCTCCCACTTCAAAATCACCACTACCACAACCCACTAACCAACTCCTTTACCCTCAAAACCAACAGCCGATGATGCACCCAAGAAAAAGAAGAGAAGGGTGTTGAAGCTAGAAGAAGAAGAAGAAGAGGATGATGAGGAAGAAGATAGGCTGCCTCTTTCTGTAGTCCTAACTTTGCCTAAAGCCAACCTATGCCCATCACTCCCACCTCATAGATGGAAGCTGTGAGAGTAAAGATAGAAGAAGAACAGCAGCAAAAGCTTCATGATAATGAGATGCTGAAAAGCATAGACAAAACTTATGCTGCTTCTTCCTCAATAATCAGCATGAAGAAGAAGCTCTGAGATTATACACCCTTGCTAACACATTTCAATATCAAAAGGAAAAGGTAAGAATATGGCCTGATCCTAGGGTGGCTCACAGAATTGTGAAGAAAGACATTCCTTCAAGATACAAGGGCCAAGTAAAAAGGATTGTAGATGAAGAGATCACAGTGGTCCTTGTAGTATCATCCTGGGAAATTGTTAAAGATTTCAAGAAGGCCTATGAAACTAAACGGCCACCCCAAAAGATGTTAGAGAACAGAGTGATTAAAAAGGGGTTAGTCTACAAGAGGCTTGAGAACTTCAAACAAAATGAGCTCAGTCTGTTACTTGAAGGGACTCACCCAGATGAGTTTGCATACAGACAGATCGCAACAGTTGAGCTCAAAAATGGCAGACAGGCCAGTACTTAATTGGGTCATCTTCTTAGCTGATCAAGAAGGAAAAAGACCAATCCTACTGCCAACAATAAGTGGGACCTCAATAAAGTTAAGGTTTTGGCTGCATTGGTTCAGGGGAGTTTGTTGGACCAAAAGAACCAATGAGCCAGATCAGAAAAACCTTAAGTCCCACAGACGTCACAACAACTGCTGAAGTCCACAACAGCTGAAGAGAAAGTCTGAAGACAAGTGCTGAAGACAAAGTCTGAAGACACAAGTGCTGAAGACAAAGTCTGAAGACACAAGTGCTGAAGACAAAGTCTGAACACAAGTACTGAAGACAAAGTCTGAAGACACAAGTACTGAAGACAAAGTATGAAGACACAAGTGCTGAAGACAAAGTCTGAACACAAGTACTGAAGACAAAGTCTGAAGACACACGTGCTGAAGACAAAGTCTGAACACAAGTACTGAAGACAAAGTCTGAAGACACAAGTGCTGAAGACCAAGTATCAGACGTTGTCAAAACAGCTGAAGAGGTCTTCTTCAGTAGTTGTGACGGTTTTCTTTTAGTAGTTTTATGTTTTTGTTTTCAGTAGTTTTGTAAAACGACTGAAGAACTTGTTCTTTAGTCGTTGTAGTTTCAGTAGTTTCATATTAGTAGTTTTATGTTTTATACTTAGCACTATGATATGTTCTCAGTAGTTGTGAACATTTCAGTAGTTTGTTAAGTTTTAGTTATTTTTGTAACAAATCTGCCAGATGTCACTATCCCATGATATTAGCAGTGATTGCACTCTATATAAGGAGTGTCAACCCTACTGTAATCTGTGAATGATTAAGCAGAAACATTTGATATTATTGATACATTCCTTTTCACAGAAATATATTCTCTCTTTACAACCGAATTTGTTCTTAATGCATACGTATATCAAATTCTTGCTATAATTTGTCTAATTCTTGTTCTATTACGCTGCGTTACACTCTAATCCATCAAACTTGAGATCTCTGATCCTGTCAATATACATCATTTGCTGACAGGTTGGTTAGCCACATTGGGTCAAATACCCGGATGGTCTCCATTTGGCTCTCTTTCTGTAATATTATGATCGTCTCTCTTGTTCGCCACTCATAATACCACCACTTGAAGTGGGGAGTGAAGTCCTGTGGCATTTCCCTTAATGGGATCTTAGACATAGTACATGATGGACTCCACTTCAACACCACTTTGGGTTTCCCAGTCCTTGGGTCCACCTCCGACCTTTGGATGTACCTCGTAGGTTGTTGAGGCTGGAAATTAACCCATCGTCTGTGGTATTCTCTCTTCAACGCAGCTTCGAACCAACCTGACATCTTCCTGGGGTCAGCATACAGCAGGTTCAGGCGTTCCAACTGGTTGAGCTCAAAACCAGGAAGAGTCGTTAGATGATGTGGAAATCCGAAGTACTCGATTCCCTTCTCCGTCTTCACAGCATATACATTGAGGTCCTCGAAGTAAGCCCACGTGATAATCTTGCCAGTCACCTTAAGATGCTTCTTAACTTTGTAGAGCTTGGCGTAGGCACTCGGCTTTGGCGCTATGCATTGGGCACAGATCTCTGCAAAACAAGCCGCCCATTCAGCCCTTTTGTTTTCAACATCGACGTCCGTGGCTTGAGCTTGGCTTTTTGATTTCTTGGTCTCCCTCTCCATCGTATCCAATTTACCATGCATATCACTGTCGAGTGTATCTCCAAAATCAGGAACCACATTTCCCTCTCGATCAATATATTCTGGATAGTGCTGTGCTGTGATGTCTTCAATCTCTATCTCATCAACATCATTAAGCTCATCATCACTAGCAACATCGACGGTAAGGGCATCCTTAACCAATTCATCTGGGTTTAACTGGAACATTTTTGAGAGTTGCTCATCAGTGAGGTTGTGAATAATTTCTCCTTCTTCGGAAGTATAGCTTATTGACCTCCTGACAATCCCTTGCAGATCAAGTATCATTACGAGTTGTTACTTGATCTGCTGAAGGGGAGCAACATCGTAGTCATCTCATTGATAATATGGATCGGCTTGATTTAAAATATTTAACACATCATGCATCAGTAAATAATCAAGACAGTAAACATTAAATATATATACATAAACATTGAAGCACATAAGTTTTAATATAATATTCAAATTACACATGATTTAAATTACACAATCATCTATGCATTCCTTTTGTCTTGGATCATGTGTTCCTCTGCTGTCGGGGCTGATGTCGATGCACTTGGATCTTGATTCCGTTTGGTCCGCCTCTCACTAGCTTCATGTGCACCCGAGGTAAATGACTCTCCTCCTCCTTTAGTTTCTCCTCCATCCTCATCATCACCTTCATCATCACCATCATCATCATCATCATGACTATCATCATCATCACTATCATCACCGTCGCCCTCTCTGATCTTTAGAGGCTCATCCTTTATGACCTTAAGTTTGAGCAGGATGGTCCTCTTAGTATCCTTCAAATCCTCGATCTTCTTAGTAGATAACACATTTTTCTCCTTGAGTTGGAAAATCTCGACTCTGAGCAGCCATTTGCTGAGCCTGCTCCTCAATCTATTGCGCCTGCTGAGAGATCTGCTGTGATTATGCAGCAGTAAGCTCTACTAACTGTCGGAGCTGAGCAGTCTTCTGGTCATCGGCTGCTAACAGCTTCAGCACCATACGGTTTAGTGCTGAAAGCTATTCTTCTACCCCACTGGGAGGTAGAGATGATCCTGATGGAAAGGATGGGTGATATGATGGTCCTGCCTGTTGGCTAGAGGTGGTGGTGGTGGCAATGGTGTATTTGGGAGGTGGTATGTGTGTGGGTGGTGATAGATAAGCTATAGTGGTGGGGATATGGTGTGAGAAAGTGGTGGAGTGGCTGAGGTAGTGGTGGTGGGTGGAATAGTGGTAATGGTGATGGGAGGTATGGTAGAGGTCGTGGCTGTGGTGGTGGTGATAACGAAGGTCATCCTCCTTCTCTTCGTCTTCATCCCATGGGGCTGAGCCATCCTTTTTCTCCTCATGCTCCTTGAGGTGGATGCTCCCCTTGGGATGCTGCTGGGCTGACTTGGTGTAACTAGGGTTGGCTGCAGTCTCCCCAGACTCGCTAGGGCGTCCTCCAACCTCCCGAATGCCTTTCTCGTTGGCAACCACCCTGCTGCCCACTGTCCTGGTTAGGGGCTCCTCATCACTCTCTTCCTCCTCATTAGGAGGACAGAAATCCTGATGGAAGCTGGCGGTGGTGGCATCTGCATGAGTTGGTGGTGGAGGTGTAGCATGAGTAGTGGTGGCCCTAGAAGTAGCGGGGCTAGACTCCCCACTAGCGTCACCGTCATCATCATTGGAGTCATCAGATGGATGAGCAATCTTCTACACATCTGAATCACTCTCCTCGTGGCACCATCTACACCTTCCCGACGCCACGTACTCCTCCCGGGCCAGGTGCCCGAACAGTCTCTTCGCATGGGGCTTAACTTGCTTTCCCCTGTAGACCTTCATGCGGCCCAAAGTAGTGTCATCCATCACCTCAAGTGATACCGCATAATGGCTCTCCTTAGGCAGAGTGGGCAACTTCTCGTCGATAATCATCTGAAGAAACCTTAGGTATATGCAAAATCCCTCTTTGCCTTTTGCCTCAAGATTCTCGATCAGGTATGAGAATATCATGCTGGAGAAGCTGAAGGGGTGGTTCAGCACCAGTGCCATGTAGGCATTCTGGATTTGGTCTGATAAACCATCAAATCCACCCCTCCTCGAAGCTATGCACTTCAGTATCACGTGCGCCAAGTACTTGAACTAGGGACTTAGGTTGCTTTTCTTTAGCACAATGATGGCTGCGGATATCATATATATTTTGATATACATTTATTGCATAGATTCAGATTTAATTGGTTATTACTAATACTAAATCACACACACAAAAGGCAGTGTACCTGTCGTGTGGTAATATAGTGTTGGTAAGAACCGAGTATCAATCCGTGGACACACCTAGCCTACTCAACAAACTTCATGTTTGACTATCAGATTTGGTTAAAGAAAATGATAATTTGTATTAGAATGATTTTTAGGATTAAAAATAAACAATATAGAAAGAAAGTAAACTAAGATTTGAAGCGTTTGGATTTAAAACCAGGAATAAAAGTTATTATCCTAGTTAGATTCCACTTATGTAACCATGATGAATTGGTGGTGTGATCTAAAGATACAGATTAGTGTAATTATGTTAATATTTATAAAGATGAGCTGGCGCGATTTCTCGTCTATCCTGCTGCCGGAGTGACTTGATCCTGTCAGGCTGAATTTTACTGATCAGATCAAAGCCCTAGTAATGTAGGTAAATCTTTGTGACCTATTTGACATACGATTTCTAAAAACATAACTTAATGTCTAAAAGAGAGTTGATCAGGTTCCTTCCTAACATACCATTAATTTTAGAAAACCGTAACAATTACTGAAGTTTCCGAACAAATAAAAGGGAACCCGCAAAAGATCAGAAAGTTAAAGTGATATGATTTCTAATAACCATTTCCGGTTCATTAGCCATGGATTTATAATGAAGACCGGTTTCGCGAATGAAAGTTAATCATACGGTTTTTCAACTTTGTATGACAATCACAATCACAAACCATAAATTTATAACTTCCCGTTCAAACGTAGATGCTACCCATCAATAGTTTTCCCAAGACCACCGTAACATTAACGTAATATTTATCACACCATTAGTTCATCACAAATTACATGAGTTTCATCCTATTACGATGATAAAAGAGTTTAGCTCATAATGAGGTTGAACATAGCAACATATAACAAAGAAGATAGATTTGTAATCATCGTGAAATGGAACAACCAAACCGATAATCCACAATGGATGGCGTTTAGACGATTCTGAGCTTCTTCCAAGTGTTGTATGCACCTCCCGAGCCTCCAAATGATCTTGAAGTCTTGATTCCTGAGAGAGTTCTGCAGAGTAACTCTCCCACCATAGCTTACCAAAAATGGTGAACTTAGGCTTCTATTTATAGGCTTTCCGAAGTGTTTAAACACGGCCTCGTGCCTAAAAGGCACAACCCCGTGCTTGTACAATGCTTACGAAAGTTGGTCGGCTCGTACATGCAATTTGTGTCAGGCCCGGCCCTGTGCTAAATGCGGCACGACCCTGTGTTGGAGGTGGGGCACGACCCCGTGCCTAAAAGGCACGACCCCGTGTTTACTTTTAGGGACAATACTTTTTGTCCTGTCAGATGTCCAAACACGAGGGTGTGTTAATTTAGCACGGGGGTGTGTTTCTTGCAAAGCATGGGGGTGTGCTTAAAGAGGCACGGCCCCATCCTTAGACTCCAAAGCTCAGATTACTTCAATTTCTTGCTAAATATGCTTCTTTTGTCCAACTTGCCCTTTTAAACACCCGAAAACACAATTTAAGACTTTTAAGTACATTTTCATCATTTTAAGGAAGATATTAAGGAATAATTGATGTGCTTTTGATAGGATTTTATGTATAATTTGGAGCATATCAAACATCCCCACACTTGAACTTTGCTTGTCCTCAAGCAAAAATAACTTAAAATGACAAATCCACCCAAAACCAAATAAAACAAATTATAAACATGTCTTTCGAGAAATACGCAAGTAAATATTATTTTCATCCAAATATACATATTCTAAGCATATGTAAAATGATATCCTAGCAAGCAATAGGTTAGTAAAGATTATAATCACGCCAAAATCCACACTTCTCTCAAGGTGCACTCACACTCGGCTCAATATATGGAGTCATAATCAAGATTAAGTATGACTAATACACTCAATTGCCTAGTATCAATACGTGTGAAATCATAAGTTTGTTAAGGGTCAAATCTCCACCTACTTAGATATTTACTTGCATAAATCATTAGGTCTTTGATGGGTTGTAATTTGGCTCGGGCTCGGGTATGGAATATTTGGAAAAGTTGGCTAATTGCTAAAGATGACAGTCTTGGCTCATTTTTCTAACATAAACTACAAGGAAAACAATCAAGGTTCCCTATACAATACTTGAAGCTAGAAGGGATATGCTAGCTTGAGGACTCGTTAAGGTCATTGTCAAGACCATATTTTGCTTTCAAGAATCGTACTTCATCTTTTACCCGATAATACACAAAAATTTCCTTTCTCAAGGATCTTTCGGCTTAAAGCCTAATAGCATCCAATCAGATTAGTTATGTGTATTCGTATTGAGATTCAGTTTGATTCTTTTTGCATTTTCCATTATGAGACCAATTTCCATAATTCGGGCATCTTTCATATCTTTTTGCCTGTCTCTTTATAGCACTTTTTGAAATTCCACAAAATGGCAGAACTTGTTCCTTTTTCCCCATTTCTTTCTTGCGTCAAACGTGAGATTGAAAATTTGTTCACGGATTTCCGGTGGAAGTCCCGGTTTTGCGTGATGAAGGCAACAAAGAAAATTGAAATCAAAAGAATGCATTCCAGTTTTTTAAGGTCTGCCGGTAAAAGACCAAGTTATATATATATTTTTTATTTTTTTATAAGACAAAAATGTGTCTTTAAGAAAAACGGGTTTTGTAGAAGGCTTTGGTTAAGTGACTTGGTGGCTCAGGTGACTGAAAGATAAAAAACGTTTAAGCTCAACAAGGCTCAGTATGGTTGACGTTCGGGTAAGGAAAATTAAAGACACTGGTTGGGGCTCAATGGTTAAGGTTTCCTAGTGCCTAACTCATTTTTATACAACAAATACTAATTAAGGTCTTGAAATGCATACCCAAAGCAAGTTCTAATTACACGTATCATATGGCACCCTCAATTAGATCCAGAATGAAAGTAGAATTGCTATTTTGCAAAAGCTATTTAAGGCTCAAAAATAAACTCACATATGGATGGAATTGGGTACAAGTGCTTCATTATACATGATTAAATATTTTAGTAGATTAGATTATTGCTTTTAAGGATATTAGAAAAAAAATTTTCAATTTTATTTGGACGTCATGAGTTTACTTCTTTATTTCCTGAAAAACGTATATTTATAATTGGTTTATCAAAAATTTTATTTTTGGCTTCTTGTCACAAAAATTACTTGGGAAGTGATCTTTTCTTAAAAGTTTTAAATTTGGTCCTTTTTAGCAAAGTCAAATGCATTACTCCCATCCCCACACTTAAAATTCACATTGTCGTTAATGTGATTAATATAATCAAGATCGAGAAAGGGTAATGAATAACTCCCCTAAAAATGATGAAATTTTCTAGTGTGTTTGGTTGGCCTCGTGTTGTTAGAATCCTCGGTATAACCTGAAATGTCACCAATTTATTAAAAGCGTTAAATTCCTAAACACACAAAATAATAAAAAAAGACATAAATTAAAAGATAGATTGGCACAAAACGACAGTGCGGGTCCCCGAAAATGATATGGTTTTCAAGGCTTTGTGGGGGAATATCCCCCACTCATGGTACATTCGGTTCCTCATTTATGTGACATCGTTACTGAGGTGATCGACTCGGGAGTGAAGACTTTCGACTCGGTTGAAGACTTGTTGGGCATATTCAAATGATCGCCTTGCATGGTTGCTGGTTGTTTGTATTGACTCGTAAAGGTCTAACATGGTTAGGAATTCCCTTGTACGTGAACTTGAAGATCCAGCTCCAGCTCCTTCCAGCTGTATTGGCATGTCGAGATCCATAATTATTTCTTTGGGGTTCGTCGGATCCCAGATTTGTCCCTTCTTATCCATGAATCTTGGCTGCCCATTTGGTAGGCTTGTCACCATGTACATACTTGTGCAAATGCTCAAGTCTAACAGTCCCGGCATCACTCCTTCAGTTCCCTCAGTGTTATAACCATAGCTTTCGTATAAGTTCAAAATCCAGCTTCCTCCAAACGTCGGTGTTGGAGCACTTGCAATCGCATTCCTGGCAAAAAGATTACAAAACAAATACCCAATATTACGTGGCAACTGATTAACCATGCAATATAAAATGAACAAGTCCCTCAAGTTAACAACTCCCTCCCTTTGACCACGAGCTGTTATGGAATGACTAAGTAACCGATGAATGTATCGCAACAACGGGTCTCGTATATGACTGCTTTTTGTTTTACTCGAGTTGAACCCTCTGGTTCCAATCCAATTTCAAAATGCTTTCCTCATTGCACCACTTTTAGCGTCTTTACTTTACTCGTCCGGGAAGGTATGGTATGCCGGCATTTTAGATACTGCTTCCTCCTCCAGTTCCTAATCCGTGTAGATCCCGAGATAGACACTGAACAAGGCAATGGATGTTTTGTGCCAATGCCCAGCAAGTCTGAATGAAACTTCATTACTATCCCAAGGATCAGAGTCTTTCATGCTAAATTTGAAAGATGCTAAAAATTCAAGAGTTAGTTCATAAACGAAGGTCTATTTTTTGAGAATAAACGCTTCCATTGGACACTCAATAATGTATTGTATCTTTCTAGCTGTCCGACTGCCTCTAGTGTTTCTTCATCTGCTTGTAAATGGGGTCTTTCGACCCTTTGTAGCAGCCTTTGAAGTCTCTCATGACACCATCTCTCGCGGCTCACTTCAAAACGTAAGTAGGGATGATTCATGATCCTGAAATTTCAAAAATATGTTAATCTATACAAAACGGATTTCTTGAGTAGTTTCATGATGTTAATGAAAATCATGTGTTTTTCAAGACATAACATCATAATGATTCAACTCATTTTCAAAAGTGGTTTAGAAGTTTATCATCCAAGGAATTTTTTTTGAACATGGGGGTGCATTTTGTGATACGTGAGGGTGCGGTAAACATGGTAAGGCATGGAATCTTGACTCGAGCACGCGTGCTTATGTTTGTAAATCGTTGATTAAGCATGGGTTTAACGTTTTCTTGCTTAAGAAATCAAAGATTGTACGCTTAACATTTTAATTATTTGTTAATAATTCAAGATACCTAAAAATATTTTTATGTTTAATACCACTGGGAACTTTTGAACATGATTAACATATATTTCACCACGAATTATGAAGATAGTCTTGATAATGATAAAAGAAAACAAACTAATTAGCTAACTAAACAAACTAATAACTAACAAAACATACTAATTAACACTAATCTACTTACAAGAATAAATATGAACATGTAGGTTGAAAGTATTCATCATTCCATGAAACGTTTAAGAACAAGTCTTTTCATATAATTGCTAGGATTTCGGTTGTTTAGATACCTAATCACCTAACTACATGTAAATGAATTTCATAATCAAAGGAATTAGTACACTAACCTTTTGTTCAAACACTCTTAAAAGAACTCTTGAAAAGATGAAAGAAAAATGAAAAAACAACATGAAAATGAGAATGGATACGACTTTGCAGGCAATTGAGGTCGGTATTTATCATGCAAAATTGAAGAGAAACAAGACAAAAGGCTGAAAATGTCAGCTTGTGTCATTTTTTGTCGAACACGGGGGCGTGCCTACTTGAGCACGGGGCCGTGTTCATGTATTATTGGGTGGTTTCAGTCTTTTGTTGTTCCGTTTTTCAGTTTCGCGTGTTATGTAATTTTCCCGGTTAAGTTTTACCACTTTCAAATCATCAGAAAAGATACGGAATTAGTCCTAGAGTAAATAAACACAAGCCAAAATGAAAATTACATTTCCTAAGGTCCTATGCTTACATAATACGTTAAAAGCCAGAATATGAAACAACAAAACCATACTCTTTAACGTGCAACAACGCACTTACACATCACAAAATGCTTCTAAAAGAAACCTCCACACATTTCGTGTGGAAGGTTCGGGATGGGATAGTGAGAGGTGTGGTTGCTCATTCCGCAAGCTACTGGTTAATGGAAATGAGTTCCTCACTCATCTGTTAAACTTTTTGGATAAGTTCAGCTAAGCGTTTGTTGGACCAAAAGAACCAATGAGCCGGATCAGAAAAACCTTTAAGTCCCACAAACGTCACAACAACTACTGAGACCACAACAGCTGAAGAAAACAGCTGATTACCAAGTCTGAACACAAGTGTTGAAGACAAAGTCTGAACACAAGTGCTGAAGACAAAGTCTGAACACAAGTGCTGAAGACAAAGTCTGAAGACAAGTGCTAAAGACAAAGTCTGAAGACAAGTGATGAAGACAGTCTGAAGACAAGTGTTGAAGACAAAGTCTGAAGACAAGTGCTGAAGACAAAGTCTGAAGACAAGTGCTGAAGACAAAGTCTGAAGACACAAGTGCTGAAGACAAAGTCTGAAGACACAAGTGCTGAAGACAAAGTCTGAAGACACAAGTACTGAAGACCAAAGTCTGAAGACACAAGTGCTGAAGACCAAAGTATTAGACGTTGTCACAACAGCTGAAGAGGTCTTCTTCAGTAGTTGTGACGGTTTACCTTTCAGTAGTTTTATGTTTTATCTGTTTAGTAGTTTGACACAACAACTAAAGAATACTTCTTCTGTTGTTGTGCTCATCAGTAGTTTTATGTTTTTCAGTAGTTTTGTAAAACGACTGAAGAGCTTGTTCTTCAGTCGTTGTAGTTTCAGTAGTTTCTTATCAGTAGTTTCATATTTTGTACTTAACACTCTGATATGTTCTCAGTAGTTGTGAACATTTCAGTAGTTTGTTAAGAGTTAGTTATTTTTGTAAGAGATCTGCCAGTTGTCACTTTCCCGTGATAATAGCAGCGATTGCACTCTATATAAGGAGTGTCAACCTATTATAATAAGTGAGAATGATTTGATCAGAAATATTCGATATTATAGAAACAATCCTTGTAACAGAAATATATTCTCTCGTTATAACCGTATTTGTTCTTAATGCATACGAGTATCAAATCTTGCTACAATTTGTCTAATTCTTGTTCTTATTCCGCTGCGTTACGCTCTAATACATCAAACTTGTGATCACTGATCGTGACAAATGGTATCAGAGCCGTTAATCATTGATTGATCTAATAATTGATCATTGAAACTGCTATTCAAGATCCAAGTTTGATTGAATTAGCATTTTTTTTGCAAGAAACGGTTATAGAGATTGAATTTTCTGTGTTTCTGGTCATTCATCCTGAGATTTTCACTTGGTTTTCATTGAGTCTGTTGTGGTCTATGTAAAAACGTTTAAAGACTTGAATTAAATTGTATTTGGACTGAAAATGACTACTCCTTCCAATGATCCTCACAATACTAGTTCCTCAACCAAGCCTCCAATGCTGGTTAGGAATGAGTATAACATATGGCAACGACGAATGCTCCATCACCTGTCTGTTAACACCGCAGGTTGTTGGACATCAGTGGTACATGGTCCGCACAAGCCTATGGTGAATAACCCGGAAACCAATCAAATGGTTCCGAAGAGGAGGGAGCAATACTCAGATGAGAATAAGAAATTGTTTGAGATTGATGCAAAAGCCCATGGAATTCTGGCCATGGCACTACCCAATGAAATCTATTCTGGGCTAATGCATCATGAAACTGCCCATGACCTCTGGAATGCCTTGAAAGAACAATTTGGAGGAACAGATGAGGTCTTGGCAAATAATAGAGAAATCCTTGCCCAACAATACGAGACATTCTCTCATAGAAAGGGTGAGACACTGACTCAACAGTTTGAGCGGTTCTCTTGTTTGATCTCTGAATTAAAAATGGTCAAACTTGAGTACACCAATATCCAGATGAATAACAGATTTCTCAGATCACTGCCTGAGCGATGGGACACATATACTATTGTCCTACGCTCTAGTGCAAATTTGGACAAACTATCTCTCACCCAACTCCATGGGAAATTGCTCACATTTGAGAGAGAGATAGAACAGAAACGAAAACTGTCTTCATCTGGAAAGCTCACCGAAGACTTTGTACCAGGCAACACTGCCTTGGTTGGTCATGAGTTAGAATATGCTTCATCTGAATGCCAGTATGATGAGCATATTGATTTCTCCTCAAACACTTCTGATTCTGCGTTTGTGAGTGTTGATAGTCAGTTTACTGGGTGTAATAATGACAATCTATGCTTCATCATGGATGATCTCAAGGGGATTGCTGATGATGACTTAGAAGAGATGGATATTTTGAGCCAAATGGCCTTGATAAATATCAGATCTCAGAAGTTCTACAAAAGAAATGGAAGAAAGTTCCCAGGACTCTCCGGCAAAACCAAAGTTGGTTTTGACAAGAGTAAGTTGAAGTGTCACAAATGCCACAGGCTTGTACACTTTGATAGAGAATGCAGATCATCTGGATCTAATTCCTCTGCACCTTTTATGACTTTCCCTGGCAATAGTCAACAACACAGTGGGCAACATCCTGTCAATTCTAGTCATTATTCTCAACCATAATCTCCTGCATATTTTGTTCCTCAGGGTCAAATGCCATATCCTTACCCTTGTTATTACATGCCACAGTCAAATCAAGTTCAAGTTCCTATAGTACCACAACCTCATGCACTACCAGAACCTCAACCATCTCAATCTCATCAACCTCCTCAACCTCAACAACACAGCTTCTTCACCCCTGGAGTTGTTGACCGGAGCAGTTTACCGGATGACATGTCTGGTCATGAACAACTGTTCACAGGTGCTGGTCAACATAGTGGTGACAGTCCTTTTGGGAATCTGGCTCTCATGGCCCTGGAGTCTACTGAGGGTTCCTGCCTAAAGGCATCATCTTCACAGGTAACTCAGGTATCTTCAGAGGCTAAAGCCAAGTTATGTTCTGAATCATGCATTGCTGCCTTTGTCTCCATTAGAGAGGCAAATGTAGCATTAATAAATCAAAAACTTGAGTTTGAGAAAACCATTTCCAAAAGAAAAGCTGAGTTTGAGTCTGCTCTTAATAGTAAAAATGATGAGATTTATAAGCTTAAATGCCAATTAAATGATGAAAAGGCCAAGCTAGAGGTTATTCTGGAAGACCAGAGAAGTCTCAAAGAAACCCTTGCAGTCACCCAGGTAGAGTGTGATCGATGGGTACAATCATGCAAAGGTTTTGAAATGCTTCTTAGTAAGCAATCTGTTTCCAATGTGAAGTTTGGTATTGGTTATAATCACACTGCTCCTCCTACAGATTTTGCTTCAAGAGCAGAAGTGAAATCTGATGGAGAAAGCAATAAACAATCCACCTCATCATGTGATTCACCTTTTGATAGAGCATCATCAAAAGTTGAAGTCAGCACTAAGCCCTCTCAGAACCCATCAGCTGATGTTGATGGTTCCACTGCTGACACTCACATGATCAAAGAGTTGATCAACTCAAGAGCTATTTCTGGAAGTCCTGAAAGGACTGGAGAGCAAGATTTAACACCTGAAGTTCAAACTCCAACTACTGTCAGCACTGAAGAGAAGAAAACTGTCAGTAGAAAGAGTTTGAAGACTACTAAAGAGGAAGTCAAGAAAGCAAATAATGCTTCCAAAGTACTGAAGAGCAAGTCTTCAGTAGTTTCATTCTCTTTAGTTGATGACCAACATAAGATGAAGAAGAAACCATGTGAAGTATGTGGTTTGTTCAATCATCTTACAGATGATTGTTGGTACAAAAGGGGATCCAACTCAAACATAAAGAGGAAAGTAAAGAGAAAATGGTGAAAATGAAAACTGAGTTTGAAGCCACATTTGTACGAGCAACATCAAATCCTGTAACCCTTAAGTCCAAAAAGAAATCCAAAAAGGAAGGGGTTAAATAGGTAACAACTGAGATTGCTCAAAAGAAGAAGTGCAACATAGGAACTTATCAAACTCCAATGCCAATGTGTCTGAAGAGCTGAAAGCCTTATCACAAAATCAGACACAGCTGCTTATGATGGTTCAACATCTATTGGGAAGAGTTAACCAATTAGATGTTCCTATGTTGAAACCACAAAAAAGGAGGTCCAAGCCAAATGATTCCTTTTCTTCACCAGTTTCTTCCTCTCAGGCTGTTGTTTCCAACAAACATGTTAGTTTGCCATCTGTTGATGAGAATAGGCCCAAGACCAAAATGGTTTGGGTCTCAAAATCTAACTAATTTGTTGTATTTTGCAGGGTTCTTCAACATACCTCAGAGGCATCTGGTATGTAGACAGTGGAGGATCCATGCATATGACAGAAAACAGATCACTTCTTAATGACTACTCTCAAGGAAGGAAGGGGTTTGTGTCATTTGGCAATGATGCAAAGGGTTACATCATCGGCAATGGCTTTGTTTCCAATGGGGAAATAAAGTTTGATGATGTTAACCATGTGGAAATCTCAAGTACAACCTCTTGAGTGTCAGTCAAATGTGTGACAAAGGCCATGTTGCTCTTTTCACCAGTTAGAACTGTTGGATTCTGTCATCCAAAGTTCTAAGTTTGATTGATAAGGTGTTGGATGAACACACTCTCCTAAAGGCCAACAGGACAGGAAGAGTGTATGCCTTAGATCTTTCCAAGAAAATAGATCTCAAAGGCCATCCTTGCCTATTTTCCAAGGCTTCCCCTCAAGAATCTATTCTATGGCATAGAAGGCTGGGTCATGTTAATCTCAAAAACATAAATCAGCTGATAAACCATGGTTTAGTAAGGGGACTGCCTATGAAGGAGCTCAAGTGTGAAGATAACTGCACTGCTTGTTTAAAAGGAAAACAACACAAAGCTTCATTTTCCTCCATAGAAGAACCTAAGTCCACTGCCTGCTTACAGCTTCTTCACATGGATCTCTTTGGTCCTGTGAGAGTGATGAGTATGGCTAAGAAGAAATACTGTCTGGTAATTGTGGATGATTACTCCCGATATGTATGGATTTTCTTCTTGCATTCAAAGGATGAGGCTGCGCAGTCCATTATGAACTTTGTGTTACACGTTGAGAAGCAGTATTCCCTACTAGTTAAGTGTGTGAGGAGTGACAATGGTACTGAATTCAGAAACCACACACTTGATGAGTTTTACTTATCAAAGGGAATCCATAGGCAGTATAGCATCCCAAGAACTCCTGAGCAAAATGGAGTAGTGGAGAGAAAGAACAGGACCCTTATTGAAGCTGCAAGGTCCATGTTGGCTGATTCTGGACTGCCAATGACTTTTTGGGCTGAAGCTGTCAATACAAATTGCTATGTACAGAATAGAGTTCTAGTAAATCAGAGGTTGATGAAGACTCCATATGAAGTTCTTTATCATTTGGTCCCTCTAATTTCATTCTTCAGAGCATTTGGGTGTCCTTGTTTCATTCTCAACACATGGGATCAACTCCAAAATTTGATCCTAAGGTGGATGCAGGGTACTTTGTTGGTTATTCATTAACTTGCAAAGCATACAGAGTCTTCAACTGTAGAAAAGAGATGGTTGAAGAGACTCTACATGTTAAGTTTAATGAATCTCCAAAGGACAAGATTCCACAAAGCCCTGTGGAGATATTTGATTTGGACATACTGCAATATGTTCCTTATCAAACTCCTGCTGTTGCTCCTGTCAACATTTCACCACCTGGTGTTCTGCTGGTGCTAATGATGATGATGATAGCAGTACTCACCTCTTTAGGTTTAGTGATCAACTGCCTGATTCAGCTAGACCTGATGGTCCTGTAGCTCCAGTAGCACCATCCACAACAATGCTGATGAGATTTCTTCAAATTCAACTTCCTTTGAATTACCATCCACTGATTGGTTTCAAGGAAATGATTCACCATCACCATCTTTGCTGCTGAGCCTGCTACAAACACTTGCACAGATCTCATTGTGTATCAAGATCTGAAGAATCACCCTTTGTCTGAAATCATTGGTGATATCATTGCTGGCGTATCAACAAGAAGTCAATTGTCAAATTTCTGCTTCTATGCTCTCTTCATCAGTCGCAAGAGCCAAAGAATTATCACATTGCTTTAAAGGACAATGGATGGGTTGATGCCATGCAGCTTGAGCTTCTTCAGTTCAAGAAACAGCAAGTATGGGAACTGGTTCCTCTACCTCCAGGTAAGTGTGCAATAGGTACTAAATGGGTGTTTAGGAACAAAACTGATGAAAATGGGCTTATTGTTAAGAACAAGGCCAGACTGGTTGTTCAGGGGTTTGCACAAGAAGAAGGTATGATTATGATGAAACCTTTGCCCCTGTAGCAGACTGGAAGCAATTAGATTGTGTTTTTAGCTTATGCTGCTTATCAAAACCTTAAAGTTTTTCAAATGGATGTCAAAAGTGCATTTTGTATGGGAAAATTAAAGAAGAGGTTTATGTATGTCAACCACCAGGCTTTGAGGACAATAAACATCCTAATTGGGTGTATAAGCTTGATAAGGCTCTTTATGGGTTGAAACAAGCTCCTAGAGCCTGTATGAGACATTATCAAACTTTCTTCTCAAATAATTTCACTAGAGGCTCATAGATAATACTTTATTCATTAAGAAAGCTGGGCAGCATAATCTACTTGTTCAAATTTATGTAGATGATATTATTTTTGCATCCTCTCATCCACAGTTGTGTGATGCCTTTACAAAGTTGATTGCAACAGAAGTTTGAAATGAGTGCCATGGGAGAATTACAGTCTTTCTGGTTTACAAATCAAACAAAAGGCTGATGGAATTTTCATTCATCAGTCCAAATACACAAAAGATCTTTTGGAAAAGTTTGATTTACAAAACTGTAGGCCCTGTTCAACCCCATGGCAGCACCACACAACTGGATACAGATCAGAAAGGTAAAGTGGTTGATGAAACACTTTACAGATGTATGATTGGGTCCTTGATGTATTTAACAACTTCTAGACCAGATATTATGTTTGCTACATGTGTTTGTGCTAGATTTCAGGCTGCACCTAAGGAGTCTCATTTGATTGCAGTCAAGAGAATCTTTAGATATCTGCAAGGCACTCCATCTCTAGGTTTATGGTATTCTACTAGACATCTGGTAAATTAGTTGCTTTTTCTGACAGTGACTATGCAGGGTGTAAGTTGACCAGGAAATCAACTTCTGGTGGATGTCAATTCCTAGGAAACTGCTTGATTTCTTGGCAGAGCAAGAAACAGACCTCAGTTGCTACATCAACTGCTGAAGCAGAGTACATTGCCGCTGCAAGCTGTACATCTCAGGTACTCTGGCTTCAAAACCAATTATTGGATTATGGCATAACAGAGACTAAGACCCCATGTTAATGGACAACGCTTCAGCTCTTTGTATTGTCAAGAATTTTGTCAGCACTCTAGGACTAAACATATTGAAATCAGACACCATTTTATTAGAATTGTTTTGAAAAAGGTCTGATTGATCCAAAATTTGTTCCTAGTGCTGACGAGCTTGAAGACATTTTTACTAAGCCTTTGGATAGTTCAACTTTCCACAACCTGGTGTTAAGGCTTGGTATGCTGCAGCTAGAATAAGTGACAACTACTGATGATCTCAGCTCACAAGTACTGATGATCATTAGTTTATTATTGTCACATATAAGTACTGAAGTATTTTCCCACAGGAGGTTTCTTTCAACTACTAGAGTTTAACTTCTCTGTACTCAAGTACTTTATTTGTTAAAACAGATGTAGTTACAACAGCTGATGTAGTCACACCACTGTTGTAGCCACAACTACTGATGTCAGAAATGCAGATAAGTACTGATGACCAAGAAACGTCTGAAACTCAGATCTAAGTCTGATGAGTAAGAGTGGAGGTCAGACTGAAACAGCTGAAAAGCTATGAATTGACGAAAACAGCTATGAGTAATTACTCTTCAGTTGTTTCTACAACTGCTGTTTCATTAAAACAACTGAAGCCAAAACTATGTCTTCAGTAATTTACAACTACTGAAGACTAACACCAAGTCTTCAGCTGTTTACAACAACTGCTGACAAAACCACTGTCTTTAGTAGTTTCACAACTACTGATGACTAATACCAAGTCTTCAGTTGTTTCATCACCTGAAGTCAAAACTGTCTTCAGTAGTTTTATAACTACGATGACTAAATCAGAGACTTCAGCTGTTTCAACGTCTGAAAGTTAATACCACGTCATCAGTAGTTTCAACAACTGATGACTCACACCAAAACCTTCAGTCGTTTTCTAACCCGACCCTTTAAATACCTTATCCCACCTTCAGAGTTTTTATCTTCTCTTCTCAAACCTAACGTTCAAAAACTCTCTACCCTCTCTCATCAATGGCGACCATGCAACTAAAACCACGACACAACTGTGTCGCACATCTCACCAAATCGCCATACTAGACCAAGTTTCACAACGCCATTGATTAATGGTTCAGTCACCCTACAAAACGGCTTTTCTGGTAAATCCCACCATATATGCCGAATCCTTAACCAATTCTGGACAAACGTCACTCTGGTCTCTGAGGAGAATGACATAGAGTCTCTTCAATCGTTTGTCCATGGCCAAAAAGTGGTCATTACTCCAGACACTCTTCGCCAAACCCTTAATCTGGATGATGCCACTTTCCCAACTGGCTATCCAAAGGGCACAACAGATCAATCATTTGCCCACCATGGATACCAGGGTAACCTGAGTGCATCTACCATACTGAAGAAACATTTCCCGGATGCCGAACGTCTCATATTTCATATCGTAAATGTATGCCTTGCCTCCAAGACTTCATCATGGGATCAAATGTCCACAAGGTGGCAACAGGTAATGTACTCCATCCTTGAGCAACGACCTTTAAATTTTTCTGAAATACTATTTTTAGAGCTCAAGGATATGGCCCAAAACCAAACTGCTAACCGTTGGATATTATATCCTCGATTCATAATGGCCATAATTGAAAACCAACTTCAAGCTGAGGGACTTGTTGGCCTGGGAGTCCCTGCTATGACTGTACTGCCGGAAGTATACTCCCGACACAACTCTGACCGATCACTGAAAATGGCTGCCAAGCTGCGAAAACCCACGCAGCTGGAACCCACAGCCACGACCTCCAAATCCAAGTCCCCACCAAACCCACTAAAAAGAAGACAAAAAAGGCTACTCAGGGAAATGAGTACCCTGGGGATGCCCCTGCAACACAAACGCAGACTATATCCACTGGTTATAACCCCCTAGAGGATACAAGGACTTCACCAGCCACAGCCGCTCAGGATTCCTTCAAAAGGAGCCTGCAGCAACCACAAAAGGGGTTCCCACAAATATGGGATCTTCCTCATTTGAGGAGATTTCCATTGAAGAGCACCATTCTCCCCAGGTGCACACTGCTTTTACCCCATCTCCCCATGCAACCGCCCCCCAAAGTCCAACCATTATCATTGCAAACGTGCTAACTCAGCTGCATGCCTCTCCTCCTCCCCAACAACCACCAACAAAGGGGAGAACCACAGCTATTGAGGACGAGGATCACCATGCTTCTGACAATCCACAACACCGGAGTTTACACGTTCTATCTCCTGGTGTGGATATGGAGATTAGAACATCTAGTAGGCTGCCACCTCTTCTGAATCAGCACATGATCAGAATGAGGCTGGTAACATAGCTAAGACCTCACTAGAGGCAACAGCTGATGAAGGACATAGTCCTGAGGCTGGAAGTCCCCAGTTCCAAGAAAAAGGGGCACATGCTAAAACTGGTCTACACCCAGTGCATGTACATCCTGCTACAAGCAGGAGGTCAGGTGATTCAACATCTGCTGATGATGACCTGGGCTTCTTTTATGATATTCTTGCCCAGAACACAATTCTTGAGGAAGAGGTCAGTAGACTACAAAGACTACTTGAACAATTCTCTCAACAAGCAAGTCCATCTGCCACCACAATTCTCTCACCTGTAGGTCTCCTATACACTCAGCCACTCAAAACTTCCAAGCCACCAGCCTCTATTTCTGGCACTGCTTCTCAGGGACAGAACCCCTCTGAGCAAACAGCTACTATCTTTCAGAAATCCCTACCTCTCATCACCCCATGATCATAGACATTGTGATCAAAACCATGGATGAGAGGCTTCCCTCAATCATACAACCCTTGGTGGAGGAGATTATGAGCACAAGGCTTTCTACTACTCAAACCCTAGCAACCAATGCAACCAAAAAGGGGGAGAGTCAGTCAGTGAAAGCAAAGAGAAAGAGCAAACTGAAAGAAAAGGAAACTGAGAAGGAAGAGGAGTCTGTGAAGGTGAAAGTGGCAGGAGATTGTGAACTCCAACCCGATGAGATGATCAAAATAGCAGATGCTACACATAGTAAATCAATGGATGCCATTATTGATCAACTGTATAGACAAGAGTTCGATACTGCACAGCTTGACTCAGAGATCAGGAGACTTGAAGTTGAAGAAGTTAACTCAAGATGGGCAAGTTATGATGCATTAGAAAGAGAGAGACTAGAGATCATGATCAGATTCATTGCAAAATATCTTGGGAGATCATTGATCGAGATTAAATCATGGACCAGGGATAGTATCTTGGCCATAACCTCCAAGATCTGTTCGTCTGAAGCATACACTAAGGTTTAGTAGTCGAAGCTTTGAATGAAGCAGGAGCAGGGAGCAGGACTGAGCTAGCCAAACACTCAAAAGCCACACTCACCTCTAAAATGCTAACTCAGCCTGTCAACATTCCCTCTCCAAAACAACCACAACCCACAAAACCAACTCCCTTACCCTCTAAACCAACAGCCGATGATGCACCCAAGAAGAAGAAGAGAAGGGTGTTGAGGTTAGAAGAAGAAGAAGAAGAGGATGATGTGGAAGAAGATAGGCTGCCTCTGTCTGCAGTCCTAACCTTGCCTAAAGCCAAACCCATGCCAATCACTCCCACCTCACAGATGGAAACTGTGAGAGTAAAGATTGAAAAAGAGCAGCAGCAAAGGCTTCATGACGATGAGATGTTGAAAAGCATCAACAAAACTTATGTTGCTTCTTCATCAATAATTAGTATGAAGAAAGAAGCTCTGAGGTTGTACACCCTTGCCAACACATTTCAATAACAGAAGGAAAAGGTGAGAGTATGGCCTGATCCTAGGGTGGCTCACAGGATTGTAAAGAAAGACATTCCTTCGAGATACAAGGGCCAAGTAAAAAGGATCGTAGATGAAGAGATCACAGTGGTCCTTGTCACCCTGGAAGATTGTAGAAGATTTCAAGAAGGCCTATGAGACTAAACAGCCACCCCAAAAGATGTTAGAGAACAGAATTATTAAAAAGGGGTTAGTCTACAAGAGGCTTGAGAACTTCAAACAAAATGAGCTCAGTATGTTACTTGAAGGGACTCATCCTTATGAGTTTGCATACAGACAGATTACAACAGTTGAGCTCAAAAATGGCAAACAGGCCGAGTACATCTCAGAGCTATATGGGCGTGAAGGATTGTTTGATGGTGAAGCTGAGAACCTGACCATGGAAGAACAAATTATGTTTCTCAGAGCATACACCAGAGAATCCTACAGGCTTATACATAGGAAGTGAGTCTCATGGATGGGGGAACAGCTCAGTGTCCAATTCCCCAATACAGAGCTCCCATCCATACATTGCCAACCAAATCATCAGAGACTCATTCCTAGGCCAGTGCTTATATGGGTCATCTTCTCAACTGATCAAGAAGGAAAAAGACCAACCATTCTGCCAACAATAAGTGGGACCTCAATAAAGTTAAAGGTTTTGGCTGCATTGGTTCAGGGGGAGTTTGTTGGACCAAAAGAACCAATGAGCCGGATCAGAAAAACCTTTAAGTCCCACAGAGCTCACAACAACTACTGAAGACCACAACAGCTAAAGACAACAGCTGATTACAAAGTCTGAACACAAGTGTTGAAGACAAAGTTTGAAGACAAGTGCTGAAGACAAAGTCTAAAGACAAGTGCTCAAGACAAAGTCTGAAGACAAGTGCTAAAGACAAAGTCTGAAGACAAGTGCTGAAGACAAAGTCTAAAGACAAGTGCTGAAGACAAAGTCTGAAGACACAAGTGCTGAAGACAAGTCTGAAGACACAAGTGCTGAAGACAAAGTCTGAAGACACAAGTGCTGAAGACCAAAGTCCAAAGACACAAGTGCTGAAGACCAAAGTATCAGACGTTGTCACAACAGCTGAAGAGGTCTTCTTCAGTAGGTGTGACGGTTTACCTTTCAGTAGTTTTATGTTTTATCTGTTCAGTAGTTTGACACAACAGCTAAAGAATACTTCTTCAGTGTTGTGCTCATCAGTAGTTTTATGTTTTTCAGTAGTTTTGTAAAACGACTGAAGAGCTTGTTCTTCAGTCGTTGTAGTTTCAGTAGTTTCTTATCAGTAGTTTCATATTTTGTACTTAACACTCTGATATGTTCTCAGTAGTTGTGAGCATTTCAGTAGTTTGTTAAGAGTTAGTTATTTTTGTAAGAGATCTGCCAGTTGTCACTTTCCCGTGATAACAACAGCGATTGCACTCTATATAAGGAGTGTCAACCTATTGTAATAAGTGAGAATGATTTGATCAGAAATATTCAATATTATAGAAACATTCCTTGTTACAGAAATATATTCTCTCGTTATAACCGTATTTGTTCTTAATGCATACGAGTATCAAATTCTTGCTACAATTTGTCAAATTCTTGTTCTTATTCCGCTGCGTTACGCTCTAATACATCAAACTTGTGATCACTGATCCTGACAGCGTTGGATGCAGTGAGTTCATTTCAGTCAGTTGTTTGATTAGTTCATGCAGCTTGAAGAAATATCTTGAGTCGTTGGTTCTCGTGTTTCAGAACATGGTTTCTTCATAGGATTCCAGTTGGAACTTCTGTGACTTGATTCTTTCATTTTTCAGATGTTTATAAACAGAAGTGAGTGTGATGAAAGAATGGAACAAGTGTGGTATTTATATACAGGTCGTGGAAAGTGGACACGGGGGCGTGCTTGGCCAGGCACGACCCCGTGCTTGTCAGAATTCATCTTAAATTCGACCTGAACGTTCCAGAGTCGTCAGCAGACATCGTGGAAAGAAATTTGTCAGAGACACGGGGGCGTGCTTGATGAGCACGGCCCCGTTCTTGTGCTTGTAGGATCCTAAAAATTGTTAAAAAGTAAAAAAATTTATGTACAGGTGTCGCGTTTAAGTTTCAGGTCTTCGGCACGACCCTTCCCCACACATAATTTTCGTCGGGGTGGAGGTGTAATTCCTCCGAGGGAATTTTGGTTGGTCCATCATTATATGGTTTCAAACGATGACCATTTACTTTGAAGCTCAAACCTTCGTGGTTATAAATTTCAATGGCAGAATTCAGAAACACATATTTGATCGTATAAGGTCCAGACCAACGTGACTTCAGTTTTCTGGGAAACAAAGTAAATGAGAGTTATACAATAAGACACGTTCTCCCACATAAAATCGTTTGTGTTCTTTAATCGAGCGTCATGGAATTTCCTTGTCTTTTCTTTGTAAACCCTAGCATTTTCGTACGCTTGATCTCTCAATTCCTCCAATTTGTGGATTTGTAGGAATCGATTCTTTCCTGCAAGGTCTTGGTCCATGTTTGTTGCTTTAGTGCCCCAAAAGTCTTGTGCTCTAGTTCCACAGGTAGATGACACGACTTCCCATAAACTAGTTTAAACGGTGTTGTGCCAATGGGAGTCTTATAGGCTGTTCGAAAAGCCCTTAATGCATCATCTAACTTTATAGACCAATCCTTGTAGTTTTGACCTACAGTTTTCTCAAGGATTTGTTTGATGCCTCGGTTAGTGACTTCAGCTTGCCCATTCGCTTGTGGATGGTAAGTAGTTGTAAAGCGATGGTGAACTCCATAACGCGCCATTGCTCGTTGGAGCTGATAGTTACAGAAATGAGTTCCTCGGTCACTAATTAGAGCTTTGGGGGCACCGAAACAAGAAAGTAGTTTTTTAAGGAATTTGACAATGTTTCTGGCATCATTACTAGGCAGGGCTTGAGCTTCAGCCCATTTTGAAATGTAATCAACTGGTACCAAGATGTAACGATTGCCAAATGACACCGGGAATGGCCCCATGAAATCAATACCCCATATATCAAATATCTCGCATACTTGAACTGGTTTCTGAGGCATCTCATCCCGTGTTGAGATATTGGTTGCTCTTTGACATGCATCACAGGTGCGTACCATGTTGTGAGCATCTTTGAAGATCGTGGGCCCATAAAATACAGAGTCAAATGCTTTTTTAGCTGTTAAGGATGCTCCATGGTGTCCTCCGGTGGGTCCTTCATGACAGTTCCTTAGAATTTGTTCTGCTTCTCTTCCGTATATGCATCTTCGAATGAGTTGGTCTGCATCGATTCTAAATAGATACGGATCTTCCCAATAGTAATGTTTGATATTAGTAAATAATTTCTTCTTTTGCTGATAAGTCACTCCTTTGAGAAGGATTACGCTTGCTAAGTAATTTGCAAAATCGGCAAACCAAGGATGTTCATCGATTGAGGATTGAACGTGCTAAGGAATTCGTGAGGAAAGTTGTCGTTTATTATGGCTTCCTCAGTTTGTGAAGGACTTGAATCCTCAAGACACGAGAGACGATTAGCCGCTAGATTTTCTGCTCCCTTCTTATCACGAATTTTGATGTCAAATTCTTGAAGCAGAAGGATCCAACGAATCAATCTCGGCTTTGCATCTTGTTTGTTGAACAAATAACGAAGGGCTGCATGATCGGTGTAAACAATTGTTTTCGAGAGGATGAGATACGAGCGGAATTTGTCAAATGCGAAAACTACCGCAAGAAGTTCTTTTTCGGTGGTGGTGTAGTTTTCTTGTGCGTTGTTTAGGGTTTTGCTCGCATAATGAATTGGGTGAAATTTTTGTCTTTCCTTTGTCCTAATACGACTCCTACCGTGAAATCGCTTGCATCGCACATGAGTTCAAATGGTAGCGTCCATTCTGGGGAAACCATGATTGGAGCGTTACCAGCCTCTCTTTAAGCAATTTGAATGCATTAATGAATTCATTAGAAAATATGAATTGAACGTCTTTCTTGAGAAGTTGAGTCATTGGTCGAGTGATTTTTGAGAAATCTTTGATGAAATGATGGTAAAATCCTGCATGACCTTGGAAACTTCTGATATCTTTCACGGTTGTAGGATGTGGAAGTTTAGTAATAGTGTCGACTTTGGCTTGATCGACTTCAAGCCCTGCTCGAGAGATTTTGTGTCCTAACACTATTCCTTCCGTGACCATGAAGTGACACTTTTCCCAGTTTAAAACAAGGTTAGAATCTTCACATCTAACCAGCATTTTTTCAAGATTTTCAAGAAATTGCTCAAATGAGTTTCCAAAGATGGAGAAATCATCCATGAAAACTTCCATTGAGTGTTCAATCATATCATGAAAAATTGCTACCATGCATTTTTGAAATGTAGCAGGAGCATTACACAATCCAAAGAGCATTCGCCGATAATCAAATATGCCATATGGACAGGTGAATGTCGTCTTCTTTTGGTCTTCGGGAGCAATAGGGATTTGAAAATATCCTGAGAAACCATCCAGGAAACAATAGAACATTTTTCTAGATAATCGCTCAAGCATTTGGTCAATGAAAGGAATAGGGAAGTGATCTTCCTTGTGGCGTCATTGAGTTTGCGATAGTCTATGCAAACTCTCCATCCGGTAACCATACGAGTGGGAATAAGCTCATTCTTCTCGTTAGTTACAATAGTCATTCCTCTTTTCTTGGGAACAACTTGGACGGGACTGACCCAAGGTGAATCAGAAATTGGGTAAATCAAACCGGCATCTAGCAGTTTGATTACTTCTTTCTTCACCACCTCTTGCATGCTCGGGTTTAAATGTCTTTGAGGTTGAATGACGGATTTGAAGTTCTCTTCCATCAATAATTTATGAGTGCAAAAGGATGGATTGATTCCCTCCATGTCCATGATTTTTCATGCAATTGCTAGTTTGTGTGCCTTGAGTACATTGAGCAACTTGTTCTTCTCATCAATTGATAAGGAGAATGAGATTACGACAGGAAGTTGAGTTGTGTTTTCAAGAAAACCGTATTTGAAATAAGATGGAAGTTCTTTGAGCTCTAAAACTGGATGGTCTTCTATAGAAGGTTTGGCTTTTGGTTCTAGGTCTTGCTCAATGATCTCAAATGCTTCTTGATGAAGTGTTGTTCATCAACTTCAACTTTTTGAAAGATTTGGTTCTCACAAACGGGTTCGGTGATTTGGACTTCTATTAGTTGAGTGTTGCAAGCTTTATTTTGAAAGTTTTCTCGAAATGACAACTTATGATCGAATCACAAGCATCAACGTAATAGAATGAGTCATCATGATGTTAAGGGTGTTTAATGGATTGGCCTATATCAAAAGTTACTTCCTCCTCGTCTACTCTAAGCATGAGTTCGCCTGTACAAACATCAATGAGAGCTCGAGCAGTTGCTAAGAAAGGTCGACCTAGGATAAGTGGAACCTTTTTGTCTTCATCCATGTCAAGGATCACAAAATCAACGGGAAATACGAATTTGTTAATTTTAACTAAGAGATTTTCAATGATGCCCCTCGGATATTTGACAGAATGGTCAGCTAACTGGATGGTCATACCGGAAGGTTTAGGTTCACCTAGGTTTAAATTTTTGAAAACTGCATAAGGCATAAGGTTAATGCTTGCACCTAAATAAGCTAAAACGTTACTGACAGAAAGATTTCCTATTAGGCAAGGTATGGTGAAACTTCCTCGATCAGTCATCTTTTGAGGTAGTTTGTTTTGAAGAACTATGGAGCATTCCTCATTCAAAACTACGTGTGATAACTCTTCCAGTTTCTTTTCGTTTGACAAGACACCTTTTAGAAACTTAGCATAGTTTGGCATTTGTGCTAAGGCCTCCACCAAGGGCAGATTGATGTGGAGTTGCTTGAACAACCAAAGGAATTTGCCCTATTGTGCCTCCATTCTTTGTTCTCTCAAACGACCTGGATATGGAGGTGGTGGAAAATAAAGTGGTAGTGAAACGTATTTCTTGGCTGGTTCTTCAATAACAAGAGGTTGCTTTTGCTTATCACTCGCTTTACTTGGAGTTTCAGTTTCTACCTCTTCAAGGATGGGTTGTAATGCTGGTGCATCACCTTGAGTGGTTTTGCCACTCCTGGTGGTGATGGCTTTGACTTGAGCATTAGGGTCTGTTATATTATTACTAGGCAAAGCTCCTTGAAGTCTTTCAGATAGTTGTTGTGCTATTTGACCTACTTGGTGCTTTATGGTTTGCAATGATGCTTTGTTGCTTTTGATGTCAGCTTCGTTTATTTGGAACCACTCCTCATTTCTTCGATCAGTTTTCCGGATGTACTGATCTATGGCTTGTGTGGTTAACAACAACTGCTGTAATAAGTCTTCCATTGATGATGCTCCACGGTCTTGGTTACTACTGCTTGGACCTTGGTATGGTGGTTTCTGTTGTTGGTAAGGTGGCCTTTGGTTGAATAGAGATAATTGTTGGTTATTACCAGCATCTCTGTAATTCGATTTGCTTCTCCAATTTGAGTTGTTGTTGTATGAGTTGTTTAGGCCTCCTACGTAGTCAACATCTTCAACCATCATAATGCCTTGTGGTCATTCATTGGTCTTGTGTGAATTTCCACATGTGTTGCATCGTGTTGGAGTTTTTGTTAGCTTGCTTTGTAATTGTTCAAATTTTTTGGTTAGAGCTTCTAATTGGGCTGCAATTAGGGTTTCAAAGTCTACTTGATGAATACCTTTAGAATTAGGTTTGGTTCTTAAGGGATTGTAAGCAAAGCTCTTCTTAGCTACTCTTTCTAAGGCTTGGTATGCTTCTGTTGGCGTGACACATCCAAAATCTCCTCGTGCACTTTGGTCTACCGCTTGCTTGTGGGCTTCGCTAATTGCATCGTAAAAGGTTTGACACTGCAGCCACAGATCAAGTCCATGATTGCATCGTAAAAGGTTTGAACTGGTAGTGTGATTTAAAGATATGTATTAATGTAATTATGTTAATGTTTATAAAGATGAGCTAGCGCGATTTCTCGTCTATCCTGCTGTCGTAGTGATTTGATCCTGTCAGGCTGAGTTTTACTGCTCAGATCAAAGCCCTACTAATGTAGGTAAATCTTTTGTGACCTATTTGACATACGATTTCTGAAAACATAACTTAATGTCAAAAAGAGAGTTGATCAGGTTCCTTCCTAACATACCATTAATTTTAGAAAACTGTAACAATTACTGAAGTTTCCGAACAAATAAAAGGGAACCTGCAAATGATCAGAAAGTTAAAGTGATATGATTTCTAATAACCATTTCCGGTTCATTAGCCATGGATTTATAATGAAGACCGGTTTCGTGAATGAAAGTTAATCATACGGTTTTTCAACTTTGTATGACAATCACAATCACAAACCATAAATTTATAACTTCCCGTTCAAACGTAGATGCTACCCATCAATAGTTTTCCCAAGACCACCATAACATTAACGTAATATTTATCACACCATTAGTTCATCACAAATTACATAAGTTTCATCTGATTAGGATGATAAAAACAGTTTAGCTCATAATGAGCTTGAACATAACAACATATAACAAAGAAGATAGATATGTAATCATCGGTGAAATGGAACAATCAAACCGATAATCCACAATGGATGGCGTTTAGACGATTCCGAGCTTCTTCCAAGTGTTGTATGCACCTCCCGAGCCTCCAAATGATCTTGAAGTCTTGATTCCGGAGAGAGTTCTGCAAAGTAACTCTCCCACCAAAGCATACCAAAAATGGTGAACTTAGGCTTCTATTTATAGGCTTTCCGGAGTGTTTAAGCGCGGCCCCATGCCTAAAAGGCATGGCCCCGTGCTAGTACAATGCTTACGAAAGTTGGTCAGCTCGTACATGCAGGTTGTGTCGGGCACGGCCCCATGCTAAATGGGGCACGACCCTGTGTTGGAGGTGGGGCACGACCCCGTGCCTAAAAGGCACGACCCCGTGCCTAAAAGGCACGACCCGTGTCTACTTATAGGGAACAATACTTTTTGTCCTGTCAGATGTCCAAACATGGGGGTGTGTTAATTTAGCACGAGGGTGTGTTTTTGGCAAAGCATGTGGGCGTGCTTAAAGAGGCATGGCTCCATGCTAGGACTCCAAAGCTCAATTTACTTCAATTTCTTGCTATATATGCTTCTTTTGTCCAACATGCCCTTTTAAACACCTAAAACCACAATTTAAGACTTTTAAGTACATTTTCATCATTTTAAGGAAGATATTAAGGAATAATTGATGTGCTTTTGATAGGATTTTTATCTATAATTTGGAGCACATCACACACGTGCATTGGTGTCCCCAGAGTACTTCATCCCGAGGAAGCATCCGCTTACAGTCAAAGGGTGTAGTTTGGTTGGGTGATTAGCGTCATCACCCAGATCCAGTACTCATCGAAGGTCTACAGCAGTCACCTCTATGTCATGCCCAAAAATAGTACTCCTGGTGCAGTAGGGCTCACAAGATCGATCAACTGATGCACCCTCCCAAAAGGCCTGTTGTATAGACCTGTAGGTAGTGCATGGTGTAGATATGGCTCGGTGTATCCATGATCTCTTGAGCAAAGCTATGATGCTAGCAAACTTGGTAGCGTTCCGAGTGGTGCGTCCAGATGAGCACAAATATTGTGATTGGTGTTGATGGTCCACCGATCAGCCATCAATCTGTAGCACAAGAAGCATACAAGTTAGATCATCACACAACAGAAACCATTTCAAATTAACCTGTTTGAGATCAGTTTGGTTCAATTGTGCAATTGAACCATATAATTAGGTTTAGTCGTTTGACCTAACATGCGACTGAATACAATCGGGTGACTTCTCATGGGACTGAGTTCAATCGGGTGAGCCTTCGACTGGTTTAGTCGGCCGACTGAGCTCATACGCATTGCTCATTCGGTCGATTGAGTCATTCGTCCAGCTCAGTCATGCGATTGTAGTTCATCCGGGTGTCCAGTTGCATGACCTACTGTCCGTTCGAGTGAGATTCAAATTATGAGCAAATCTTAATATTAGACATCATGGTTTGGCTCATTATGCAATAACCCTACTTAGTACCTAATAACCTTATTTTCAACATTTTACTTAGTTTTATTAGTTAATTTGTCCAACTTGTTGATAAATATGTACCAAGATTTGGATCTTAATGTAATATGTCTTGAACGTCTTACGTTTATGTTATGTTTGGGTACTTAATGAAATGAGAATGTTTGATTGTGATTTATAATGTTTAATATTTCATTAATGAGTTATGTAGCGCATATTGACTAGATTATATAGGTTTGTAATTGTTTGACATGATATGCATAATGTTATAAGAATGAATACATTCAAACTTGGTTAAGTGAAGTCCTTATGCGTCCGACTGGACCATGTGCATCAACAGTCGTCATGCATCCGAATGGTCATGCGACTGAGTGTCCATGCGCCTAAAATGGCCATACGCCTGAACAACTTCATGCGACTGACTCAGTCGCACCACTGAACACTCAGTCGTGCGAATGGATCAACCGCATGGCTCAATCGCACGAATGAACCATGCTAATGGTTCAGTCACCCGAATGAGCAACCCTAACTTATAAATACCACCTAATTCGTGGAAAAACAAAAGAATTGAATACACTTCGACTCCAGACGTACCCTATCCGTCCAGAGACCTCTAAGATCATACTCCAAGTTCATAGATCGCATCAGATCGTTTCCTTATCGATTCTTGACGTTAGATTCGATACATTATTGTTTCGATGTGCATTCTCACTGATTGGATCGCCAATCAAATAGGATTCTGTTAGGATCAGTGATCTACGTTTGATTGATTAGGGAGTATTGCAGCGGAAATCGAACAATGAATTTAGACAATTCACAAGAATACAGTTGATATTCAAAGTAAGAACAAACGATTATAGAAAGAATTCTGCAAATCAAAGATTTCATTCAATACGCGCTTTCGTGGTGGCAAAATGTCACACTTACAATCAGGTCAATCATCCCTTATATAGGAATGTCGTGGTGGAACATTCCTTATATAGGTGATGTGACGTCTGCTGATGTCACTTGATAGTGATATCTAACAGAATTATTCAAACTACTGAAAGTAACACAACTACTGAAGATGTCAAAACAGCTAACATCTTCTTACAAAATAGTAAGTGTTAACTGTCACTACAACTACTGAAAAGAAACTACTGAAACTACAACGACCGAAGAACATGCTCTTCAGTCGTTTTACAAATACTGAAACAAAAAGAAAACTACTAAAAGGAACCATCACAACAACTGAAGAATGCTTCTTCAGCTGTTGTAACAAACTCTGAAGGCTTCAGTACTTGTACTTGAACTTCAGCTGTTGTCATCAGCTGATGTCTTCAGTCTTTGTAATTCAGCTGTTGATCTTCAGTACTTTGTTCTTCAGCTGTTGAGCTTCAGACTTTGGTCTTCAGCTGTTGAAGTCTTCAGTACTTTAGTCTTCAGCTATTGAAGTCTTCAGTACTTTAGTCTTTAGCTGTTGAAGTCTTCAGACTTTGTCAAAATAGCTGATCAAGTCTTCAGCAGTTGTTGTGATGTCTGTAGGAGTTAGAGGTTTTTCTGATCAAGCTCATTGGTTCTTTTGGTCCAACAAACTCCCCCTGAACTGTCAGGATCAGTGATCACAAGTTTGATGTATTAGAGCGTAACGCAACGGAGTAAGAACAATAATCAGACAAATTGTAGCAAGAATTTGATACTCGTATGCATTAAGAACAAATACGGTTATAACGAGAGAATATATTTCTGTAACAAGGAATGTTTCTATGATATCGAATATTTCTGATCAAATCATTCTACTTATTACAATAGGTTGACACTCCTTATATAGAGTGCAATTGCTACTGTTATCACGGGAAAGTGACAACTGGCAGATCTCTTACAAAAATAACTAACTCTTAACAAACTACTGAAATGTTCACAACTACTGAGAACATATCAGAGTGTTAAGTACAAAATATGAAACTAGTGATAAGAAACTACTGAAACTACAACGACTGAAGAACAAGCTCTTCAGTCGTTTTACAAAACTACTGAAAAACATAAAACTACTAAAAGGTAAACCGTCACAACTACTGAAGAAGACCTCTTCAGCTGTTGTGACAACGTCTGATACTTTGGTCTTCAGCACTTGTGTCTTCAGACTTTGTCTTCAGCACTTGTGTCTTCAGACTTTGTCTTCAGCACTTGTCTTCAGACTTTGTCTTCAGCACTTGTCTTCAGACTTTGTCTTTAGCACTTGTCTTCAACTTTGTCTTCAGCACTTGTGTTCAGACTTTGTAATCAGCTGTTGTGGTCTTTAGTAGTTGTTGTGACGTCTGTGGGACTTAAAGGTTTTTCTGATCCGGCTCATTGGTTCTTTTGGTCCAACAAACTCCCCCTGAACCAATGCAGCCAAAACCTTTAACTTTATTGAGGTCCCACTTATTTTTGGCAAAATGGTTGGTCTTTTTCCTTCTTGATCAGTTGAGAAGATGACCCATATAAGCACTGGCCTGGGAATGAGTCTCTGATGATTTGGTTGGAAATGTATGTATGGGAGCTCTATATTGGGGAATTGGACACTGAGCTGTTCCCCCATCCATGAGACTCACTTCCCATGTATAAGCCTGTAGGATTCTCTGGTGTATGCTCTGAGAAACATAATTTGTTCTTCCATGGTCAGGTTCTCAGCTTCACCATCAAACAATCCTTCACGCCCATACAGCTCTGAGATGTACTTGGCCTGTTTGCCATTTTTGAGCTCAACTGTTGTAATCTGTCTGTATGCAAACTCATTAGGATGAGTTCCTTCAAGTAACAGACTGAGCTTATTTTGTTTGAAGTTCTCAAGCCTCTTGTAGACTAACCCCTTTTTAATAACTCTCTTCTCTAACATCTTTTGGGGTGGCTGTTTAGTCTCATAGGCCTTCTTGAAATCTTCTACAATCTCCCAGGGTGATACTACAAGGACCACTATGATCTCTTCATCTACGATCCTTTTTACTTGGCCCTTGTATCTCGAAGGAATGTCTTTCTTTACAATCCTGTGAGCCACCCTAGGATCAGGCCATACTCTCACCTTTTCCTTCTGATATTGAAATGTGTTGGCAAGGGTGTACAACCTCAGAGCTTCTTTCTTCATACTAATTATTGATGAAGAAGCAGCATAAGTTTTGTCGATGCTTTTCAACATCTCATCGTCATGAAGCCTTTGCTGCTGCTCTTCTTTAATCTTTACTCTCACAGTTTCCATCTGTGAGGTGGGAGTGATGGGCATGGGTTTGGCTTTAGGCAATGTTAGGACTGTAGGCAGAGGCAGCCTATCTTCTTCCACATCATCCTCTTCTTCTTGTTCTTCTAGCCTCAACACCCTTCTCTTCTTCTTCTTGGGTGCATCATCAGCTATTGGTTTAGAGGGTAAGGGAGTTGGTTTTGTGGGTTGTGGTTGTGGTTGTTTTGGAGAGGGAATGTTGACAGGCTGAGTTAGCATTTTAGAGGTGAGTGTGGCTTTTGAGTGTTTGGCTAGCTCAGTCCTGCTCCCTGCTCCTGCTTCATTCAAAGCTTCGACTACTAAACCCTTAGTGTATGCTTCAGACGAACAGATCTTGGAGGTTATGGCCAAGATACTGTCCCTGGTCCATGATTTAATCTCGATCAATGATCTCCCAAGATATTTTGCAATGAATCTGATCATGATCTCTAGTCTCTCTCTTTCCAATGCATCATAACTTGCCCATCTTGAGTTAATTTCTTCAACTTCAAGTCTCCTGATCTCTGAGTCAAGCTGTGCAGTATCGAACCCTTGTCTATACAGTTGATCAATAATGGCATCCATTGATTTACTATGTGTAGCATCTGCTATTTTGATCATCTCATCGAGTTGGAGTTCTTTCTCTTTTCCTTCACCCTTCCTCTTCTTATATGTGACATGAAAGTCTTTGTGACTTTCACCCACTTGATCATTTTCGGTTCCCTTCACAGACTCCTCTTCCTTCTCAGTTTCCTTTTCTTTCAGTTTGCTCTTCCTCTTTGCTTTCACTGACTGACTCTCCCCCTTTTTGGTTGCATTGGTTGCAAGGGTTTGAGTAGCAGAAAGCCTGGTGCTCACAATCTCCTCCACCAGGGGTTGTATGATTGAGGGAAGCCTCTCATCCATGGTTTTGATCACAATGTCTGTGATTATTGGGGTGATGAGTGGTAGGGATTGCTGAAAGATAGCAGCTGTTTGCTCAGAGAGGTTGTGTCCCTGAGAAGCAGTGCCAGAAATAGAGGCTGGTGGCTCGGAAGTTTTGAGTGGCTGAGTGTGTGGGAGACCTTGAGGTGAAGGTGCCATCTGTGGGTATATTGTGGTGGCAGATGGACTTGCTTGTTGAGAGAATTGGTCAAGTAGTCTTTGTAGTCTACTGACTTCTTCCTCAAGAATTGTGTTCTGGGCCAGAACATCATAAAAGAAGCCCAGGTCATCAGCAGCAGATGCTGAATCACCTGACCTCCTGCTTGTAGCAGGATGTACATGCACTGGGTGTAGACCAATTTTAGCATGTGCCCCTTTTTCTTGGAACTGGGGACTTCCAGCCTCAAGACTATGTCCTTCATCAGCTGTTGCCTCTAGTGAGGTCTTAGCTATGTTACCAGCCTCATTCTGATCAGTGCTAATTCAGAAGAGGTGGCAGCCTCACTAGATGTTCTAATCTCCATATCCACACCAGGAGATAGAACATGTAAACCCTGGTTCTGTGGGTTGGCAGAAGCATGGTGATCCTCGTCCTCAATAGCTGTGGTTCTCCCCTTTGTTGGTGGTTGTTGGGGAGGAGGAGAGGCATGAAGCCGAGTCAGCACGTTTGCAATTATAATGGTTGGACTTTGGGGGGCGGTTGCATGGGGAGATGGGGTAAAAGCAGTGTGCACCTAGGGAGAGTGGTGCTCTTCAATGGCAATCTCCTCAAATGAGGAAGATCCCAGATTTGTGGGTACCCCTTCTGTGGTTGCTGCAGGCTCCTTTTGAGAGGAAGCCTGAGCGGCTGTGGCTGGTGAAGTCCTTGTATCCACTAGGGGGTTATAACCAGTGGATATAGCCTGCAGTTGTGTTGCAGGGGCATCCTCAAGGGACTCATTTCCCTGAGTAGCCTTTTTTGCCTTCTTTTTAGTGGGTTTGGTGGGGACTTTGGATTTGGAGGTGGTGGCTGTGGGTTCCAGCTGCGTGGGTTTGCGCAGCTTGGCAGCCATTTTGAGTGATTGGTCAGAGTTGTGCCGGGAGTATACTTCAGGCAATACAGCCGTAGCAGGGACTCCCAGGCCAACAAGTCCCTCAGCTTGAAGCTGGTTTTCAATTATGGCCATTATGAACCGAGGATATAATATCCAACGGTTAGCAAGTTGTTTTTGGGCCATATCCTTGAGCTCTAAAAATAGTATTTCAGAAAAATTTAAAGGTTGTTGCTCAAGGATGGAGTACATTACCTCTTGCCACCTTGTGGACATTTGATCCCATGATGAAGTCTTGGAGGCAAGGCATACATTTACCATATGAAATATGAGACGTTCGGCATCCGGGAATGTTTCTTCAGTATGGTAGATGCACTCAGGTTACCCTGGTATCCATGGTGGGCAAATGATTGATCTGTTGTGCCCTTTGGATAACCAGTTGGGAAAGTGGCATCATCCAGATTAAGGGTTTGGCGAAGAGTGTCTGGAGTAATGACCACTTTTTCGCCATGGACAAATGATTGAAGAGACTCTGTGTCATTCTCCTCAGAGACCAGAGTGACGTTTGTCCAGAATTGGTTAAGGGATTCGGCATATATGGTGGGATTTACTAGAAAATCCGTTTTATACGGTGACTGAACCATTAAATCAATGGCGTTGTGAAACTTGGTCCAGTATGGCGATTTTGTGAGATGTGCGATACAGTTGTGTCGTGGTTTTAGTTGCATGGTCGCCATTGATGAAAAGAAGTTATAGAGTTTTTTTTAAACGTTAGGTTTGAGAAGAGAAGAAAGTAAAAACTCTGAAGGTGGGATAAGGTATTTAAAGGGTAGGGTTAGAAAGCAACTGAAGGTTTTGGTGTTAGTCATCAGTTGTTGAAACTACTGATGACGTGGTATTAACTTTCAGAGGTTTTAAATGACTGACCGTATTAGTGTGATCAGCAGTTGTTATAAAACAACTGAAGACTTGGTTTTAACCGTCAGATGTTGAAACAGCTGAAGTCTCTGATTTAGTCATCAGTAGTTATAAAACTACTGAAGATTTAGTCATCAGTAGTTATAAAACTACTGAAGATTTAGTCATCAGTAGTTATAAAACTACTGAAGATTTAGTCATCAGTAGTTATAAAACTTGAAGACAGTTTTGACTTCAGGTGGTGAAACAACTGAGGACTTGGTATTAGTCATCAGTAGTTGTAAACAGCTGAAGACTTTGGTTTTACCATCGGTTGTTGTAAACAACTGAAGACTTGGTGTTAGTCATTAGTAGTTGTGAAACTACTGAAGACATGGTTTTGTTTCAGTTGTTTAGAAAGAAACAACAGTTGGGAAACTACTGAAGACAAAAAGGCTCATCAGTAGTTGTCGTCAATTCATTGCTTTTCAGCTGTTTCATACTATCCTCAACACATACTCATCAGACGTTTTCATCTGTTTTCAGATGTTTCTTAGGACATCAGTACGTATTTGTATTTCTAACAACAGTAGTTGTAGCTACATCAGCTGTTGTAACTACATCAATTGTTTTAACAAATAAAGTACTTGAGTACTGAGAAGTTAAGCTCTAGTAGTTTAAAGAAAACCTCTGGTGGGAAAATAACTTCAGTACTTATATATATGACAATAATAAACTAATGATCATCAGTACTTGTGAGCTGAGATCATCAGTAGTTGTCACTTATTCTAGCTGCAGCATACCAAGCCTTAACACTCGGTTGTGGAAAGTTGAACTATCCAAGGGCTTAGTAAAAATGTCTGCAAGCTCATCAGCAGTAGGAACAAATTTTGGATCAATCAGACCTTTTTCAAAACAATCTCTAATAAAATTGTGTCTGATTTCAATATGTTTAGTCCTAGAGTGCTCGATAGGATTCTTGACAATACAAAGAGCTGAAGAGCTGTCCATTAACAATGGGGTCTTAGTTTCTGTATGCCATAATCCAATAATTGTGTTGAAGCCAGAGTACCTAAGATGTACAGCTTGCAGCGGCAATGTACTCTGCTTCAGCAGTTGATGTAGCAACTGAGGTCTGTTTCTTGCTCTGCCAAGAAATCAAGCAGCTGCCTAGTAATTGACATCCACCAGAAGTTGATTTCCTGGTCAACTTACACCCTACATAGTCACTGTCAGAAAAAAAAAAACTAATTTACCAAAATGTCTAGTAGAATACCATAAACCTAGAAATGGAGTGCCTTGCAGATATCTAAAGATCCTCTTGACTGCAATCAAATGAGACTCCTTAGGTGCAACCTGAAATCTAGCACAAACACATGTAGCAAACATAATATCTGGTCTAGAAGCTGTTAAATACATCAAGGACCCACTCATACATCTGTAAAGTGTTTCATCAACCACTTTACCTTTCTGATCTGTATCCAGTTGTGTGGTGCTGCACATGGGGGTAGAACAGGATTTACAGTTTTGTAAATCAAAATTTTCCAAAAGATCTTTTGTGTATTTGGACTGATGAATGAAAATTCCATCAGCCTTTTGTTTGATTTGCAAACCCAGAGAGAACTGTAATTCTCCCATGGCACTCATTTCAAACTTCTGTTGCATCAACTTTGTAAAGGCATCACACAACTGTGGATCAGATGATGCAAAAATAATATCATCTACATAAATTTGAACAAGTAGATTATGCTGCCCAGCTTTCTTATGAATAAAGTCTTATCTATGGAGCCTCTAGTGAAATTATTTTCCAGATGAAAGTTTGATAATGTCTCATACCAGGCTCTAGGAGCTTGTTTCAACACATAAAGAGCCTTATCAAGCTTATACACCCAATTAGGATGTTTATTGTCCTCAAAGCCTGGTGGTTGACATGCATAAACCTCTTCTTTAATTTTCCCATACAAAAATGCACTTTTGACATCCATTTGCAAAACTTTAAGGTTTTGATAAGAAGCATAAGCTAAAAACAATCGAATTGCTTCCAGTCTGGCTACAGGGGCAAAGGTTTCATCATAATCAATACCTTATTCTTGTGCAAACCCCTGAACAACCAGTCTGGGCTTGTTCTTAACAATAAGCCCATTTTCATCAGTTTTGTTCCTAAACACCCATTTAGTGCCTATTGCACACTTACCTGGAGGTAGAGGAACCAGTTCCCACACTTGCTGTTTCTTGAACTGAAGAAGCTCAAGCTGCATGGCATCAACCCATCCATTGTCCTTTAAAGCAATGTGATAATTCTTTGGCTCTTGCTGACTAAGAAGAGAGCATAGAAGTAGAAATTTGACAATTGACTTCTTGTTGATACGCCAACAGTGATATCACCAATGATTTGAGACATAGGGTGATTCTTCAGATCTTGATACACAATGAGATCTGTGCAAGTGTTTGTAGCAGGCTCAGCAGCAACAGATGGTGATGGTGAATCATTTCCTTGAAACCAATCAGTGGATGGTAATTCAAAGGAAGTTGAATTTGAAGAAATCTCATCAGCATTTGTTGTGGATGGTGCTACTGGAGCTACAGGACCATCAGGTCTAGCTGAATCAGGCAGTTGATCACTAAACTGAAGAGGTGAGTACTGCTATCATCATCATCATCAGCACCAGCAGAACAACCAGCTGGTGAACTGTTGACAGGAGCAACAGCAGGAGTTTGATAAGGAACATATTGCAGTATGTCCAAATCAAATATCTCCATAGGGCTTTATGGAATCTTGTCCTTTGGAGATTCATTAAACTTAACATGTAGAGTCTCTTCAACCATTTTTTTTCTACAGTTGAAGACTCTGTATGCTTTGCAAGTTGATGAATAACCAACAAAGTACCCTGCATCCACCTTAGGATCAAATTTTCGGAGTTGATCACGTGTGTTGAGAATGAAACAAGGACACCCAAATGCTCTGAAGAATGATATTAGAGGGGCCAAATGATGAAGAACTTCATATGGAGTCTTCATCAACCTCTGATTTACTAGAACTCTATTCTGTACATAGCAAGCTGTATTGACAGCTTCAGCCCAAAAAGTCATTGGCAGTCCAGAATCAGCCAACATGGACCTTGCAGCTTCAATAAGGGTCCTGTTCTTTCTCTCCACTACTCCATTTTGCTCAGGAGTTCTTGGGATGCTATACTGCCTCTTGATTCCCTTTGATAAGTAAAACTCATCAAGTGTGTGGTTTTTGAATTCAGTACCATTGTCACTCCTCACACACTTAACTGGTAGGGAATACTGCTTCTCAACGTGTAACACAAAGTTCATAATGGACTGCGCAGCCTCATCATTTGAATGCAAGAAGAAAGTCCATACAAATCTGGAGTAATCATCCACAATTACCAGACAGTATTTCTTCTTAGCCATACTCATCACTCTCACAGGACCAAAGAGATCCATGTGAAGAAGCTATAAGCAGGCAGTGGACTTAGGTTCTTCTATGGAGGGAAATGAAGCTTTGTGCTGTTTTCCTTTTAAACAAGCAGTGCAGTTATCTTCACACTTGAACTCCTTCATAGGCAGTCCCCTTACTAAACCATGGTTTATCAGCTGATTTATGTTTTTGAGATTAACATGACCCGGCCTTCTATGCCATAGAATAGATTCTTGAGGGGAAGCCTTGGAAAATAGGCAAGGATGGCCTTTGAGATCTATTTTCTTGGAAAGATCTAAGGCATACAATCTTCTTGTCCTGTTGGCCTTTAGGAGAGTGTGTTCATCCAACACCTTATCAATCAAACTTAGAACTTTGGATGACAGAATCCGATAGTTCTGACTGGTGAAAAGAGCAACATGGCCTTTGTCACACATTTGACTGACACTCAAGAGGTTGTACTTGAGATTTTCCACATGGTTAACATCATCAAACTTTATTTCCCCATTGGAAACAAAGCCTTTGCCGATGATGTAACCCTTTGCATCATTGCCAAATGACATAACCCCTTCCTTCCTTGAGAGTAGTCATTAAGAAGTGATCTGTTTCCTGTCATATGCATGGATCCTCCACTGTCTACATACCAGATGCCTCTGAGGTATGTTGAAGAACCCTGCAAAATACAACAAATTAGTTAGATTTTGCGACCCAAACCTTTTGGTTTTGGGCCTGTTCTCATCAACATATGGTAAACTAACATGATTGTTGGAAACAACAGCCTGAGAGGAAGAAACTGGTGAAGAAAAGGAATCCTTTGGCTTGGACCTCCTTTTCTGTGGTTTCAACATAGAAACATCTAATTGGTTAACTCTTCCCGATAGATGTTGAACCATCATAACCAGCTGTGTCTGATTTTGTGATAAGGCTTTCAGCTCTTCAGACACATTGGCATTGGAGTTTGATAAGTTCCTTTGTTGCACCTTCTTCTTTTGAGCAATCTCAGCTGTTACCTGTTTAACCCCTTCCTTTTTGGATTTCTTTTGGACTTAAGGGTTACAGGATTTGATGTTGCTGGTACAAATGTGGCTTCAAACTCAGTTTTCATTTTAACCATTTTCTCTTTACTTTCCTCTTTATGTTTGAGTTTGGATCCCCTTTTGTACGAACAATCATCTGTAAGATGATTGAACAAACCACATACTTCACATGGTTTCTTCTTCATCTTATGTTGATCATCAACTAAAGAGAATGAAACTACTGAAGACTTGATCTTCAGTACTTTGGAAGCATTATTTTCTTTCTTGACTTCCTCTTTAGTAGTCTTCAAACTCTTTCTACTAACTGTTTTCTTCTCTTCAATGCTGAAAGTAGTTGGAGTTTGAACTTCAGGTGTTAAATCTTGCTCTCCAGTCCTTTCAGGACTTCCAGAAATAGCTCCTGAGTTGATCATCTCTTTGATCATGTGAGTGTCAGCAGTGGAACCATTAACATCAGCTGATGGGTTCTGAGAGGGCTTAGTGCTGACTTCAACTTTTGATGATGCTCTATCAAAAAGTGAATCACATGATGAGGTGGATTGGTTATTGCTTTCTCCATCAGATTTCACTTCTGCTCTTGAAGCAAAATCTGTAGGAGGAGCAGTGTGATTATAACCAATACCAAACTTCACACTGGAAGCAGATTGCTTACTAAGAAGCATTTCAAAACCTTTGCATGATTGTACCCATCGATCACACTCTACCTGGGTGACTGCAAGGGTTTCTTTGAGACTTCTCTGGTCTTCCAGAATAACCTCTAGCTTGGCCTTTTCATCATTTAATTGGCATTTAAGCTTATAAATCTCATCATTTTTACTATTAAGAGCAGACTCAAACTCAATTTTTGTTTTGGAAATGGTTTTCTCAAACTCAAGTTTTTGATATATTAATGCTACATTTGCCTCTCTAATGGAGACAAAGGCAGCAATGCATGATTCAGAACATAACTTGGCTGTAGCCTTTGAAGATACCTGAGTTACCTGTGAAGATGATGCATTTGAGCAGGAACCCTCAGTAGACTCCAGGGCCATGAGAGCCAGATTCCCAAAAGGACTGTCACCACTATGTTGACCAACACCTGTGAACAGTTGTTCATGACCAGACATGTCATCCGGTAATTGCTCCAGTCAACAACTCCAGGGGTGAAGAAGCTGTGTTGTTGAGGTTGAGGAGGTTGATGAGATTGAGATGGGTGAGGTTCTGGTAGTGCATGAGGTTGTGGTACTATAGGAACTTGAACTTGATTTGACTGTGGCATGTAATAACAAGGGTAAGGATATGGCATTTGACCCTGAGGAACAAAATATGCAGGAGATTATGGTTGAGAATGATGACTAGAATTGACAGGATGTTGCCCTCTTTGTTGTTGACTATTGCCAGGGAAAGTCACAAAAGGTGCAGAGGAATTAGATCCAGATGATCTGCATTCTCTAGCAAAGTGTCCAAGCCTGTGGCATTTGTGACACTTCAACTTACTCTTGTCAAAACCAACTTTGGTTTTGCCAGAGAGTCCTGGGAACTTTCTTCCAGTTCTTTTATAGAACTTCTGAGATCTGATATTTATCAAGGCCATTTGGCTCAAAATATCCATCTCTTCTAAGTCATCATTAGCAATCCCCTTGAGATCATCCATGATGAAGCATAGATTGTCATTATTACACCCAGTAAACTGACTATCAACACTCACAAACGCAGAATCAGAAGTGTTTGAGGAGAAATCAATATGCTCATCATACTGGCATTCAGATGAAGCATATTCTAACTCACGACCAACCAAGGCAGTGTTGCCTGGTACAAAGACTTCAGTGAGCTTGCCAGATGAAGACAGTTTTGTTTCTGTTCTATCTCTCTCTCAAATGTGAGCCATTTCCCATGGAGTTGGGTGAGAGATAGTTTGTCCAAATTTGCACTAGAGCGTAGGACAATAGTATATGTGTCCCATCTCTCAGGCAGTGATCTGAGAAATCTGTTATTCATCTGGATATTGGTGTACTCAAGTTTGACCATTTTAATCAGAGATCAAACAAGAGAACCGCTCAAACTGTTGAGTCAGTGTCTCACCCTTTCTATGAGAGATTGTTGGGCAAGGATTTCTCTATTATTTGCCAGGACCTCATCTGTTCCTCCAAATTATTCTTTCAAGGCATTCCAGAGGACATGGGCAGTTTCATGATGCATTAGCCCACAATAGATTTCATTGGGCAGTGCCATGGCTAGAATTCCATGGGCTTTTGCATCAATCTCAAACAATTTCTTATCCTCATCTGAGTATTGCTCCTTCCTCTTCGGAACCATTTGATTGGTTTCCGGGTTATTCACCATAGGCTTGTGTGGACCATGTACCACTGATGTCCAACAACATGCGCTGTTAACAGACAGGTGATGGAGCATTCGTCGTTGCCATATGTTATACTCATTCCTAACCAGCATTGGAGGCTTGGTTGAGGAACCAGTATGTGAGGATCATTGGAAGGAGTAGTCATTTTCAGTCCAAATACAATTTAATTCAAGCTTTTAAACGTTTTTACATAGACCACAACAGACTCAATGAAAACCAAGAGAAAATCTCAGGATGAATGAACAGAAACACAGAAAATTCAATCTCTATAACCGTTTCTTGCAAAAAAAAAATGCTAATTCAATCAAACTTGGATCTTGAATAGCAGTTTCAATGATCAATTATTAGATCGATCAATGATTAACCGGCTCTGATACCATTTGTCAGGATCAGTGATCACAAGTTGATGTATTAGAGCGTAACGCAGCCGAGTAAGAACAAGAATCAGACAAGTTGTAGCAAGAATTTGATACTCGTATGCATTAAGAACAAATACGGTTATAACGAGAGAATATATTTCTGTAACAAGGAATGTTTCTATGATATCGAATATTTCTGATCAAATCATTCTACTTATTACAATAGGTTGACACTCCTTATATAGAGTGCAATCGCTGCTGTTATCACGGGAAAGTGACAACTGGCAGATCTATTAAAAAATAACTAACTCTTAACAAACTACTGAAATGTTCACAACTACTGAGAACATATCAGAGTGTTAAGTAGAAAATATGAAACTACTGATAAGAAATTACTGAAACTACAACGACTGAAAAACAAGCTCTTTAGTCGTTTTACAAAACTACTGAAAAACATAAAACTATTGAAAGGTAAACCCTCACAACTACTGAAGAAGACCTCTTCAGCTGTTGTGACAACGTTTGATACTTTGGTCTTCAGCACTTGTGTCTTCAGACTTTGTCTTCAGCACTTGTGTCTTCAGACTTTGTCTTCAGCACTTGTCTTCAGACTTTGTCTTCAGACTTTGTCTTCTGCACTTGTCTTCAGACTTTGTCTTCAGTACTTGTCTTCAGACTTTGTCTTCAGCACTTGTCTTCAGACTTTGTCTTCAGCACTTGTGTTCAAACTTTGTAATCAGCTGTTGTCTTCAGCTGTTGTGGTCTTCAGTAGTTGTTGTGACGTCTGTGGGACTTAAAGGTTTTTCTGATCGGCTCATTGGTTCTTTGGGTCCAACATGAACCAATGCAGCCAAAACCTCTAAAGTTATTGAAGATGTCCCACTTATTATGGCAGAGAGATTTGGTCTTTTTGTCTTCTAGATCAGCTCAGAAGTGACCCATATAAGCACAGGCTGGGAAGAAGTCTCAATGATCTATTTGGCAAAGGATGAATGGGAACTCTGTCTTGGGGAACTGGACACAGAGCTATTACCCCGTCCATGAGATCTACTTCCCAACAATGAGTCTGTATGACTCCCTTGTATAGGCCTCAAGGAAGGTTATCTGTTCCTCCATGGTAAGTTCTTCAGCTCCTCCTTCAAAAAGTGATTCTGGCCCATAATATTCAGATAGGTATTTGACCTGTTTCCCATTTTTGAGTTCCACAGTTGTTATTACTCTATAAGCAAATTCATCAGGGTGATTACCCTCTAAGAACAACTAGAGCTCATTCTTTCCGACTTCCTCAAGCCTCTTATATACTAACCCCTTCTTCACCATTTTATTTTCGAGCATCTTTTGTGGGGTCAGGTTAGCTTTATAGGCTTTCTTGAAGTCATCTAGGATTTCCCAGGGTGATACTTCAAAGACCAGTGAGATCACTTCATCTACAATCTTCTTCACCTGGCCAATGTACCTCTGTGGAATGTTTTTCTTGTGAATCCTATGAGACACCCTGGGATCAGGCCAAATCCTCACTCTCTCCTTTTGATATTGAAATGTATGTTTAAGAGTGTATAATCTGAGAGCATGCTTCTTCATGTTGATGATTGAAGATGTGGCAGCATATGCTTTGTCAACCCTCCTCAATAATTTCTCATCATGTTGTTTGTGAAGCTCTTCGTCTTCTTGCTTCATTTTCACAATTTTTCTTTGAGTTTCAGGAGTAATTGTTAGAGAGTGACTTGTGGCCTTCGGCAACTGTATAACAGCTGAGAGTGGCAGCCTATCTTCATCTTCATCATTATCTTCGTCATCTTCTTCTAGCCTCAGTACCCTTTTCTTCATCTTCTGGGGTACTTCATCGGCTACTGGTTTTGAGGGTAGAGGAGTTGGTTTGGTGGGTTGTGGTTGTGGTGGTTTTGGTGTGGGAATGTTGACAGGTTGGTCTAGCATTCTGGATGTGAGGTCGGCTTTAGATTGCTTGACTAGTTCAGTCCTGCTCCCAGCACCAGCTTCGTTTAAGGCTTCAATAACCAATCCTTTTGTGTATACTTCAGACGAACAGATCTTGATGGTTATTGCCAAGATGCTATCCCTGGACCATGCCTTGATCTTAATCAATGATCTACCCATATATTTCGCTATGAACCTGATCATGATCTCTAACCTTTCCCTTTCTAACACATCATAACTTGCCCATCTAGCTTGGATTTCTTCAATCTCTAGTCTTCTGATTTCTAAGTCATGTTTTTCAGTGTTGTGGCCTTGCCTAACCAACTGATCAATGATGTTATCCATTGATCGGCTGTGTTCAGCATCAGCCTTCTTCACCATTGTCTCCAAGTCAGTCTCCTTCTCATTCTTCCTTTTCTTGTATGTGACATGAAAGTCTTTAGTACTTTGAGTCACTTTCTCCATGTCAGCATCCTTCACCTTCTCCTTTTCAGTGCCTTTCCTATCTGCCATCCTCTTTCTTTTTGCTTTCACTGACTGAATCTCCCCCTTTTGGGTGCATTGTTGTAAGGGTTTGATTGTTAGAAAGCCTTTTGCTCACAGCATCCTCTATCATGGGTTGTATAACTGAGGGAAGCCTCTCATCAAGGGTTTTAAGGACCATATCAGTTATAGTTGATGTGATGAGAGTAAGGAATGTTGAAAGATAGCAGTTATTTGCTCAGGGGGGTTTTGTCCCTGAGAAATAGTGCCAGAAGCAGAGGCAGGTGGCTGAGTGTTTTGGAGTGGCTCAGTGTATGGGAGACCTTCAGAGGAAGGTGCCATCTGTGGGTTGTGAGGGGTAGATGGTCTTTGATCCTGAGAAATGTTGGCTAGCAGCTCTTTGAGACTGCTCACCTCATCCTCAAGGATGGTGTTTTGGGCTAAAACATCATAAAAGAAGCCCAGGTCATCATCAGTGTTTACTGAATCACCTGACCTCCTGATAGAATCAGGATGAACATGCTCTGAGTGTAGATCAGTAGTAGCATGTGCCCCTTGGTCATGGTACTGGGGACTTCCTGCCTCAGGACCATGTCCTTCATCAGTAGTTGCCTCTGGTGAGGTCTTATGAATGTTACCAACTTCAGCCTGATCATATGCTGAAGCAGGAGAAGTGGCAGCCTCACCAGAAATTCGAATCTCCGTTTCTACACTGGGAGATTGAATATGGTAACCCCTATGCTGTCGGGTCTCAGAAGCACTTTGGTCCTCCCCCTCAATGGTTGTAGCTATCCCAGTTGTGATTGGTATCTAGGGAGGAAGTGAGGAGTGCAACTGAGTCAACACTTTGGCAATTATGATGGTAGGACTTTGGGGGGCGGTTGCAGTGGGAGAGGGTGTGAAGGCAGTATGCACCCGGGGAGAGTGGTGCGTTTCAATGGAAACCTCCTCAAGTGAGGAAGGTTCCAGATGTATAGGTGCCCTAGAGATGGTTGCTATAGGCTCCTGTTGATAGGAAACCTGAGTGGTTGAGGGTGAGTGAGTCCGTGTATCTACTGGGGGTTATTAGCAGTAGATATAATCTACGTTTGTGTTGCAGGGGCATCCTCAGGGGACTCATTTCCCTGAGTAGCCTTTTTGGCTTTCTTGTGTTTGGGTTTGGTGGGGACAAGGATTTGGAGGTGGTGGCTGTGGGTTCCAGCTACGTGGGTTTTCGCAGTTTGGCAGCCAGTTTGAGTGACTGGTCTGAGTTGTGCCTGGAGTATACTTCAGGCAATACAGCCATGGCAGGGACTCCAAGGCCAAGAAGTCCGTCAGCTTTCAGCTGGTTTACTATAATGGCCATTAGGAACTGAGGATATAATATCCATCGGTTAGCTATAGGCTTGGAGGCCATATCCTTGAGTTCAAGAAATAATATTTCAGAAAAATTTAAATGTTGTTGGTTAAGGATAGAGAATAATACCTGCTGCCACCTCGTCGACATTTGATCCCAAGAAGAAGTCTTAGGAGCTAAGCATACATTCACCATATGAAAAATTAGTCGTTCTGCATCATGGAAATGTTTCTTCAGGATGGTAGAGGCACTAAGGTTACCCTGGTATCCATGTTGGGCAAATGATAGATCAGTGGTGCCCTTTGGATACCCAGTGGGAAAAGTGGCATCATCCAGTTGTAGGGTTTGTCGAAGGATTTTTGAAGTGATGACTACCTGACGATTGTTGACAAACGACTGGAGAGAGTCGGTGTCATTCTCCCCAGTGACGATGGTGACGTTTGTCCAGAACTGCTGGAGGGATTCGGCATGAATGGTAGGATTTAGAAGGAAAGCCGTTTTGTATGGAGAGTTGATCATTAGATCAATGGCATTATCAAATTTTGTCCAGAAGGGTGATTTAGTAAGGTAAGCAACACAGTTCTGTCATGGTTTAAGCTTCATGTTTGCCATTGATGTGAGAGAAGGTTCTGAGTTTTTGATCGTTAGGTTTGAGATGATGAAGCTTTGTAAGACAAGGTATTTATAGGGTATGGGTTATAAAGTAACTGAAGGGTTTGGCATGAGTCATCAGTAGTTTTAAGCGACTGATGACTTGGTATTAACCTTCAGAGGTTGAAACAACTGAAGTCTTGGTTGTAGGCATCCGTAGTTATAAAACTACTCAAGACCATGGTTTTAGCTTCAGATGATGGAAACAGCTGACGACATGGTGTTAGTCATCAATAGTTGTGAAACTACTGAAGACATGGTTTTGTCATCAGTTGTTGTAAACAGCTGACGACGTGGTATTAGTCATCAGTATTGTGAAACTACTGAAGACGTGGTTTTGTCATCAGTTGTTTTAAACAGCTGACGACGTGGTATTAGTCATCAGTAGTTGTGAACTACTGAAGACGTGGTTTTGTCATCAGTTGTTTAAGATGAAGCAGCAGTTTTAGAAACAACTGAAGATAAAATTCTCATCAGTAGTTTTCGTCAATTCATAGCTTTTCAGCTGTTTCATACTGTCCTCAACACTTACTCATCAGTCTTTTGGGCTGTTTTTCAGTTGTTTCATAGGACGTCAGTACTTATCTATTTGTACTTATATTAGTAGTTATGACTGAATCAGTTTTTGTAACAGAATTAGTACTTATTTGTGATATGGTTACAAATGATCATCAGTACTTATTTACTGAGATCATCAGTAGTTATCACTTATTCTAGCTGCAGCATACCAAGCCTTAACACTAGGTTTTGGAAAGTCGAACTATCCAAAGGCTTAGTAAAAATGTCTGCAAGCTCATCAGCACTAGACACAAACTTTGGATCAATCAGACCTTTTTCAAAACAGTCCCTAATAAAATGATGTCTGATCTCTATATGTTTGGTCCTAGAGTGCTGGACAGGATTCTTGACAATGCACAGAGCTGAAGCACTATCCATTAATAATGGAGTCTTAGTCTCTGTAATGCCATAATCCAAAAGTTGGTTCTGAAGCCAGAGTACCTGAGAAGTACAGCTTGCAGCAGCAATGTATTCTGCTTCAACAGTGGATGTAGCAACAGATGTTTGTTTCTTACTTTGCCAAGAAATCAAACAGTTGCCTAGGAATTGACATCCACCAGAAGTTGACTTTCTGGTTAACTTACACCCTGCATAGTCACTATCAGAAAAAGCAACCAATTTGCAAGAGTGTCCAGTGGAATACCATAAACCTAGAGATTGTGTACCTTGCAGATATCTAAAGATCCGTTTGACTGCAATCAAGTGAGACTCTTTAGGAGCAGCCTGAAATCTAGCACAAACACACGTTGCAAACATAATATCTGGTCTAGAAGCTGTTAAGTACATCAAGGACCAATCATACATCTGTAAAGTGTTTCATCAACAGCTTTACCTTTCTGATCTGCATCCAGTTATGTGGTGTTGCACATGGGAGTAGAACAGGGCTTACAATTTTGTAAATCAAACTTATTCCAAAGATCTTTTGTATATTTAGACTGATGAATGAAAGTCCCAACAGCCTTTTGTTTGATTTGCAATCCTAGAAAGAACTGTAATTCTCCCATTGCACTCATTTCAAACTTCTTATGCATTAAATTGGTAAAGTCATCACACAACTGGGGATCAGAGGATGCAAAAATAATATCATCAACATAAATTTGAACAAGTAGCTTATGCTGATCCACCTTCTTAATGAATAAAGTTTTATATATGGAGCCTCTAGTGAAATTATTTTGAAGAATAAAATTTGATAATGTCTCATACCAGGCTCTAGGAGCTTGTTTCAACCCATAAGGAGCCTTATCAAGCTTGTATACCCAATCTGGATGTTTATTATCCTCAAAACCTAGTGGTTGACATACATAAACTTCTTCTTTTATTTTACCATATAAAAATTCACTTTTAACATCCATTTGAAAAACTTTAAAATTGTGAAATGCAGCATAGGCTAAGAACAATCTAATTCCCTCCAGTCTGGCTACAGGGGCAAAGGTCTCATCATAATCAATACCTTCCTCTTGTGAAAACCCCTGAACAACCAGTTTGGCCTTGTTCTTAACAATAAGTCCATTTTCATCTGTTTTGTTCCTAAACACCCTTTTAGTGCCTATTGCACACTTACCTGGGGGTAGAGGAACCGTTTCCCACACTTGCTGTTTCTTGAACTGAAGTAGCTCAAGCTGCATGGCTTCCACCTATCCATTGTCTCTCAGAGCAACATGATAGTTCTTTGGCTCTTGCTGACTGATGAAGAGAGCATAGAAGCACAAGTTAGACAATTGACTTCTAGCTGAGACGCCAGCATTGATACCACCAATGATTTGAGACATGGGGTGATCCTTCAGCTTTTGGTGCATAATAAGATCAGTGCAAGTGTTTGTACCCGGTTCGGCATCAGCAGATCTTGATTCAGATTCTTGAAACCAAGTATTAGATGGCAAATCAAACAATGTAGAGGAATCAGAAATCTCATCAGCATTTGTTGTGGATGGAGCTGCTGAAGGTACAAGAACATCAAGTTTAGTAGACTCAGGCAGTTGGTCACTGAACTTGAAAAGGTGAGTACTGATATCATCATCATCTTCAGTACCACCAGGTGGAAGACTTGCTGCAGAAGATGATTTATCCACATGATCTGCAACAGCTGGAGTTTGATAAGGAGCATATTGCAGTATGTCCATATCAAACAACTCCACAGGGTTTTGTGGAATTTTATCCTTAGGAGATTCATTGAATTTCACATGCAAGGTTTCCTCAACTATCTTTGTTCTGCAGTTGAAGACTCTGTAAGCCTTGCAAGTGGATGAATAACCTACAAAATACCCTGCATCCACCTTAGGATCAAATTTGTGGAGTTGAACCTTTGTGTTGAGAATGAAACAAGGACATCCGAAGGCTCTGAAGAATGAAATCAAAGGAGCCAAATGATGTAGAGCTTCATATGGAGTCTTCATCAACCTCTGATATACTAACACTCTATTCTGCACATAGCAAGCTGTATTGACAGCTTCAGCCCAAAAGGTCAAAGGCAAGCCAGAGTCAGCCAACATGGACCTTACGGCTTCAATTAAAGTCCTGTTCTTTCTCTCCACTACTCCATTTTGTTCTGGAGTCCTTGGGATGCTAAATTGCCTTTTGATTCCTTTTGAAAGATAAAAATCATCAAGTGCATGGTTTCTGAATTCAGTACCATTGTCACTCCTTATACACTTGACTGATAGGGAATACTGCTTCTCAACATACAACACAAAGTTTATAATCTTCTGAGCAACCTCATCCTTTGAATGTAGAAAGAAAGTCCATACGAATCTGGAGTAATCATCCACAATTACCAGACAATATTTCTTCTTTGCCATGCTCATCACTCTCACAGGACCAAATAAATCCATGTGCAGTAACTGCAAGCAGGCAATGGACTTAGGTTCTTCAATGGGAGGGAATGAGACTTTGTGCTGTTTTCCTTTCAAACAAGCAGTGCAGGCTTCATCACAGTGGAACTCCTTTGTTGATAAACCTCTCACTAAATGATTTTGGATCAGTTGGTTCATGTTTCTGAGATTAAGATGACCCAGCCTTCTATGCCATAGTTTAGATTCCTGAAGAGAGGCTTTGGAGAATAGGCATGGATGACCTTCAAATAATCTTCTTTGACAAATCCAAGGCATACACTCTTCCATTTTGTTGGCCTTCAGGAGAGTATGTTCATCCATTACCTTGTCAATCAGCCTCAGAACTTGGGAAGACAGAATCCTGCAGTTCTGGCTTGTGAAAAGTGCAACATGCCCTTTATCACACATCTGACTACACTCAGCATTATACTTGAGATTCTCCAAATGGTTGACATCATCAAACCTGATTTGTCCATTAGACACATATCCTTTCCCAATGATGTAACCTCTGGCATCATTTCCAAATGAAACAAATCCCTTCTTTCCTTGAGAGTAGTCATTAAGAAGAGAACCACTCCCAGTCATATGCATTGATCCTCCACTGTCCACATACCAGATGCTCCTTTGGCATGTTGAAGAACCCTGCATGAAAGAAAACTAGTTAGACTTTGAGACCCAAACCTTTTTGGTTTTGGGTCTATTTTCATTAACAGATGCAACCATAACTTGTTTCTTATGATTAACAGCTGAAGAAGGAGATGGTGCTGAAATGGATTCGTTGGATTTGGGCTTGGAATGCCTTTTCAGTGATTTGATCACAGGTGCATCTAATTGGTTAACTCTCCCCAACAAATGCTGAACCATCATAACAAGTTGTGTCTGATTTGTAGCCAAAGCTTTCAGCTCTTGTGACATATCAGTACTTGTGTTTGATGAGTTCCCGTGATCCACCATTTCCTCCTTAAAATTAACAGACTTAGTCTGATGTTTATCATGAGGAGCACCATCAGCTGTTTTGTGATTAACCTTATCCTTCTTTTTGAATTTGGTTGAAGGCTTGGGTTTATCACAATGGAATGATTGCGGTACAAACTTGGTCTCAAACTCAGTTTTCATTTCATCCATCTGGATTTTAATGAGCTTATCTCTGTTGAGTTTGGAACCCTTTCTGTACCAACATTCATCAGAAAGATGATTGAATTTACCACATATTTCACATGGCTTATTCTTCATCTTGGATTGATCAACTGCTGATGAGGAAACTACTGAAGGTGTGCTCCTTAGTACTTTCCTCCTTTCAGTAATTTAGTTCAGTATTGAAGAATCTGTAACAACTGAAGAGTTGTTCTTCAGCTGTTTATTGTCAGCAGTTGTTAATCCATTTATTTCAGCTGATTTGAAATGCTTTTCAGTTGTTGTAACTTGCCCTTCAGTACTTAAGTTACTTTGAGGGACAACATCTGAAATACTCAGCCTCATGTGCTTATCAGTAGTTAACCCATCAGCCAATTGACTTGCTGAGGTATCAACCCTTATTTCATCTTGTGATTTTGGAAGATCACTTGTGAATGATGCACATGATAATGTGTTTGGAGATTGCTTTCACTTTCAGATTTTACTATTGGTTTTGGAGTAAAATCTGTTGGCTGTGCAATATGGTTATAACCAATTCCAAACTTCACATTCGAAGCAGCTTGCTTACTGAGCTGCATTTCAAATCCCTTGCAGGATGACACCCAACGGTCACACTCAACTTGGGTAACAGCAAGTTTTTCTTTGAGTTCATTATGGTTCTCAAGAATGACCTCTAGCTTAGCCTTTTCATCATTTAATTGGCATTTAAGCTTATAAATCTCATCATCTTTGTCCTTAAGGACAGACTCGTATTCAGCTTTTCTTTTGGAATATTTGCTCAAGCTCTAGATTTTGATTAATTACAGCTACATTTGCTTCTCTAATAGAGACAAATGCATCTATGCAAGATTCAGAACAAAGCTTGGCCTTAGCCTCAGAAGATACCTTACCTGTGAAGAAGATGCATTGGAGCAAGAACCTCAGTAGATTCTAGGGCCATGAGAGCTAGATTCCCAAAAGGATTTTCACCACCTGTTGACCATCACCAGTAAATAATTGCTCAGTACCAGAGAGATCATCTGGTAAACTGCTCCAGTCAACATTACCAGGGGTGAAAAAGCTGTGATGAGGTTGTGAATGAGATGGTAGAGGCTCAAGTAATGCTTGCGGTTGTTGTGCAGTAGGAACTTGAATTGGATTTGGCTGAGACATGTAATAGCAGGGATACCGATATGACATTGGACCTGAGGGACAAAATATGCAGGTGAAACAGGTTGTGAATGATGACTAGAACTAGCAGGTTGTTGCCCCTGTTTTGTGGACTAGTGCTTGGAAAAGTCACAAAGGGTGCAGAGGAGTTAGATCCAGATGATCTACACTCTCTTGCAAGTGTCCAAGCCTTTGGCATTTGTGACACCTCAACTTACTCTTGTCAAAACCAACTTTGGTTTTGCCAGAGAGTCCAGGAAATTTCCTGCTGTCCTCTTGTAGAACTTCTGAGATCTGATATTAATCAAGGCCATTTGGCTCAGAATATCCATCTCTTCTAGATCATCATCAGCTATTCCTTTCAAATCATCCATGATAAAACATAAATTGTCACTATTACAGCCGAGTGACTATCAACACCAACAAATGCATGATCTGAACTGTTTGAAGAGAAATCTATATGCTCATCATAATTACTTTCAGATGCAGCATATTCTGACTCATGACCAACCAAGTCAGTGTCCCTGGTACAAAGTCATCAGTGAGCTTTCCTAATGATGCTAGTTTCCTTTTCTGCTCTATCTCTCTCTCAAATGTAAGCAGTTTCCCATGAAGTTGGGTGAGAGATAGTTTATCTAGATTTGCACTGGAGCGTAGGACAATAGTGTATGTGTCCCATCTCTCAGGCAGTGATCTAAGGAATCTGTTGTTCATCTGGCTATTGGTATATTCATGTTGACCATTTTTAGCTCAGAGATCAAACAGGAAAAACGCTCAAACTGTTGAGTCAGTGTCTCACCCTTCTATGAGAGAATGTTTCATATTGTTGGGCAAGGATTTCTCTGTTGTTTGCTAAGACCTCATGAGTTCCACCGAATTGTTCCTTCAGTGCATTCCAGAGGTCATGAGCAGTTTCATGATGCATAAGCCCTGAATAGATTTCATTCGACAGTGCCGTGGCCAGAATTCCATTGGCTTTAGCATCAATCTCAAAAGTTTCCGATCTTCATCTGAGTATTGTTCCTTCTTCTTTGGAACCATTTGGTTTGTTTCGGATTGTTCACCATAGGCTTATCTGGACCGTGTACCACTGATGTCCAACAACCTGAACTGTTAACAGACAGGTGATGAAGCATTCTTCGTTTCCATATGTTATACTCAGTCCTAACCAGCATCAGAGGCTTGGTTGAGGAACTGGTATTATGAGGGTCCTTAGAAGGAGTAGTCATTCTCAGATTCAGCCAAAATCAATTAAGTTTTAACAGATTTAGAACAGAACACAACAGACCAAATTGAACCAAGAGAAAACAGAAAGCAATAAAACAAAAGTAGCAGAAATTCAATTTAACTATAACCAATTCTTGCAAATATGCCAATTCAATCAAATGCAGATATCGATTAGCAGTTTCAATGATCAATTGTTAGGTCGATCAATGATTAACCTGCTCTGATACCAATTGTTAGGATCAGTGATCTACGTTTGACTGATTAGGGAGTATTGCAGCGGAAATCGAACAATGAATTTAGACATTTCACAAGAATACAGTTGATATTCAAAGTAAGAAAAAACGATTAATGAAAGAATTATGCAAATCAAAGATTTCATTCAATACGCGCTTTCGTGGTGGCAAAATGTCACACTTACAATCAGGTCAATTATCCCTTATATAGGAATGTCATGGTGGAACATTCCTTATATAGGAGATGTGACGTCTGCTGATGTCACTTGATAGTGACATCTAACAAAATTATTCAAACTACTGAAAGTTAACATAACTACTGAAGATGTCAAAACAGTTGACATCTTCTTACAAAAATACTAAGTGTTAACCGTCACTACAACTACTGAAAAGAAACTACTGAAACTACAACGACTGAAGAACATGCTCTTCAGTCGTTTTACAAATACTGAAACAAAAAGAAACTACTGAAATGAAACCATCACAACAACTGAAGAATGCTTCTTCAGCTGTTGTAACAAACTCTGAAGGCTTCAGTACTTGGACTTGAACTTCAGCTGTTGTCATCAGCTGATGTCTTCAGTCTTTGTACTTCAGCTGTTGATCTTCAGTACTTTGTTCTTCAGCTGTTGATCTTCAGACTTTGGTCTTCAACTGTTGAAGTCTTCAGTACTTTAGTCTTCAGCTGTTGAAGTCTTCAGTACTTTAGTCTTCAGCTGTTGATCTTCAGACTTTGGTCTTCAGCTGTTGATCTTCAGACTTTGGTCTTCAGCTGTTGAAGTCTTCAGTACTTTAGTCTTCAGCTGTTGAAGTCTTCAGACTTTGTCAAAACAGCTGATCAAGTCTTCAGCAGTTGTTGTGATGTCTGTAGGACTTTGAGGTTTTTCTGATCAGTAGGTATTTTGTTCAAATACCAGATCCTAACACAACTAAGTTTCGGTTCTTGGTTAGGGCCGAATTCATTGATTTAGGGCACACATCAACTGTGATTTATGGAGGCTGCACCGCATTGTACCTATATAACAACCGCAATCCTCAGAATACCGAAATTTGAAGTCGAGTAAGGTCAGAAGAAATTTTGGCAGAGTAACGACACGATATGCGATTTTAGGGCAATTGAGGGTGATAAGTATGTACGATTGACTATGGCCCTATTTATACTAAATCTAGTTTCAATCGGCCATTGGATCCATTCGCTCTTTTCATTCGGGTGATTGGAACTCAGCCGAGGGATTGGGTCAGTCGATCACCTTCAGTCGGCCAACTGGGTTTCAGTCGGGCGACTTACTCATTCGGACAACTCCATTCAGGCGAATGGTTCAATCTTGTAAGCCATTCGTGTGAGTGGTTCATAGTCATGCTCCATTTGGGTGTATAGTGGATAAGTATGGTCTAATCATACGACTGGTCCATACTCAGGGTTCAGTCGTGCGAATGGATCATACTCATGAAGTTGACTTTATGACCAATAGACATTTACCCTTTTTAACTTTTGATTAAACATTTTGATCATTCGATCATCTCAGACATGATCATTTTTAACTTTTGAAACATTTGACCACCTTAGTCGTGATCCTTTTAAACATATTGTGTCACCTCAGACGCGATCCATTTAACATTGAAAACACATTTGGTCACCTCAGACGTGACCCTTTTTAAGGAATTAAATCCCAGATTGAATTCCACGACATATCCGGCATATAACTCTAAATTGACTAAATGTTAAAACAAAACAAAAGAGCTAACATTAAAAGACAAAACTAAAAATGTTTTTGTGATTTTGTGTGAGGTGGAAATCCTAAGATAAAAATCTAACAGACTTATATCTTGAATATGTAGCTTCAAGTTATTTTGACCATAAGTGGAACGATTCATTATGGAATCATACAGGGAATCAACTCATTCAGGACGTGTTATCAAAATCATTTGATGCTAGATTCCTGTTTTCGTCTAGAGTCATCAGCAAATTAAGGAAATCATACTAGTACTATACGATGCACACATTGATTTGGACTTTCATGAATTTGCTGCCATTATGATTGTCAGTATACTTGTCCATTTAAATCCATACACAGACTTTTGACATATATTGGTGATGGTTTAAGGTTCAATTATTTCAACAAGCATTTATGTATCCCACGCTTATATGGTAAACAACATTCCTAAGGAGTTTTTTGAGCAGTCTACGGGTATTTTGACAAGAAGAAACTATTCTTAGAGCTTTCCAAGAGAAGCCAAGCCTCAGGTCAGTGCCACCGCACAACAGAGAGGTGGCAAATAACAATGAATTCTAGAATATATAGGTTATGCTTATCCTCAGGTCAGTGCCACCGCACAGCAGAGAGGCACATAACCTATCTTCTTGTTTAAGCAATTTTATTCTTGTTGCACAGATCGCACCAACAACATAGGTTATCAGTTTGATTGCTTTTTGTGCTTTGCTCATATTTTAGTCATCCGCACACATTTGTGATGTTTATTTTGCTCCTCACCCCTTATTGGAACTTTGTTGATTGTGTTAGCCAGGGATAAGATGAAAACCACAGCTTGTTGAACAACTTAGTCTGATCTTGTGATCACCAAAGAGGTCTACTTATCTATGTGTTGAATCTACCGACACATCATCTCATGGTCTAGCACCCTCTATGTCTACTTTCTCCGTGTTATCTTAGTAGCAACTAGTTTTACTATCATTTTTCATTTTATTTTTGCTTAGACTACTCAGACTTTTATGGTCCCGAATGCTTTGTTCATGTGTACTATCATTTTCCATAGTTGTTGAATCGATATCTCAGATACTATCTCATTTCTTTTAGCTTGCCTGTCCTCCTCCCTCGTTTTTTTAATACTAACTTAACCTATTCTGCCCCTAAAATTCTAAAACCGTAAGCGATTTGCATTTTTAGGATTTTAATAGGCGAAGAAATAACGGTAATAATAATTAATTAAATAAAGTAAACTAGAATAAAAGAAAATTAAAGAAAATGGACTTGACGCATCGAACTAGACCTATTCATCTTTTGGAATTACATCACTTTTCTTTTTAACGCCGTTGACCTCTAACAAATATAGAAAACGTGGTTTATCAAAGACCTTTGTATAGAGGTCAGCACGTTGAAAATCCGTATTTATTTTAACAACATCGATTAGATTCTTTTCAAAAAATCACGTATAAAGTGATATTTAATGCCGATGTGTTTGGTCATAGGATGTTGGACATGATTTTTAGTAACGACTATTGTAGCAGAATTATCAACAAATATAGGGGTGTTGAAAATTTCAAACCGTAGTCCCACATCTGCTGTTGAATCCCGATGATTTGAGAACAGTAGCTTGCCGCAGCTACATATTCAGCTTCATAACTTGACAATGCAACTGATGTCTGCTTCTGACACTACCATGTGACTAATCTTTTCCCAAAGAATTGACAACCTGCTGAGGTGGATTTATAGTTTATCTTGCAGCCGCCATAATCCGAGTCACTGTACGCGGTAAGCTCAAAATCATCATGATGAGGATACCACAACCCAAGTGTTGGTGTACCTTTCAGATAATAGAATATCCTCTTGACCCCAATAAGATGGTTAACTTTTGGTTTCGCCTGATATCTTCAACAAAGACATGTCGCATACATGATATCTTGTCTTGAGGCAGTGAGGTTCATGAGGGATGCAATCATTCCTTAGTACATGGTGGCATCAACCAGATCACTATTCTCATCGGGTGCTACATCATGGTTTGTAGCAAGTGGAGTCACAGTTGCGGAAGCATTGTCCATGTCAAATCAACTGAGAATATCCTCTACATAGTTTTTCTAATGTAGAAATATCCCCTTTGGAGTTTGATCCACTTGTAACCCGAGAAAGAACTTCATCTCTCCTATGGCACTCATTTCAAATTCTGCCTTCATTTCTGCTTCAAATTGTTTACATAAGTCTTCGTTCTTGGAACCGAAGATTATGTCATCAACGTAAATCTGAACAAGCTGCAGATCACCATCCTTTTCTTTAATGAACAATGTATACTCAATTACACCTCTACGAAATTCGTGTTTCACAAGGTGAGTTGAGAGTTTTTCATACCATGCTCTCTGGGCTTGGTGAGCCCGTAGAGGGCCTTATACAGTTTGTAAACTCTGTCCTCATGATATGGATCCTCAAATCCTTCGGGTGGACTCACATATGCGGTTTCCCGGATTTCACCATGATGAAATGCACTCTTTACATCTAGTTCATAGACTTTAATCTTCATGTAAGAGGCATAGACTAGGAAGACATGGATGGCTTCCATTCTCACCACAGGTGCAAATACTTCATTATAATCAATTCCCTAGACTTGCCGAAATCCTTGAACTACAAGTCGAGCCTTGTTTCTTATGATAACACCTTGGTCATCTTCCTTATTTTCAAGACCCATTTTGTGCCAATGATGTTAGCACCTTTAGGTCAATCTACCAGTGTCCATACACCTAACTTCTTGAACTGAAGAAGTTCTTCTTGCATGGCATTCACCCATGCCTCATCGTTTAGGGCTTCACTAATGTATTTTGGCTCAAACTGAGATACAAAACAACGATAAGCACCATCATGAAGATACCCTTTTTCCATTACCGAGATATAATCAGCTGAATACAGCTGGTTTCTTCTCTAAACTCCTGATCTGACATCCCTAATGACATTGTCCAGGGGATGATAGACATTTAGGCGTGATCGAGGAGTGGGGGGAATAGCTACCTCAGAATCAAGATTATGAGCATTTGGTTCCGTATCTAAGGTAGTAGGAGTGTGAGGTTCCGAAGACTCAGAGGCATCAACGTCAGATGCTTGTGGACTTGCAGTAGTAGGAACCTGTTGCTCCTGAGTGTCCTGATCATTCTCCACGGCTTCATCATCAGCGGAACAGTCACTTACCTCGAGTGCTGCCCCCGAGTGGTTAGGTGAGTCACCTTGTGAATCAGATGATGTAGAGTCCTGTGATGGTGTGTTTAAGACATCATACATCATTTTGGCTACTAACTCATCGTCAGAAGTGGAGAGAGGCATGTTGAAGGACTTGAAGAATCCATCATAGTCGAAAAAGAATGCGGGTCCTTTTCCAACAGGAGAGTGGTGTATCTCTAAACATCGAAGTTACACCACTCCTCTACTTGACCCTTGCATTGTTGTAAACTCTCTTATTCGGTATGCTGTATCCTAGAAAAATGCCCTCTTCAGCCTTCTCGCTAAACTTCCCTTCCTGAGTTTTCTTCAACAACGTACATGGTGCTCCAAAGGTTCGAGATACTCCAAATTTGGTTTATGTCATTGAAGTAGCTCGGAACGCATCTTGCCATGACGTTTTACCACTAGAACTCGATTTAACATGTAACACGCATTGGCAACTGCCTCATTCCAAAGTTGGATAGGCAGTTTTGAGTCTGCTAGCATTGTACGTGCCGTCTCTATTAGGCTGCGATTCTTTCTCTCAGCAACACCGTTTATCTGAGGAGTGGCGGAAGTGAATTGGAGCACAATTCCCTTTTCTTTGCAAAAAGCCTCCATCCATTGGTTCTTGAACTTAGTTTTGTTGTTTAAGCGTACTTCTCTCACCTTCAGCTTGTAGAGAGACTCTAGTGTAGTTACCAATTCTTTGAATGACTCAAATGTTTTTGATTTTGATTTTAGAAACATCACCCAAGAGAATCGTGAGTAGTTATCTGTAACTACATAGCAGTACAAGTCACCTGCGATGCTTCTTGTACTGACTGGACCAAACAGATCCATGTGAAGAAGTTCAAGACGCAGTTCTATGGAATTAACTTTCTTTGCCTTATGAGACTTCTTTGTCTGTTTTCCTTTCTTGTAGGCGACACAAAAATCCGGGAGTTGGATGTTCTTGACATTGACTCCTCACACTAGATCATTCTGGATCAAGTGGTTCATCTTCCGTGGATTGATGTGCCCCATTCTCCTATTCCAGGAGATGGAATCCTTCTCAGTAGCTTTTAACAAGAAGCACTTTACTTGATGATCTATTGTGGAGGCCTTTGATAGATCCAAGATGTAAAGGTCATTATATCTTGAGGCTGACATTAAGACTTGGTTCTCCGGAATCACATAATCCTTGTTGAGGACATAGCACTTCTTATTGTCAAAAACTACCTTAAATCCCTTATCACATATGTGGGAAATAGAAAGAAAATTATTTTGAAGTTATTGAACATAGTTTACCTTGTCAAACTTCACATTCTGGTTCCCTACTTCCCCTTGAGATGTGATGTACCCTCCTTTGTTTCCAGCAAAAGAAACATGAACTCCATTGATTTGTTTGATGTTTGATAGGAGTGCCCGGTTTCCAGTCGTGTGCCTTGATGCTCCGTTATCTACAATCCACGTGTTTGTTTCGGCACTATAGAGAACACCCAGTACATTCAATTGAAAACATTAGTTAAGGTGAGGGACCCAAGCCTTAACCGGATTGGGTGTCCAGATGCATCATACATCATAAATTCTACCCATTGTCCATTAGAGGGTGAGGGAAGAACATTTTTCTTATTATTCTCATTTCCAAACATAAACTTTTCGCTCCATAAGCTAGCTTTGTGTAAGGCTTGTTTGTGGTAAACGGACGACCGACTAATGGGTTGAACTTTAGGTTGACTGACTCTTTTGGTGGAGTCATGGAGCTTCTTTTGGAAGAGCTTGCTTTAGTGTCATAAAGTTCAATCTTTTTCTTTGGTGTCTGATAATAAGGACAATAAGACGCTATGTGCCCATACTTTCCATAGTTGTAGCATGATCTGCTTTCAACTTGATGATTAACTGTTTCTATGGAGAAGTGTGTGACACACGTGTGACTTTATTCATTTTGGGTTTTGACACTTCTTGTTTAGATGTTTTATCTTGTTTAACAAAATTAATTGTTTGAACATTGTTAACATCTTTTCCCTTTTGTTTATTTGGACTTAGACATGAAGCGCGTGATTGGTTAATTTGTTTGTTATTTCTTGGTTTAGAAGTAGACTTTGTTGAACCAGACTTTATTTTAACCTTTTCAAATTGTTCGTCCAGATTAACACAAGGCATTTTACCTTTTGATTTGGAAGTCGCATCCTTTTGTTTAGTGCGAGATTCAGTTGATTTATATGTGGAATCTGGATCACTTACAAGAGGAGTGGACACCACATGATTCTTGATTGGGTTATTATTTATTGGTTTACTTTTTGCATTGATGAAGGTCTCATGTGGTGGTGGTACCACTTTATATCCCAAACCCTCCCCATTGTTGCGTTCTCTCACTAAGTGTTGGACAATATGAGAAGAACTTGTCCAACTATGCAGTTTTTGCTTTAATGATATTACTTCTACTTCCAAAACCGCCTTTTGTTTCTTAGTGTCCTCTAGGGATTTTAGATAGAACTTAATGTCATTAGCTTGGTTAAAAGCTACCACTTTAGTTCCTTAAGTTGTTTACTCAAGAGTTATATCTTTTCTTTATAGCTGTGCTCATTTTGTTTTAAGACTCTATTTGCTTCAGTGCACATTTGCAAGTCCTTTACTAAGTTATCATTATGGTCTAATAACCTAGCAAATTTCAATTCAACGCTTTCCCTAAATTTATTACAATCAGAACAAGCATGATTATTGAAAAGTTGAGTAGTGGTACTTACCTCAGAGGGTGAGGTTGAATCAGCCATCAAAGCAGTGTCTGACTTTTCTGTTTCTGGTTATTCTGGACTTGTTGAACTTGTCCCTTCTTCAGACAGGTGATCAACAATTGTTGTAGATTCTTCAAGATTTGACATCACAAGCTCCACTGCAATATCACCTTCACTTGCTGAGTCGTCATCTAGATCCTCGACACTAGCAATGTTGGATTCTCCTGGAGACACAAACCAAAAGCTCCAATCTTGTCTTTCGTCATCGTGAACAGTCAAGGCTTTAGGATCCCTGCTTGACGAAGTAGGACAGCTTGTGGGTTTATCCTGACGATTGAAGGATGAAAATGGATTTCCATTTCCTGTCTTTTTGGGCTTCACACACTCATGTTTGAAGTGCCCCTTTTCCCCACAGTTGAAGGAGGTAACTTTGGTCTTGTCAAAACCAAAAGTTGTGTCCTTAGTGGCAATCAGATTCTGTCCGGTCTTCTTGACAAACTTTTTAGCTCTCCGAACAGCACTTGCTAAGGCCCACATGATGTCCATTCTTTCTAGCTCTGTCTCGTCTATCTGCTCGTAGTCCTCATCTGCCAGATGGCAGTTCCCAATCATCCCAGTAACTAGTCCATCATCGGAGTGAACAACTGTTGCTAAGAGATCCATGTGCTCCTTTTCTACCTCTACTGTCACATTCCTGAAATTCTCGGTCTTCAGTTTTGTAGCATTGGCTTCAGGTGCTATGTATTAAGTACATGATGACCCTAACGTGTCAGATCCTGAAGTGGTAGCTTGAGATGGACTAGCTAAAGTCGACACAAATGCCGTTTGAAATGGTGCTCCAGACATTTTGGCTTGTGGAGTTGAGTTGTACAGTGTAGGATTCTGATCATATGACGACTTTTGGGCCCTATACTTCATCCTCAACTCTTCCTCTCTCAGCTTTAGAATGAATTCGTTGACATATAACTTCGCAAGCAAATCATTCTGTCTCAGGTTGGAAACAAAATAAACCCACTTCTCTGGCAACCCATCTGCAAAGTTTGAAACTTTGTCTTCCATAGACGTGGTGACTCCATGAGTGTGCAGCTCACTCATCAAATGGTAGAACCAACCAATGATGTTGTCCAAGCTCTCCTTTCCTATTGACGAGAAGTTGTCAAACTCCTTCTTCAACGCTTTAGCCTTTAGAGCTTTTAACGATGCATTTCTCTCATATCTCTTTTCCAATGCATCCCACAACTTCTTAGCTTGCTTGTTCTCAAAAAATTCATGGAAGATGTCCTTAGGAATTGACTGAGTCAGCAACGCATATACTTTCTTCTTTGCATTGTACTTTACCTTTTGGCCGTCAGTCATACCGCTTAAGGTGAGTTTCACTCCATCTGCACCTACATGCATACTATATCCTACCTCTATCAACTCCCACAGATTGTGATCTACTCCATTTAAGTAAATGTCAAATCTTTGCTTCCGCTGTGGTAATCATCTAACGTAATAAGCTTAGGTGGCTTATTATGATTTCCCACTTCATTTTCTAAATGCACAGATTTTGAATCCTAGAGTCCCTTCCGGTGGTGAACACTGAATATTGATCCTCCATTACTATCAACTTTAATCTTTGGAATAAACTGTTTTACTTGTGCGAATGAAGGTGTGCGATTGGATAATTCGTGCGATTGACCAATGCGTATGGCTCAGATGTGCGAATGAACCAATGTGGATGGCTAACTCGTGTGAATGGACAGGTGCAAATGAACAATGCGACTAGGCAATTCAGCCGTACGAGTGGATGTACAAATGGTTCCAATCGTGCGTATGAGGGATGCGTATGGATTCAGTCGTGCGATTGAGTCAATCATGCGACTGAAGCTGTTCAATTTTTAGAATTCGAGGGTTTAAGGTATTTTGACGCAAAAATACAAATTTCTCACTAACCCTAGTTGCCGTATGCCAGAAAACGTTAACTTTGACCCGGAGACGTCCAAAACAACGTTTGACACAAAAAGATTGCGTTTTTGCATGAAAAACACATTTTTTATGTCAAAATCGATTGAATCACACGTAAATCAAGAGCCAAAGCTCTGATAGCACTTATTAGGGACCGTGTACTGGATGGAGTACTAAAATCTTCACGTGTATACCGAATCAAATAGTACGGAATCCTACTTGATTGGCGATCCAATCAGTGAGAACCTTAACCCGATCGATATAAGATTAAACTTAACGTTAAGAACGAATAGGAATCGATAAAGAATGATTTATGAACTTGGACTGGCTTTCTTAGACGTTCTGGATGGCTAGGGTATGTGTAGGAGTTGAAATATTGAAAGTGTTTTCTTTCTCCACGAATTAAGTGGTATTTATAGGTTAGGGTTACTCATTCGTGCGACTGAACCATTAGCATGGTTCAATTGTGAGATTGAGTCATGCGGTTGATCCATTCGCACGACTGAGTGTTCAGTCGTGTGACTGAGTCAATCTCATGTCACAATTGTGCGACTGATCCAGTCTCCTGGTTCAGTCGTGCGACTACTTCATTAGTATGAAGTTGTTCATGGGTATTGTCCATTAGCATAGACCATTCACATAAGAACTTCATATGACTAAGTTTGAATATGTTTCTCAATCATTCTTTGACTATGATCTATTCAAACAACCACAAACTTATATAGTTGGTTCAATATGCATTAGTAAATGATAATATTAAAACATACAATGAAACATTAAACATAAGATCAACAACCACATAATATGTTTCATTCAACACATAAGTTTCATTACATTTAGGACATGACAGACATATTACATTAAGATCGTAAATTAGGTACATATGGATCAACAGAAAAGTACACTCTTACAACTTATAATGATAAGTTAACAGAAAAGTTAGCTCAATCTTATGTTGAGAAATCAGTTACTGAAGTGAAACTTGAAAAGTTTCAGCTGTCTTCAACAAAGTTACAAGAGATACTTGATTAAAAAATTATCCAAAGGATATGACTAGGATTGGATATAACTCATGTCCTCACCATATAATGACAATTACACTGTCATGTTTGAGTCAATCACTCTTTTTGAGCAAAATGAACATAAAGCTATTGAACCCAAATCATAGTAACTCAAACAACAAATCTACAAAACAAACCAAGTGTTTACATTGAAACAAATCAGGAGAAAATCAAACTAGGTCATCCAATCCTAATCAAAGAGTGCTTAAACAAGTCTGCAGCTGTCATCAAACCAAAAGGCACAGTCAAATCAATAGTGCCATTGGTTAAATTCGTTCTTGCAATTTCCAAAGAAAAGAAGGAAGCAAGTGTTTCTGTGAAACCAACTGCTGAAAGCATATCTAATAGTGAGATCACATCTCTAAAAAATTCAAGCAAATTAGACAAAGTTTCATGGAGAAACAAAGGGAAAACCCCTCAGATTCAAAAGACCCAAAGGAAAACAGATTCACCATCAATAAAATTTAAGCAAGGAGTTGGTTTTAAATTTTGAATAAAGATCATATAAAGCAACAAGAAAAGGAGGATAGAAAAGGATTGAGGAAACTACGTCAGCCCCAAAGAATGAAAACAATAGTGTTGTGAATGAAAACAATAGTGTTGTGAAAAACAACAAGGCTGATGTTTCTACCTCATCATAATCAAAGAATGATGTTCAGTTGAGGACTCGTAGACCTACAGAGGCATCATGATCAAACAAATGAGATGTACACATGTATTGTGAAGTATGTGAAATGTCTAATCACAAAACAGATAAGTGCTTTTTCGATCAATACTACTCAATCTATGACATGAAAAATCATTCCACCAAAAATTGTTATTTTAACAAATATTCTTATGTTTGTGATATGACCAATCATAATATATCTGATTATTTCTTCAAGCAAAAAGGGTTTAGAATTCTCGGAACAAGCCCATCTCACCAATCTCATTTAAGAAAACCAAAATCAGAAAGTATTTTCATAATAAAATTTTGAGGACTTCTAGTTCTGATGATGATTTGGGTAATTTGATAGAATTAATGTAAATTCAAAGAAACATACATGATAACTTCAAACAAAATCATGATTACATAAATCAAAATTGAAGTTTGATAATCCAAAAGGTGTCTATTTTCTAAAAAGACAGAGTGATCAAAGGTTTTAATGTTCTTCTAATTCTTTAGCTGAAATTGATGAGATAAGACAGACAAGATATCATCAGAAATCAATCAAAAATCCATCCTCTAGGTCCTAATTTAGAGGAAAGTACGAAGAAGTTACTATAATTGATAGGAATAGGAAACCCAAGATCACCATGGCTTGGGTTCCACATTCTAATTAGTTCTTTTTATGCTGACATGGTCATCCATATAGGTCCAATAGCCTATGGTATGTGGATAGTGGGTCCTCTCGACACATGACTGGAGATCGTTCCCTCCTTCACGATTTCAAGAATATTCAATGAACTATTGTAGCATTTGGTGAAGATTCACAAGGTGGTAGAATTACTAGTGAAGGATGTATGACTAATACGATGTTGAGCTTTGACAGAGTGAACTAATGTGAACAACTGAATTTCAATCTTCTCAGCGTGTCTAAATCTGTGATAAGAAATATTCAACTCATTTCACATAAACTTATTGCTACATTCTGAAACCAGGATTTCAAATTCCTAAAGAATGGGTTGTCTTGAAGGCCCCAAGGAAGATTAACACCTATGTCTTAAACCTAAAATTTGCTTTACCAATAGAAGAACCGTGACTTCAGTCAAAAGCATCTTTAGATGAGTCATAGCTTTAGTTTAACACCAATTTTAAAAACATGAACAGACTGGTCAAGGATTACCATGTCATTGGTAAAACATAAGTCTTCCCATAGGCCAAAACTAATGAATATAAACTATTCTCCATTAAAGATACTTCATATGGATCTATTTTGACCAACTCATGTTATGAGCAATGGAAAGAACCAATACTGTTTGGTGATCATTGATGACTTTTCCAGATTTACATGGGTCTTCTTCTTACTTCATAAAAATGAAGCGTTCTAATTATACAAAGTTTTTATCACTAAAATTGAAAATCAACTTGATCTTAAAGTCAAAACAATTAGAAGTGCTAACATGACAAAATTTAAAAATAAAGATATGAGTTAATTTTGTATAACCAAAGGCATTGCTCATCAATTTAGTGTAGCTAGAACATTTCAACAAAACGAAGGAGCTGAAAGGCGAAATATAACACTAATTGAAGCAGCATGAACAATGCTAGCCGATGCTAAACTGCCAATTACCTTTGGGCAGAAGAAGTCAACTCATCATGCTTTGTACAAAATAGAACTTTGATTGTAAAAGAAGAAACATGACTACATATGAACTTCTCTTTCACAGAAAACCATTTATTGGATTTTTCAAGTCATTTGTAGTCATGTCTCAATATTAAACACCCAAGACTATTTGGGAAATTTTGATCTAAGTCTGATGAAGGATTCTTTGTAGGTTATTCTTTTGTTTCAAAGGTTTATGTAGTGTTTAACCCTAGATTAACATTATTGGTGAATCAACAAATGTTCAATTCAAGGAACATTCACTTCCCAAATCAACAAATGGTCTCGACTGGTTCTTTGGAATTGACTCATTTACAAAATCTTTTGATCAGTTTCACTTGTCTGATACAGAAAACCTACATTTATCAGAACCTTCTTCAGTAGTAGAAAGAAAATATGACTTTCCAATGGTTCCTCCAACTTCTACTGAGCAATTGAATGAAGAGTTCCACTGCAAGCTAATCTTGTTAGACAACCATCTCAAAATCACAGTGTTTCAACTGAGTCTTGTCCTACGATGTTACCATCTTCTTTAGAAGATCTGTCAAATAAAGCCAGAAATCAAGATCAAGCTACACCTCCTGTTGAAACTGAAAGAACCTCAAATGATGGAAGTAATCAAAGTGCTGCTCATGCTGAAGCTGAAACCGTCTTAGATTATTTTCATAACTCTCCAATAGTACAAGATGAATTTGCCTCTTACCAATTTGTAAGGCCCCATTCCCGGAACACTTACAGCTGGGTTCTCATCGCACATAAAACATATAATTACATTTGTATTTCATAAAATCGCAGCCGAAAACTAAAACAATCTTTCATTTCTGTTGGACCAAAAGAACCAATGAGCCTGATCAGAGAAACCTCTAAGTCCCACAGGACATCACAACAGCTGAAGAAGACCTGATCAGCTATTCTACAAAGTCTGAAGAATACAACTGCTGAAGTATTTCTGAAGTACTGAAGACAAAGACTGAGACAACAGCTGAAGATCTAAAGTCTGAAGACTTCAACAAGTACTGAAGACAAAGACTGAAGATCAACAGCTGAAAGACAAAGTCTGATGTTCAAGTACTGAAGACATCAGCTGATGCTAACAGCTGATGACAACAGCTGAAGAGGGCTTCTTCAGTTGTTGTGATGGTTTTTCTTCATCAGTAGTTTTCTTTTCCTTTCAGTAGTTTGTTTACTTTTCTGTAGTTTTGTTTCTTTTCGATACTTGTAAACAACTGAAGAGGTTGTTCTTCAGTTGTTGTAGTATGAGTAGTTTTATGTTTTTCAGTAGTTGTAAATAAGATGTTTAACACTTAGGAACATTTGTAAGAAGATGTCAGTTGTTGACATCTTCAGTAGTTGTTAAACATCAGTAGTTATAAAACGGTTACATGTCACTTTCAAGTGACATCAGCCTACGTCATTCTTTCCTTTATAAGGAAGGATGACACACCTGTAATCGTGCCATTGAGCCGACAATCTTAATGCAATATTCCTTTTGTCAGATATTTCTCTCTCTATAACAAAATTCTTTTATCGCTTTATATCGAATGTTCTTGCTTGAATTTGTCTAATTCTGAGCTATTCCGCTGCTATATCTGTTCAATCGATTAAACCAAGAGGCTGAGATCCTAACAAATGGTATGAGAGCAGGTTAATCATTGATCGATCTAACAATTGATCATTGAAACTGTTCAATCGCTCTAAGTTTGATCGAATTAGCAAATTCGCAAGGATCTGTTATAGAGATTGAGAGTGTATCGCTTCTGGCCGTTTTATTTGAGGTTCTGTGTGGTTCTGAGCTAAATTTATTGTGATTTTACTTGAATCTGTCTGATTTTCCACAATGACTACTTCTTCGAATGATCCTTTCAATACTGGATCCTCTACCAAGCCTCCGATTCTGGTGAGGAATGAGTATAACATTTGGCAGAGAAGATTGCTCCATCACCTGTCTGTCAATAGCTCAGGTTGTTGGACATCTGTGGTACATGGACCATATAAGCCAATGGTGAATGATCCGGAAACAAACCAGTTGGTTCCAAAGAAGAAGGAGCAATACTCCGATGAGGACAAGAAGTTGTTTGAAATTGATGCAAAAGCCCATGGAATTTTGGCTATGGCTATTCCTAATGAGATTTACTCTGGGCTTCTGCATTGTGAGTCTGCTCATGACCTCTGGAAAGCCATCAAAGAACAATTTGGTGGTACTGATGAGGTTTTAGCAAACAACAGGGAAATCCTCGCCCAACAATATGAGACTTTCTCTCATAGAAAGGGTGAGACTCTGACTCAACAATTTGAGCGGTTTTCATGTTTAATCTCTGAATTGAAAATGGTTAAACATGAATATACCAGGAGTCAGATGAACCATAGATTCCTAAGATCACTGCCTGAGAGATGGAAACATATACCATTGTTCTACGCTCAAATGCTGATGTTGATCGCCTATCTCTCACCCAACTTCATGGGAAACTGCTTACATTCGAGAGAGAGATAGAGCAGAAAAGGAAATTGGCTTCATCTCGCAAGCTTACTGAGGATTTTGTCCAAGGGAACACTGCCCTGATTGGACATCAAGAGTCAGAATATGCGTCATCTGAAAGCCAGTATGATGAGCATATTGATTTCTCTACAAACACTTCTGAGCCTGCCTTTGTGAGTGTTGATAGTTATTCTGCTGGTAGTAATAGTGACAATCTATGTTTCATCATGGATGATCTCAAGGGGATTGCTGATGATGACTTAGAAGAGATGGATATTTTGAGCCAAATGGCCTTGATAAATATCAGATCTCAGAAGTTCTACAAAAGAACTGGAAGGAAATTCCCAGGACTCTCTGGCAAAACCAAAGTTGGTTTTGACAAGTAAGTTGAAGTGCCATAATGCCACAGGCTTGGACACTTTGCAAGAGAATGTAGATCATCTGGATCTAACTCTCCTGCACCTTTTGTGACTTTCCCTGGCAATAGTCAACAAAACAGAGGGCAACAACCTGTCAATTCTGGTTATCATCATCAACCACAATCTCCTGCATATTTTGTTCCACAGGGGCCAATGCCATATCCATACCCCTGCTATTACATGCCACAACCAGGCCAGGTTCAAGCACCCACTGCTCAGCAACCACATGCACTCCCTGAGCCTCAACCATCCCAATCTCATCAACCTAATCAACTTCAACAACACAGCTTCTTCACACCAGGAGTTGTTGACTGGAGCAGCTTACCAGATGATGTGTCTGGTAATGAACAACTGTTCTCAGGGTGCTGGTCAACATGGTGGTGAGCATCCTTTTGGAAATCTAGCTCTCATGACTTTGGAATCCTCTGATGGATCATCCTCAAGTACCTCTTCAGCACAGGTATCACAGGTATCCTCTGAGGCTAAGGCCAAATTATGTTCTGAAACTTGCATAGCAGCATTTGCTCTATTAGAGAAGCAAATGTGGCTTTAATCAATAAAAATGTAGAGCTAGAACAAATAATTTCCAAAAATAAGTTGAGTTTGAGTCTGTGCTGAAAGAGAAAACTGATGAGATTTATAAATTAAAATGCCAAATCTCTGATGATAAGGCTAGGGAGGATGTACTCTTAGAGAAGTACAAAGACCTCAAAGATACTCTTGCTGTCACCCAAGTAGAGTGTGATCGATGGGTACAATCTTGCAAGGGCTTTGAAATGCTTCTTAGTAAGCAAACAGCTTCCAATGTGAAGTTTGGAATTGGTTATAATCACACTGCTCCTCCTACAGATTTTGCTTCAAGAGCAGGAGTAGAATCTGATGGAGAAAGTAATGACCAATCCACCTCATCATGTGATTCACTACTTGATAAAGCACCATCAGTAGTTGAAGTCAGTAGTAATCCCTCTGTGAACCTATCAGCTGATATTGATGGTTCAACTGCTGACACTCACATGATCAATGAGTTGATCAACCCAAGTGTTATCCCTAGAAGTACTGAGGGTACTGGAGAGCAGGGATAACATCTGGAGTTCAAATCCCATAACTGACAGCACTAAAGAGAAGAAAACTATCAGTAGGAAGGATTTGAAGCCTACTAAGGAGTTGACAAGAAGGCAAAAGTGCTTGTAAACTGCTGAAGAGCAAGTCTTCAGTAGTTTTTCATCTTCTTCGACAAGTTGATGATCAACAGAAGATGAGAGAAACCATGTGAAATATGTGGTCTATTCAATCATCTCACAGATGATTGTTGGTACAAAAAGGGATCCAAACTCAAACAAAAGGAGAAAATTAAAGAAAACTTGGCTAAAATGAAAACTGAGTTTGAGTCCAAGTTTGTACCAGCAGCATCAATCCTGTTACTCCTATGTCCAAAAAGAAATCTTAAAGGAAGGAGTGCAACAGGCAACAGCTGAGGTTGCTCAAAAGAAGATGGTGCAACACAAGAACTCATCATCAAACCCATACCAATGTGTCTGAAGAGCTGAAAGCTCTTTCCCAGAATCAGACACAGCTGGTAATGATGGTTCAACATCTGTTGGGAAGAGTTAACCAACTTGATGGCCCTGTGTTGAAACCCCAGAAAAGGAGATCCAAGCCAAAGGATTCCTCTTCTACACCATCTCCTTCACCTCAAGCTATTGTGCCCAATAAACCTGTTAGTTTACCATCTATTGATGAGACCAGGCCCAAAACCAAAAAGGTTTGGGTCTCCAAAACTAACTGATTGTTTATTAATGCAGGTTTCTTCAACATGCAAAGTAGCATCTGGTATGTAGACAGTGGGGGATCTATGCATATGACTGGGAACAACTCACTTCTTAATGACTACTCTCCAGGAAGGAAGGGTTTTGTTTCCTTTGCAATGATGCAAGAGTTACATCATCGAAGGGCTTTGTTTCCAATGGGGATAAGGTTTGATGATGTCAACCATGTGGAAAATCTCAAGTATAACCTCTTGAGTGTCAGTCAATTGTGTGACAAAGGCCATGTTGCCCTTTTCACAAGCCAGAACTGCAGGATTCTGTCATCCAAAGTTCTGTTTTGATTGACAAGGTATTGGATGCTCACACTCTCCTGAAGGCCAACAGGACAGGAAGAGTGTATGCCTTAGATCTTTCCAAGAAAATAGATCTCAAAGGCCATCCTTGCCTATTTTCCAAGGCCTCTCCTCAAGAATCTAATCTATGGCATAGAAGGCTGGGACATGTTAACTTCAGAACATGAATCAGCTGATACACCATAGTTTAGTAAGGGGAATGCCTATGAAGGAGTTCAAGTGTGAAAACAACTGCACTGCTGTTTGAAAGGAAAACAGCACAGGTTTCATTCCCACCTATTGAAGAACCAAAGTCCACTGCCTGCTTACAACTTCTTCACATGGATCTCTTTGGTCCTGTGAGAGTGATGAGCATGGCAAAGAAGAAATACTGTCTGGTAATTATGGATGATTACTCCAGATTTGTATGGACTTTCTTTCTACATTCAAAGGATGAAGCTGCACAGAAGATCATAAACTTTGTGTTGTATGCTGAGAAGCAGTATTCTCTCTCAGTCAAGTGTATTAGAAGTGACAATGGAACAGAATTCAGGAACAATACACTTGATGAGTTCTACCTTCCCAAGGGAATAAAGAGGCAGTTTAGTATTCCAAGAACTCCTGAACAGAATGGAGTTGTGGAGAGAAAGAACAGGACCCTCATTGAAGCTGCAAGGTCTATGTTGGCTGATTCTGGACTGCCATTGACCTTTTGGGCTGAAGCTGTCAACACAGCATGCTATGTGCAGAATAGAGTGCTAATAAATCAGAGGTTGATGAAGACTCCATATGAAGTTCTACATCATTTGGCCCCTCTCATTTCATTCTTTAGAGCATTGGGTGTCCCTGTTTTCTTCTCAACACAAAGGATCAGCTCCAGAAATTTGATCCTAAGGTGGATGCAGGGTACTTTGTTGGTTATTCATCAACTTGCAAGGCATACAGAGTCTTCAACTGCAGAACAAAGATGGTTGAAGAGACTCTACATGTCAAGTTCAATGAATCTCCAAAGGACAAGATTCCACAAAGCCCTGTGGAGCTCTTTGATTTGGACATACTGCAATATGTTCCTTATCAATCTCCTGCTGTTGCTCCTGTCAACAGTTCACCACCTGGTGTTACTGCTGAAGATGATGATGATAGTAGTAATCACCTCTTCAGGTTTAGTGACCAACTGCCTGAGTCCTCTAAACCTGATGCTCCTGTAGCTCCAGCAGCACCATCCACAACAAATGCTGATGAGATTTCTGCATCCTCAACTTCATTTGAGTTGCCACCATCTTCATGGTTTCAAGAATCTGCATCAACATCTGCTGCTGCTGAAGGTCCTACAAACACTTGCACAGATTTGATTGTTTACCAAGAGCTGAAAAATCACCCAATGTCTCAAATCCTTGGTGATATCAATGCTGGTGTTTCAACCAGAAGCCAGTTGTCCAATTCTGCTTCTATGCTCTCTTCATCAATCAGCTAGAGCCAAAGAACTATCATGTAGCTTTGAGAGACAATGGATGGGTTGAAGCCATGCAGCTTGAGCTTCTTCAGTTCAAAAAACAGCAAGTGTGGGAGCTTGTTCCTCTACCCCCAGGTAAGTGTGCAATAGGCACTAAATGGGTGTTTAGGAATAAAACTGATGAAAATGGGCTAATTGTTAAGAACAAGGCCAGACTGGTTGTGCAGGGGTTTGCACAAGAAGAAGGTATTGATTATGATGAAACCTTTGCCCCTGTAGCCAGACTGGAGGCAATTAGATTGTTTTTAGCCTATGCTGCACTCCACAATCTTAAAGTTTTTCAAATGGATGTCAAAAGTGCTTTTCTATATGGTAAATAAAAGAAGAAGTTTATGTGTGTCACCACCAGGCTTTGAGGATAATAAGCACCCAGAATGGGTATATAAGCTTGATAAAGCTCTTTATGGGTTGAAACAAGCACCTAGAGCCTGGTATGAGACCTTATCAAACTTTCTTCTACAGAATAATTTCACTAGAGGCTCCATAGATAAAACTTTATTTATTAAGAAGGTGGATCAGCATAAGCTACTTGTTCAAATTTATGTTGATGATATTATATTTGCATCCTCTAATCCCCAATTGTGTGAGGAATTCCAAAACTTAATGCAACAGAAGTTTGAAATGAGTGCAATGGGAGAATTACAGTTCTTTCTAGGTTTGCAAATCAAACAAAAAGCTGATGGAATTTTCATTCATCAGTCTAAATACACAAAAGATCTTTTGAATAAGTTTGATTTACAAAACTGTAAACCCTGTTCTACTCCCATGTGCAACACCACACAATTGGATGTTGATCAGAAAGGTAAAGCTGTTGATGAAACTCTTTACAGATGTATGATTGGTTCCTTGATGTATTTAACAGCTTCTACACCAGATATTATGTTTGCTACATGTGTTTGTGCTAGATTTCAGGCTGCACCTAAGGAGTCTCATCTGATTGCAGTCAAGAGGATCTTTAGATATCTGCAAGGTACACAATCTCTAGGCTTATGGTATTCCACTGGACATTCTTGCAAATTAGTTGCTTTCTCTGATAGTGACTATGCAGGGTGTAAGTTGACCAGGAAATCAACTTCTGGTGGATGTCAATTCCTAGGCAACTGTTTGATTTCTTGGCAGAGTAAGAAACAAACATCTGTTGCTACATCCACTGCTGAAGCCGAGTACATTACTGCTGCAAGTTGTACATCCCAAGTACTCTGGCTTCAGAATCAACTTTTGGATTATGGCATTACAGAGACTAAGACTCCATTATTAATGGATAGTGCTTCAGCTCTTTGCATTGTCAAAAATCCAGTCCAGCACTCTAGGACCAAACATATAGAAATTAGACATCATTTTATAAGGGATTGTTTTGAAAAGGGTCTAATTAATCCTATGTTTGTGCCTAGTGCTGATGAGCTTGCAGACATTTTTACTAAGCCTTTGGATAGTTCAACTTTCCACAACCTGGTGTTAAGGCTTGGTATGCTGCAGCTAGAATAAGTGACAACTACTGATGATCTCAGTAATTACTGATGATCATTGGTAACCATGTCACATATAAGTACTGATGAGTTATTTTACCCTCAGTAGTTTTTATAACTACTGAAGGCTAAATGCTTTAAGTACTGTACTTTATCTGTTCTAAACTACTGATGTAGTTACAACTACTGATGCACTTACAACTATTGAATCAGTAGAAACAGATAAGTACTGATGTCCTATGAAACAACTGAAAACAGCAAAAAGGCTGATGAGTACGTGTTGAGGACAGTATGAAACAGCTGAAAGGCTATGAATTGATGACAACTACTGATGAGTACTCTCTCTTCAGTAGTTCACAAACTGCTGTTTCTTCATAAACAACTGAAGCAATACCATGTCTTCAGTAGTTTCACACTACTGATGACTAACACCAAGTCTTCAGTTGTTTACAACAACTGATGGCACAACCAGGGTCTTCAGTAGATTCACAACTACTGATGACTAATACCAAGTCCTCAGTTGTTTCAACATCTGAAGTCCAACTTGCCTTCAGTAGTTTTTTTTTTTAAAAACTACTGATGCCTAAATCAGAGACTTCAGTTGTTTCAACGTCTGATTGTAAACACCATGTCTTCAGTTGTTTTATAACTGCTGACCACACCAATACCATCAGTCGTTTCAAACTTCTGAAAGTTAATACCACGTCATCAGTTGTTTCAAATACTGATGACTAACACCAAAACCTTCATTCGTTTCATAACACGTACCCTATATATATCTGATCCCTCTTTCAGAGTTTTTCATTCTTTCACGACCTAAAATTTCAAAAGCTCTGAAAATCTTTCACCTTCATTAATGGCGACCATGCAACTCAAGCCTCGACACAACTGTGTCGCGTACCTCACTAAATCGCACTTCTGGACCAAATTCGATAATGCTATAGATCTTATGGTCCAATCACCACTGAAAACGGCCTTCCTCCTAAATCCAATCATTTATGCCGATACGCTACATCAGTTTTGGACGAATGCAACTGTTAATGGAGAATCTATCCATTCGTCCATCAACTCTCATAAGGTGGTCATCTCTACTGCTACCATCCGCTAGATATTACTATTAGATGATGCTGCCTACCCTGTTGGATATCCTAAGTGCCAAATTGATCTTTCATTTGGACAACATGGATATCAAGGCGATCTTAGTGCTTCGACCATCCTGAAGAAACATTTTCCAGATGCTGAACGATTGATATTTCATATGGTAAATGTTTGCCTGGCCTCGAAGACTTCTTCTTGGGATCAACTGTCTTCCAGATGGCAACAGGTACTGTTCTCTATCCTTGAACAAGAACCACTAAACTTTTCTGAAATAATTTTTCTTGAAATCAAGGATATGGCCACAAAACCACTTTCTAACCGTTGGATACTATATCCTCGGTTATAATGGCCATAATAGAGAATCAGCTTTATGCTGAGGGACTAGTTGGTCTGGGAGTCCCTGCTTTGGCTGTATTGCCGGAGGTATACTCCCGACACAACACTGACCAAACTCTTAAACAGGCTGCCAAGCTGCGCAAACCCACGCAGCTGGAACCCACAGCCTCCACTTCCACATCCAAAGTCCCCTCCAAACCCACAAAGAAGAAGCCTAAGAAGGCTACTCAGGGAGTTGAGTCCCCTGAGGATGCTCCTGCTGCACCAAAGCAGGTTATCTCTACTGGAAATAACCCCCCAGTAGAGACTATGACTCCACCAACCGAAGCCGCTCAGGTTTCCTCTCAAAAGGAACCTGATGCAACCACTCAAAGGGAAGCCACACTGCTGGGATCCTCCTCACTTGAGGGGATTACCATTGAAGAGCACCACTCGCCCCGGGTGCACACTGCTTCCACACCCTCTCCTGATGCAACCGCCCCTCAAAGCCCTACAATAATTGTTGCAAAAGTGCTGACGCAGTTGCATTCCTCACCCCCCACCCAGACACCAATCACTACTGGGATAACCTCAACACCTGAGGGGGAGGATCACAATGCTTCTGTCAACCCACAGCACAGGGGTTATCATGTTCCATCTCCTGGTGTAGACAAGGAGGTGCGACCTTCTGGTGAGGCTGCCACTGCCTCTGACTCAGCAAATGACCAGGATGCAGTTGGTAACATCTCTAAGACCTCCCCAGCGGCAACAGCTGATGAAGGACATAGTCCTGAGGCTGGAAGTCCCCAGAACCAAGAACAAGGGGCACATGCTATAATTGATCTACACTCAAGGCATGTTAATCCTGACTCTGTCAGGAGGTCAGGTGATTCAGTATCAACTGATGATGACCTAAGCTTCTTCTATGATGTAGTTGCTCAAAACACCATCCTAGAGGATGAGGTTAGCAGACTCAAAGAGCTGCTGGCCAAGATGTCTCAGGATGAAAGTCCATCTGCCACCACAATACACCCACAGATGGCACCTTCTTCTGAAGGTCCCCTAAACACTGAGCCAATACATACTTCCAAGCTACCAGCCTCTGCTTTTGGCACTAATTCTCAGGAACAGAACCATCCTGATCAATCAGTTGCTAACCTTCAAAAATCCCTACCTCTCATCACTCCCATGATCACAGATATAGTGATCAAAGCCATTGATGAGAGGCTTCCTACAATAATACAACCCCTGCTTTTGGCACAGATATAGTTATCAAAGCCATTGATGAGAGGCTTCCTACACATACACATACAAAAACGGGTTTTTTATGCTTTCCAGCCCGAAAATCGGTTGAAAACAGTAAAAGTGGGGTCCTAGAACTCACACAAACAAGCACAATGGCAAGGGCTTCGATTGGCTTGCTACACGACGATTTTGGCGACCCGAACCAACCCGAACCGGCACTTTTCCTTTTTTTCTCTTCTTTCTCTCTTCTCTTCTTTGATGGATGATTTTGTGAGTGTGTGGGGAGAGGGTAAGGGCTGCCCTCTCCCTTATATACTCCCACTCACCCAAATTTCTTTCATGGGCAAGTTTGGTCCCTCGACTTTGGACTTTATTTCTTTTCTTCCTTCACCGGCTTCAAAATAATAAATATTCGGGCGTTACAAGTCCACCCCCCTTAAATTGGTTTCGTCCCCGAAAGCTGTTATTCGTCGAACAAACGTGGATAATGTTGTCTCATTTCTTCCTCAGTCTCCCACGTTGACTCGGATCCCTTCCTGTGCTTCCACTGTACACGCACAAGAGGAACCACTTTATTTTGCAGCCTCTTCTCTTTACGATCAATGATTGCCACTGGTTGCTCTACATAATTAAGCCTTTCGTTTACTTCAATATCTTCTAGTGGGACAATCATATCTTCATCAGCTAAGCACTTCCTTAGATGAGATACATGGAATGTCATGTGAATTCCACTTAACTCATCCGGTAACTCCAGTCTATAGGTCACCTCTCCTACTCGAGAGATGATTCGGAAAGGGCCAATATACCTTGGGCTCAACTTACCCCGCTTCCTGAATCAGATGATACCCTTCCAAGGTGAGACCTTCAACATAACCCGGTCACCCACCTGGAACTCAATCATCCTGCGTCTTTTATCAGCATACGACTTCTGTCTATCTTTGGCTGCCTTCATAAAGGCTTTAACCTACTCTAGCTTCTCCATCGTAGCCTGGATTACCTCGACGCTCCCCAATTCCTTCTGACCAACATCACCCCAACAAACGGGTGTTCTGCATCTCCTATCATATAACATCTCATATGGAGGCATGCCAATGCTGGCATGATAGCTGTTGTTGTATGAGAATTCGACTAACGGTAGGAGGTCATCCCAACTTCCCCCAAAATCAATCACACATGCCCGAAGCATGTCTTCCAATGTCTGAATGGTCCTTTCTGACTGACCATCAGTGTGGGGATGATAAGCCGTGCTAATATGTAACCTCTTCCCCATAGCATCGTGGAACTTCTTCCAAAATTTAGATGTAAACCGGGTGTCGCGATCCGACACAATAGACACCGGCACACCATGACGAGTTACAATTTCCTTGATGAACAGATCAGCCAACCTCTCTGACGAACATGTCTCGTGGATCGGTAGGAAGTGAGCACTCTTCGTCAAGCAATCAACTATCACCCATATGGCATCATACCCTTTCGGGGTACGTGACAGCTTCGTAATGAAGTCCATGGTGATGTGCTCCCACTTCCATTCCGGTATATCCAACGGTTGGATCTTCCCATATGGCTTTTGATGCTCTGCCTTCACTTGTAAGTAAGTAAGGCACTTACTCACATACTCCACCACGTCACGCCTCATACCCGGCCACCAATAATCTTCTTCATATCATGGTACATTTTCGTGTCACTAGGATGAATGGAGTGTCGAGTCTTGTGAGCTTCATCCATTATCTTCACTCGTAGATCCCCAAAACAAGGAATCCACACACGACTGAATCGGGTTCTAACACCGAGTGTGTTTTCACCCAATTCCCCAACCAGACCTCTCATTCTTTCAGAGTTAAGATGATCTTCTTTCAGTGCCTCATCTTGAAACTCTTTGACCTGCTTCATTACATCAGAGGTCATGATCAGTTGGTATGCATTCACCCGAATCGGCTCGGGCCTCTCTTTTCGGCTAAGGGAATCAACCACCACATTGGCCTTGCCCAGATGGTAGTGGATCTCGCAATCATAATCCTTTATAAGTTCCAACTACTGTATCTGCCTCATGTTCAGATCCTTCTGCTCGAAGAAGTACTTCAGACTCTTGTGGTCAATGAAAATGATGCACTTTGTCCCATAAAGATAGTGCCTCCAAATCTTTAGTGCAAAAACCACGGCTGCTAGCTCCAAGTCATGAGTAGGATAATTGACCTCATGAACTTTCAACTGTCACGATGCATATGCTATAACCTTCCCGCTTTGCATTAACACACACCCCAACCCTGAATAGGAAGCATCAGAATAGACCACCACATCTTCGCTTCCTTTGGTAAAGACAGAACAGGAGCTTGAGTCAATCTTGTCCTCAATTATTCGAACGCTTTCTCCTGAGCCTGATCCAATACAAACTTTACATCCTTCCGGGTCAACTTAGTCAGTGGAGAAGCAATCTTAGACAAGTCTTGAATAAATCTTTTATAGTAGCCCGCCAAACCCAAGAAACTACGAATCTCGGATGGCGTCTTTGGTGACTTCCATTGCATAACCGCCTCCACTTTCGCCGGGTCCACCATAATCCCGTCGGGATTCACTACATGACCCAAGAACTGAACTTCGTGCAACTAGAACGCACACTTGGAGAATTTAGCATACAACTTCTCCCTCCCCAGGGTCTCCAGAACCTCCCGAATATGACCGGCATGCTCACTCTCGCTCCTCGAATAAATCAGGATATCATCAATAAAGACAAGCACTGATTTATCCAGCATCAGTTGACACACACGCTTCATCAAATCCATAAATGCAGCTGGTGCATTGGTCAAACCAAAAGACATGATGAGGAACTCGTAGTGACCATAGCATGTGCGGAAAGCTGTTTTAGGGATATCTCATTCCTTCACCTTCAACTGATGATAGCTAGATCGAAGATCTATCCTTGAAAACCAACTGGCACCTGAAGCCGATCGAACAAATCATCTATTCTCGGTAAGGGGTAGCGGTTCTTCACTGTCAATTATTCAGTTCATGGTAGTCAATACACATCCTCATACTACCGTCTTTCTTCTTCACAAAAAACCGGAGCACCCCAAGGAGAGATGCTCGGTCTAATGAACCTCTTGTCAAGCAGTTCCTACAACTGTTCCATCAACTCTTTCATCTCTGTCGGAGCCAATCGATACGGTGCCTTGGCAACGGGTTGGGCACCTGGTATCAAGTCAATCTGGAACTCAATCTCACGATCAGGTGGTACTCCTGATAAGTCTATTGGGGATACATCTGGAAAGTCACACACAACGGGTACATCGGATAGTTGTGGTGTTGGCGTATCCACATCCTTTACGTAGGCCATGTAGGCACTACACCCACGCCTCATACACTTTCCTGCCACCGCCATCGAAATCACCCTTAGAATCGTCGTGACTCGATCCCCGTAAACCGTTACCAAACTCCCATTAGGCGCTGTCAACCGAATCATCTTCTTGTGACACAAAATGTTTGCCTCGGAGTCCGCCAACCAATCCATCCCATGAACCAAATCAAAACCACCCAAGGTCATCACGAACGGTCTAACAGGAAACTTATGACCTTCTAATTCCACCTCACAGTTTTCTATCATCTCAGAAATCATGGTAGACTTACCTATGGCAGTTTCTACATCAAAGGGCGCATCAACACGTCTACTACTAATAGGCAGCTTAGCATAGAAAGCAGCAGAAATAAAACTTTTACTGGCACCCGAATCAAATAACACAGAAGCTAAAGTTTGGTTCACTAGAAACGTACCAGACACAACATCAGGGTCCGTCCTAGCTTCCTCCTGTGTCATAGTGAATGCCCTGGCGCTCGCCCTTGGTCCTTCACTTCCTGTCTTCTTCACCCCAGAACCCTCAGCCCTCGACTTCTTACAATCTCTGCTCATATGACTAGTTTCCCCACAGTTAAAACATTTGCCCGACACGCATTCCTTCGCCATATGCCCTGTCTTCCCACACCTGAAGCACACATTCAAACCCAGCCTACATTCTCCCGCATGCTCCTTTCCACACTTACCGCACCTCCTTGATCCCGCTCCCGGTGTGGACACGCGACGGTCATCCACCCGTGCCTTTTTGTTACCCGTCGAGGCATTACCCTGACCAAACCTCTTCCGGTTCCAATTTCGATCACTACCACCCTTCTTATTCGCTTTGACCACCACCACCTCCCTCTCATCATAAAGTCTTCCGGCCAAATCGACCGCCGACCTAAACGTACTTGCCGGGCGGCGATCATATGCCGGCGAACATCCACCGGTAAACCCTGAATGTACCTCTTGATCTTCCGAGACAGGGGCGTCACCTGATCAGGCACGAGCTGTGCCATTTCATTAAACTTGGTGGTGTACTGCTGTTGTGTCATGGTGCCCACCTCCAGCTACAGGAACTCTCTTTATATTATCCATCTCCATATGAGGACAGAACTCCTCAATCACCATCTTCTTCAACTCGGGCCATTTCATTCCCGATTGCCCAATTACCCTCGGCTTGGACAATGTTGTCCCACCAGCATAATGTCGAGTCCACAAATGAATGAGTGGCAAACTTCACCTTCTGATCTTCCCGACACTCGCTTATGTCGAGAACGGCCTCCATATCTCTCACCCATCGGTGAGCAGCGGCAGCATTGCCATTACCGTCGAAAGTAGGGGGCTTACATCTCATAAACACCCCATAGTTACAGCCTCGTACTGTCTCTGGCACAGGCTCTTCTTCTTCCTCCTCTTCTTCGTCATCCGAGAGAACCGTTTCTGGATCTGGTTGTTCTTGTTCTCTCGAGGGTCTGTTTCTCTCCTTTCTTTCCCCTTCTCGTACAGCCTTAATAACTTCGGTCACCACAGACGGTAAGATTGTCTGCATGACCTGATGTACTTCCTCAACAACAACCTCCTTTACTAAGGCCCTCAGGTTTGCACTCTCATCCCCCGCTTCTGGATGAGGAGTCTCTGGTTCTTCAGGGACCACCTTCTCGACCCTTGTTCTTCCTTTCTTGGGTCGCGGCTCAACATCAGGCCCGCCACGGCCTCCACCTCTAGATGCTTTAGAAGATCTGCCCCAGCCATTCTCTAACTCACACACACTGAAAGATTCAAACACCAACACAGTCATTCAAGGAAACAACTCAGTTTATGTCAAGTATAGTAAGTCCCTAATTACAGTGGCCAATTGTGATTAGCCACTTACTTTACTCTTCATACCCCAAGTATTACCTGTCCTGACTATATCAGTATTTAAATCTACATACAATGCATAACCACATACCATGCGTACATAAAACCGGTTAACTTTAAGAAAATACCTGATGGCACGCAGCTAATCAGATTGGCATCCCGTTCCCTTTCCTTCCCATTCTCAGTTTAAGTAAAGGTTTATTTTGAAAGTTTACCCATTTCACATACCAACTTGTAAGGCCCCGTTCCCGGGACGCTTACAGCTGGGTTCTCATCGCTCATAAAACATATAATTACATTTGTATTTCATAAAATCGCAGCCGAAAACTAAAACAATCTTTCATTTCCATGTAAATGTTTTTGCAAATTAATACAACATTCATTACAAAATAGTTTGTTCGCGTTACAATGCAAAAACATCAATCAAAAGAATACCATCCCAAAGGAGCTGAGTAGCTTCACGGTGCCATCCTCAACAATCATTTCCTGCCAACTGGAAGACATATAAAAAGTCAGCGTTGCTGAGTGAGCTCTAGTTTTATTATAAAACATACTTTACTTTCATATAAAACCATTCGTTACTTTTGCATGATCACACATCATACGTACGTATAGATAATATCATTATTATCTTCTTCATTCATTCGTTCGTTCATTCGTTCTATATAACTTTACTTGTGCGTCGGACATCAACCATACCAATACTATGTGCTACACCCCGGTTAGTCTTAGCTACCGAGCCGAAGTCAATAAATGAACAGCTAAACGTATGCCACGGTACTAGGAGTAACCATCAGTCTTAGCTACTGGGCCGAAGTCAATAAATGAACTGCTAAACGTATGCCACAATACTATGGGTAAGCGGTAGAGGCACTACACGTTTGGTCAATCACAAAGAAGGACCCTGATATCCAATGCTTTCAAGACTTCTTTCATTCGTTCATTAATGCATGCATTCATCATCATCTTCCTCTTTCTTTATCTTCCACTTTACGTTACATAATACTTCGTTCATTAATCATAAAAAGTTAAGCCATAGGAAAGATATTACACATCATACTAAGGAACATTAACATGCATCAACATCACATCATACAGGGCAACATCATACATACATAACATGCAACATCATCATCTCTATGCCTTACATGCTTCTAAGGCCATATCTATTATCTTACATGCTCTTACGAGAAACCTTTATATCAAGACTTACATCTGCACTTTCCCCCAAAAGCCAGAAGTCTAACTACGCTTTCTTCGGGTGCAAAAGCCCTAATCGTGCGTATGGACACCCTCCAGTCGCATGGCCTCCATGCGGCTGAACATCATGCGATTAAACTCAAGTGGATGAATATTTAGGCGAATGGACATCCAGTCGTGCGAATGGATAATGGGGATGGACCTCATGCGAATGGGTCTAATGCGGTTGAGCACTTATGCGACTGGCCATTCAATGGTGCGAATGAACCTTCAATCGAGAGAATGGTCCCCAATCATGCAAATGGACCCCAATCGCACCCTATTCGGCCGTATAGCCTCCATTCCGACTCTAGTCGATCGCCTAGCCCTAGCTGATGCAGAGTGCAGTTCATCCCGACTGCAGCCGAGGGTTTTCGGCCTTCAAACTCATCTAAACCCATTTTAAGCCTAAATCGACCATCCTAAACCTTAGGGATGCATACCACAACACCATTCAAGCACACACAAGCTCACAATCAAGTCACAAACGCATCATACGTACACACCCCATATGGGTCAAACACATACACATACAAAAACGGGTTTTTTATGCTTTCCAGCCCCAAAATCGGTTGAAAACAAGTAAAAGTGGGGTCCTAGAACTCACACAAATGAGCACAACGGCTAGGGCTTCGATTTGGGTTGCTACACGACGATTTTGGCGACCCGAACCAACCCGAACCGACATTTTTCCTCTTTTTCTCTTCTTTCTCTCTTCTCTTCTTTGATGGCTGATTTTGTGAGTGTGTGGGGAGAGGGTAAGGGCTGCCCTCTCCCTTATTTACTCCCACTCACCCGACTTTATTTCGTGGGTGAGTTTGGTCCCTCGACTTCGGACTTTATTTCTTTTCTTCCTTCACCGGCTTCAAAATAATAAATATTCGGGCGTTACACAATTAGATCTGAATTTCTCCAATCTTGATGTAACCATTGCTCATGACTCAATTCCAACCACTAGAGCACACAAGAATCATCTAGTGGAAAGCATCATTGGCAAACTCAATGAAAGGGTGACAATAACCAAGTCAAGCATAGCAAACATTTGTCTATTCTCTTGCTTTCTATGTCAAACAGTACCCAAAAATATCAAAGAGGATCTTCAAGACAATAGTTGGATGGAAGCAATGCAGAAGAATTGCTATAATTCAAGAAACAAGAAGTATGGCAACTGGTAGATCTTCCCGAAGCACAATACACTATCGGTACCAGGTGGCTATACAAGAAAAAAATAGATGATATCGGAATCATAATCAATAATAAAGCAAGACTAGTGGCTCAAGGGTATACACAAGAAGAAGGAATTAATTATGATGAAGTGTTTGTTCCTATAGACAGATTAGAAGCAATAAAACATTTTCTAGCATATTTAGCATCCATGAAATTCACAGTTTATCAAATAGATGTGAAATGTGCTTTTCTGTATGGAAAGATTGATGAAGAACTCTATGTGAGTCAAGCTCCTAGATTTGAAGACCCAGATTTTCCACACAGGGTGTACAAGCTTGAAAAAGTCTTGTATGGTCTTCATCAAGCTCCAAAGAAGAGGTACGAGACTCTATTATCCTTTCTTCTTGACCACGGGTATGAAAGAGGAAAGATTGATCAGACTCTCTTCATAAATAAGAAAAGGAAAAGACATGTAGCTGGTTCAGATAAATATGGATGATATCATATTTGGCTCACCAAACAAGTCACTCTGTAAATACTTTGAAGACCTTATGCATTCAACATTCCAAATGAGTGATATGGGGGAACTCACGTTCTTTCTAAGAGTGCAAGTCCAACAAACACCAGATGGGAACTTCATAATTCAATCAAAATATATGGGAACAATGTTAAAGAAGTTCAAGTTTACTAATTGTTAGTCCATGAGAACTCCTGTTGACACTAAACTGAAGATTAGTGCAGATCCAGAAGGCCCTCACTATCATTCTATGATAGGTTCACTTATGTATCTAACAACCACTAGGCCTGACATTATGTTTGGTGTTTGTATGTGTGCTAGATATCAAGCAGATCCTAAGGAATCTCATGTGAATGCTGTGAAAAGGATATTCAAATATCTTAAAGGCAAGCCTGCCCTTGGATTATGGTTTCCAAATGAAGGAGACTTCAATCTCTACGCTTACACTCATAGTGATTATGGGGATGGAACTTCATTAGGAAGACAACTTCTAGCTGTTGTCAATTTCTTGGTTCTAGACTGGTCTTCTCGCAGTGCAAGAAGTAGACTAATGTTTTTGTTTCAACAGTAGAAGCTAAGTATATAGCAGCCTCAGCTTATTATCTCAAGTTCTCTAGATTCAAAACCCTATGCTTGACTATGGTTTTAACTTCTTGCACACTACAATTCACATTGACAACACAGCTGCAATGTTTATCACAAATAATCCAGTTCAGCAATAAAAAACAAAACATATTGAAATTAGATATTACTTTTTGAGATATTGTACTGAAAAAGAGTTAATCAAATTGATTCAAGTTCATCCTGATAAACAATTGGCTGATTTATTTTCAAAGGCATTTGAACCTAGTATGTTTGAATTCCTAGTTCAATCAATTGGCATGATTAACCTTGAGTAAAATTTAAAAAATTACAAAAACATTCAAATATTATCAAAAACATGAGAAAAGAAATCATTTTATTCAAGCTTGTGTCTTAGGCTTTTGGCAAATGATATAATTCCTGTGAAGTCGGCTGGATCGGTAGACATCCGAGCGTGTTCTTGACGGAGGGATAAACAACATCAAAAACCAAGAGACAATCAATAAAATGAACTATAATTTAATGGTTTCATTGATAAAAACTAACGATTACAAGCTCATTACAACATAAGAATCAAGACACTTGGCAAGGGGTGATCGAGCATGATCTTCCCTCTCATCCGGCAGCCCTAGGTCCCGGGCAGACTCCTCTCAAAACCCCTATCTCTCTGCACATTGAAACTGGTATATATAGGCCTCGGCCCATATTTGATGCAACTTGGCCCATTCGTGCGATTGGGCCATGCATATGGTTTAATTGTACGACTGGACCATGGATATGGTTCAATCGTATGACTGGACCATACTTATGGTTCAATCTTACGAATGTCCCAATCGCATCTCTCAGTCGCACAACTGGTCCATTAGCATGGCTCAGTCGTACGACTGAGTCTCATTCGCATATGCTCCTGTGAATGACCTAGTTTCATGTGTTTACAACATACCAGGTGTATTACATTAAGCCTAGACTATTCGTCAAGCGACGGAGACATTATATGTGACAATATATGCTCCAACAAATTCCCCGTTGGACATTGCTTATGAATAGTAGATAACACCTCTTACAATCGTCAGTCAATCTTTGCTCTGGTTTCCAAATAGAATCAAACGAAAAACCATCTTAGCCAACGTTACCGATCCGTCTGGTTGTTACAGTATCCCTGAAAATGAATTTAGGCACAATAGCTTTCGTTTACTTTGCTGAACACCATCATAGCAGCAAGATTCCCTATATGACTGATTTTTCCAGATAATGACATGAACAGTTTTCCATTGCTTCAATCTTCAGACATGCTAACCTCATTAACATCAACACCTGCAGAAATTCCCCCTCAAATTCCGCATATCCCAATATATAGACATTGTACTCTCCTAGCGTCTTCACACGGTGTATTGGGCAAAAAGTAGAGGTTTCAAATCCACAGCTGACAATCTCAACCAAATCAACATGCACTCAAATTCATCATCAAAAACCGGCTGTAACACCCCGAATTTCTCTTTAAACGAAAGGAAAAGAAAAGTAAAGAGAAAGAATAGAAATTGTGCACAAGTGGAGGGGGAAAAGTGTACAAAGTACAAACCTTATTACTTTAAGGTTTAAAAGGGGCATGGCTTCCCATTTTTTCTTCATCTTCTTCAATTGGCTGAAAAGGAGAAAGAAGAGATACAAGCCCTGGTTCTAGAGAGAGAAAGTGGAAGAAGCAGCTTCAAAGTGTTTGTTTTTGGGATTCAAGAGCTGAATCGAAGGTGGGTCTCGAACTTGAAGTGTGTTGCTCAAAGGCTGCTCAAGGTGAGTTTCTAGAACCCCTCTTTTACTGATTTTCAACTAATTTGGAGCTATTATGCATAATAAGTAAACATTTTGAAAGAAACTGTGGGTTTACAGCCTTATGTTCGGAATGATGTATGTATGTATGTCTGTATGTTATAGTGTTGATTATGGGTTAGTGATGATGATTAGCATGCTTAGAGGGCCTTAGTATGTTAGATCTGTGCTTGGGTATGATTAGAATGTCAATCGGGTGAAATTGGTAGGATAGAAAATATTTCATAATGTTTTGATGAACAGGAACAGTGATTCATGCGCCATAACAGTGGCCCATGCGTCCAGCATGAGTAGCCGGACGCCTAAGTGTTGGCCATGCGCCCAAGAGTGGGTCATGCACCCAAGAGTGGGTTATGCGCCTAAATAGTGGCCCATGTGCCCAGCATGTTGGCCATGCATCTAAGTGTTGGTCATGCGCCCAAGGGTTAGTCATGCGCCTAAACAATGGCCCATGCGCCTAAGTGTTGGCCATGTGCCCAAGTGTTGGCCATGCGCCCAAGTGTTGGCCATGCGCCTAAATAGTGGCTTGCGCCCAATGTGAATGAAACGGCTAAGTGTTGATGCGCCTAAACAGGTGCCATGCGCCTGCATAGTGGCAATGCACCTGAACAGGGCAGAAGCGCCCAAATAGTGCCCATGCCCCCAGACTGTTTTACCCTTAGAATTTTTATGCTCATGTGCCTGGAAGGTCCCCATGCGCACAATTTGGACATAAGGTTTCTAAGTGGTTTTTATTGGGTATTATGGGGAGATAGGCCTAGTTTTGATGTGACGGCTTATGTTTGATGTGTGTTATGCATGTATGATGTTGCCTGTATGGTGATGGTGTATGATTATGAATGTTCACTATTATGTATGTCTTCCATTGGCTTTGCGTTGAACGTTAATAAATCTAATGAAAGTATTATGTAACGTAAAGTGGAAGATAATGAAAAGAGGAACATAATGATAGAATGCATGCATTAATAAAAGAGAAAGTATAGAAAGGCTTGCAAGCAATATGTACAGAGGTGCACAACTCTAAATGCCTTAAGCTCTACCGCGTGAGGTTCATCTAATCCTAAAGTCTGCACGTAAGGGTTCCAGTCTATATGACTGAACTACAGTGGTGTTACCCATTTTGGTGGGGTGTTACCTATTTCGATGGAGGTGTTACCCATTTCGATGGGGGTGTTACCCATTTTGATGGGGGTGTTACCCATTTCGGTGGGGGTGTTACCCACTTCGATGGGGGTGTTACCCATTTTGATGGGGGTGTTACCCATTTCGATGGGGGTGTTACCCATTTCGGTGGGGGTGTTACCCATTTTGATGGGGGTGTTACCCATTTCGATAGGGGTTGATAGGAACAATTGAGCTAATCTGTGATGATATATGAACACAATTCAAAGAAAACACATACAAAGTAATCGAATTCAAACAAGATATTAACAAATTCACAGTTTCATTAATATCAAGCAAAGACAATTACAAGTAATGTGCAGTAGTTCGTTCACTATCTTCCAACTCTTTACTAACTAACAGTCCAAGCTATTTATAATGAAACACAAATGAACAAACAATTACAAAAATAGTCCCTATTACAAATATCAAAAAGACACATAAAGACAACATGTTAATCCTTTTAGAGTCTTAACAATACTCCCCCTAAGATTTACATGGTCTTCGGTCTTCAAAATCTTTAATCTTGTCTTCTTTCTTTATCTCCTTCAGCTTTATCTTTAGCTTCCATCTTCTGTCTTCAATCTCTTTCACTCGAAGAATTCTTCTGGTTCTTCTTTTATATTGAACATTGGCTTCTTTTTGTACATCTCTTGTTGTTTCAAAGCATTTACAATAGCAGACTTGAATTTTCTTGCAAGAATGCCTTGTTCTGGTTTAGCTTCATTTGTATTCATCTCCATCTTCTTCATTCTTTCCAACGTGTCTTTTGATAAGCAAGTAATTTCAATGATTGCATATAACTCAATAGGGTTTGAACTATCCTTTGAGTATACTTCTAAGACACCTTTCCTTGTGATTCTCATAAATTCAATATCCTTCATATACATCAACAATCTATGATCAATTTTATATTATGTTAAAATTTTAGTTGTTTAACTTTGATTGTCATAGGGTTCGAATGCCCAAATAGCTGACGAACGTTTATGAGAATCATCAATATTTACTCAAAATTCACTTATTTGAATCACAAACTTATGTTTACTAACCCAAATACTATCTAACATTCACCAACAATTTGTCTTAAACACTGATTATTTGCTTGATTGATGAAAACCGAGTGTTGATGGTTCAGAGACTTTGTTTTTCAAAGGAGGTTTTTGAGTGTAAATGAGAAACAAATGTAACTGTTCTATTTATATTAAGTGAAATTTTAGAGGCATTAGCACTGTTTGTGTGTATGAAACCCTAAAATTTACAAATTAATGAGACCCATGAACACTGTGTGGTTGTATGGACTTAGACGTATGAGAACTGTTCAGTCGCATGAGCACTGTATAGACACATAAGCACTGTTTAGGCGCTTTAGCACTATTCAGCCATCTGAAGTTCCTGAAACGTCAAACACTTGTCTTTCAACCACCCACTGTGTAGACGCATGACATTCAAAATGCCTAACACTTGTATAAAATCAAACTCATTCATTGTTTAGACGTATGGAATTAATGAAACGCCCAAACACTTGGTTGAACTTTATGCTTATTGGAACTGTTTAGACGCATGGGAATATGAAAAATGCCCAAAAACTTGTATAAATTTCTTAAAGTTCACCATGCTCCTATTTAGACGTATAAAGACTATTTAGGCGCATGAGTTGACAGTTGACTTTCATGAGTCACACTTGTTGTTTTTCAATCTTCTTCACCTGCATACTGTTTAAACATATTAGAAATATTTCATACTAATATTTAAATATTTTAAGCATAAATTTGAATTATCCAAAGTTTTCATTTTAGTCCCTCAAATTTGAACTTTTTACATTTTCCACACTTCAAATTAGTTTTCAACAAATTCAATTTTTTTTCACTTGATATTTAACTTTGAAACTTTTCTTTCTTTTCTTTCCCTTCATTTTAGTCTCAAAAACATAATCAAATCTATATTTCTCAACTTTGAGAGAAGGATTTCTGAAGGGGTTTAACAAGATTATCAAAGTCCATATAAGCCAATATATATGAAAAACGCAGTGGATTAAGAGTTTAAAATCTTCTTAATATATAGATTATCAAACCCATTTGAAAAGCTAAACCCAAACCATGGATCCAAATACGAAATGCATATAAAATAGGACAACCAAAGGAGGTTAAGAAGACAACCTTTTATGCTGCTAGAAACCGAGATTGAGAGGGTGCAAAGGATGAATATTATGGCCGAATCTTCAACCAAGAAGACCTCAAGAAAGTGATACCCCAAGCCACCAACAAACCCCTTTGGAATGCTAGGCTTCTCAACACCAATTTCAGCAACTTGAACTTTGTAGTTGCTGAATCTTCCTTCCTTGTTCAAGCTCCAAAAACCGATTTTTGAGACTTAGATTAGAGAAGATTTTTGCCTTTGCATGCAAGAGAGAGAGAGAGAGCAAGATTGGAGTGTGTGTGTGTTTAAGTCTTGCATCCATCAAGACAAAAGGAGGTGGGACATTTATGCCCCTTGGGCGGCCGAAAATGTCCAAACCCCTTTTAAAATCCATTTGCCTCCTTTTTATTATAAACACACTTTAATCTCTTATTTTATAAAGTTGAAACCAATTTAAACTTTATAAACATAGCACCCTTTTAAATGTTATTATTTAACAATCTTAAATAATGAAACAAATAATACCTCATGAACTATTATCCACATAATGATGTTCATTTTCAAAAGCAATGTATTTAGAAAACCCACCTTTTCTAAATTGTTGTCAATATTTATATGCATGATCTTATCAACGTATAAATATTTATAGGTGTTTGTTTAGCTTGTTATTGGGTATGACCCGACTTGGATCATATCACACTAGCCACATCAACTTAATATGCATCTTCGGCAGATCAAATCTTTCAATTTCCACTAGAAATTTTATATAGGTTCATATTATCATTTTCAAAAGTTTCATGATGACACTCATATAAACTTTGAACATATAACATCATCCTTTCAATTCAACTTTCTTTGATTTTGATTTTCTTAGAAAAACTTTTTATTTATTTATTACTCCCCCTAAACTTTTAAGTTGAAACAACTTATAAGTTTCCTAAGGTAGCATAATAAGATCACACAACTCATTATGACATTACCTTCATACACAAAAAACATGCATAAAATCAAAATAAAAGCAGAATCCAAATCTAATATCAACAAGAATTAATGTCTGCAGTGAGATCATATCAATGAAGATCAGCACATTAAAAGAAAAAAATTGTGAATAGTCATAGACAGTGAATAAATCCTGATCAAGTGTGTTCCAGGTCAGTGACATCATAGCAAAGGAGACACGAGATCTAAGGACAGACAATGAGTGTTTTTGACATAATATCAGCTCACTTACTTTTTCAATTTTTGGATTGATTAGGTTATATTCAAAGAGCTCAACTATCATCAAGACATGCAAGCAAGAACATATACTCAACTTATTACCTGAAACATATGTGTAATCAGATCTCATGTTACTTAAATTAATAGAGAGTAATCATGGATAACCATTTGATCATCTCTAACTATACATTTGAATAGAATTGTGCACATTAGCATCTTTTGCATCAAAGAGAATATCCAGGTCTGTAATGACTTACAACAAAGGATTTCTCAGCACTTTAGGTCTATGATTACTCATAACAAAGAAGTGAAATGATGCTTGGAACAGATCTCATGATTAATTACATCACCATCAGGTGTGAGTGTTGTTACTCAACAAACAGTCAATCTGATAAGTCAAAACATCTCAAAAGTACTGAGATGAATACATATTTAGTGTAATCACAAGAATTTACTATTTCAGTATAATAGCATGATAGTGTCTACATATCATATCTGATCATGTCAGACTTTATTAATGACTGAAATATGCAACTGATCTCACTAATGTACTATCATTTCTCACATATTGCAAAACTAAATTCTTTTAAAAAACAAAAAACAAAGAACTGACAAATAGAAAAAGACTCTAATTTTTTTTATTTTGTTATATATGCTTTTGTATTTGGTTTTTCTATGAAAAAGAAAACGCAAACATACAAAAAAATAATAGGCAATTAACATTGAGAGTATCACTTATGATAGTCTGTTGACTTAGGGAGTTCACATATGATTAATAAGACCAATGATTCTACTATGTACTCAAACCGTCCTGGTAGGAAGTCTTTAGTAAATAGATCTACCAAATGTTTTTCTGTTGCAATTTGAATCAAAATGATCAATCCCTTTTCAGAGTTATCTCTGAGAAAATGATATCGAATTTCGATATGTTTTGTTTTTGAATGTTGAACATGATTAGCTTCAATGACATAGCTGCAGTGCTATCAATGTAAATAGGTGTTTTAAGAAAATTGAACCCATAATCCAGTAGTTGATTTTGCAACCATAGGATTTGAGAACATCCTGCTATTGCAGCAATGTACTCATCTTCTGTAGTTGAAACAGAGACATTTGTTTGTTTTTTACATTGCCATGAGACTAATCTGGGACCAAGAAATTGACATCCACCCGAAGTAGATTTTGTATCTTGACAATAACCACCATAATCACTATGAGTATATCCATGTAATTCAAAGTTACCCTCGTAAGGATACCAAAGCCTAAAGCTGGTTTACCTTTGAGATACCTGAATATTCTTTTGACAACAATTAAATGTGATTCTTTCAGGTCTGATTGATACCTGGCACAAACACAAACAACATACATAATGTCTAGTCTAGATGCAGTAAGATACATCAAAGAACCAATCATTGATCTGTATAACGTTTGGTCAATAGATTTTCCTTTTCGATCAGGTTCAATCTTGGTGTTAACATCTGCTTGACTTGACTTGAAGTTCAAGAAAGAAATTAATCTCTCCCATAGAACTCATTTGGAATCGAGATTTCATGATTTCTTCAAATTCATTGCACAACTTTGAACTGGTAGAATCAAATATGATATCATCAACATACACTTGTACACATAAGAGATCATCATTATCCATCTTTATGAATAAAGTTGGATCAATTTTCCCACTTATGTATCCATGTTGGATTAAGTGTTGTGGTAATGTCTCATACCAAATTCTAGGGGCTTGATGAAGTCCATACCAAGCTTTACTCAGCTTATACACTCGATGTGGAAATTCTGCATCCTCAAAGCCCGGAGGTTGCTTCATAAACACATCGTCAGTGATAGGACCATATAAAAATGCACCCTTTATATCCATTTGATACACCTTAAATTTCATGAATGAAGCATAAGCCAGGAAAACTCGAATGGATTCAAGTCTTGCAATTGGTGCAAACACCTCATCATAATCTATCCCTTCTTCTTGGGTGTACCCTTGTGCAACAAGTCTTGCTTTGTTCCTTATTATTATACCAAGATCATCAGTCTTATTTCTAAACAACCATTTCATGCCTATAGCATTTTCTCCTTCAGGTAAATCCACTAAATTCCACACTTTTTGTTTGCGAAATTGAAGTAATTCTTCTTGCATAGCTTTTATCCAACCATTGTCCTTTAATGTTTCGGTAACTTTTTAGGAACAATTTGAGACAGAAAACAAGAGTATATGCACAAGTTTGCTTGTTCTGATTTACTCCTTCTTGTTCTCTCATTCAATGGACCAATAATGTGAGAAATTAGATGATTCTTGTGAATACGAGATGTTGGAATCTCATCACATTGAATATTAACATCTAGATTTGTTTGGTTTAAGTTGGAGAGCTGATGTAACAAATTTGAAGAATGTGGATTAAAATTTGGAACTTGAGTTGGTGAGTTAATAAAGTAATCAAAGTTACCAGTATCAACTACATCACCAGAGATGGATGATGTTCCAGACTCAGGTTGCATGAAATTATTACCATCATTAGCAAAAGGTTGTGATCGTTCCTCATCAATTGAGACTAAATGATTTGAAGCTGAATTAGCATGATCATTGTCATTGAATCGTATTGATGAATTCTTGACAAATGATAAAAATGGGTAGTCTGAGCTAGAATCATCTGTTTCATCAGAATCTGAGTCCTCATTGAAAGATCCAAGATCTCCTCTAGAGTTCTTCTTACCTGTAGAATCAAAACAATTTGATTCATTAAACAAGTTAGATTGAAAAGAGTTTGACAATGAATCTAAATCAAATAACCATGCATGAACATTTGCAACACATGGAAAAGAATTTTCCAGAAATTTAACGTTGAATGTTTCAAGAATTATATTTGTCCTAGAGTTGTACACTCGTTAGGCTTTTGAAACATATGAATATCCAACAAAAAATCCATTATCAGATTTTGCATCAAATTTTCCTAACTGATCATTTGAATTAAGAATCATAACACGACAACCAAATGATTTTAGAAAATTTATGTTCGGTTTCTTGCCAAACATTAACTCATAAGAGGTTTTCATTTTATCTTTCACAATTAAGGTTCTGTTCTGAACAAAACACGCAGTTGATATAGCTTCATCCCAAACATTTATAGGAATCTTTGCATCAGCTAACATAGAACAAGGAGCTTCAATCAATGTTCTGTTCTTCCTTTCAGCAACTCCTTTTTGTTGAGGAGTTCTGGGAGCACTGAACTGATAAGCTATCCCTTTCTGAGCACAAAACATTTCAATTTTAGCATTTTTGATTTCGTTCCATTATCACTTCTTATTATTTTCACTTTATTTTTAATTGATTTTCAACTTTAATGATAAATTCTTTTAGTAATTCAGCCCTTTCAGATTTAGCATAAAAAAAGAAAACCCATGAAAATCTTGTATAGTCATCAAAGATAACTAAACAATATGATTTTCGTCCAATACTCTTGACATTTGTTGGTCCAAAAAGGTCCATATGTAACAATTGAAGAGGTTTGGAAGTTGAGTTTATGAGTTTGGTCTTATAAGACGTTCTGTGTTGTTTTCCCTTTAAACATGTTGAGCAATGATTAGTTGTCACAAACTTCTTAGATGGAAGTCCAATAACATGATTTCCTGATACAAGCTTGTTCGTATTCTTGAAATTTGTATGTCCGAGATGTCTATGCCAAAGATGGCTTTCATCATTTGATGCTTTAGCAATTAGGCAAGTTGTTTCGGTTGAAGGATCAACTTAAGACATATCTAGTTTGTATACATCTCTATCCCTTTCAGCTGTAACAATTACCCACTCTTTGGGTATCTGAAAACCTGGCTTCAAAACATAATAGACTGAATCATGAGAAAGAACAAAATATGATTTATCCCAAATTTGGGATACACTTAAAAGATTAAAGTTCAACTTTGAGCAAAAGTTGACTTTGTCAAAGCTTATTATCTCATTTGATACGGTTCCTTCTCCAGTTATTTTCCACCAGCATCACTACCAAAGGCGACATGTGTTCCATCTTTTAACTTAAAGTCTTGTAAGAAGGCAGGATTGCCAGTCATATGCTGCCTACACCCACTATCCACATACCATGTATTGAGTGGTCTTCTTGGGCGTACTTGCACAACAAGAAAATTAATTTGATATATCCACCCAAGCCGAGATGGTCTTGGGTTTACCAAATTTATCAACAATGGTAATTGTTTGTAATGAAGATTGTTCAAATCAAGTTTATTCTTGATGAATTTACCAATCTTGTTTTGGAAATTGTTTGAGTTATTTTTGAAAGCATTCATACCTTTTGATTTATCAATTTTTTACACAAATTGATGATGAGCATTTTTATTAGTCATTTTTACCGATCTTGGTATGAATTGTTCTTGCATATTTTTAGATCTCACATGATTTTTCTTTTGGAGAGATTTCAAACCTAAAGAAGGTTGATTAGTTAATCTTTCAAATGCATCAGTTTGATTTCTCATAAATTGATGATTAACATAACCTTTGCTCATGTTTGAGTTTGCAAATTCTATTTTAGGTGATCTCATTCTAAAGTAACAATATGCAGTATTGTGAGTCTTCTCATCACAATAAGTACAGTATTTGTTAAAATAACAATCAGCTGTAGAATGATTTCTCATGTCACATATGTGACAGTACTTGTGAAATAACACTCAGCAGTATTGTGATTTTTCATATCACATATTTCATAGTACTTTGTGGAGTATTAAACAACTGTTTGTTAACTTTTGACATTGACACTTTGTTTGATTCATTTCTATATTTTGGTGTCAAAAAGTTAAACTGTTGTTTTTCATGTTTCACATTTTGATGTTGTGTCATATTGTTTTTCTTCTGTTTAACATGAACTTCCTTTTCGAATTTCTTATGAACAAATCTTTTTGCTACAACGGAAGTCTTAGAATCTGAACTTGATTTCAGATCAGAGTGATATTTGTTCATAGAATTCACCTTGTTGTTTTGAGGAGAATTCATATTTAACAAACCTACTAACACAAATTTTATCGGTTTGAGTTTTGTTGTTTGATTTGTTGCTTTGATCAACTTTTCTGAACTCTTGTTTTGTTAGATTTGATTGATGATGATTTCTTTCGTCTTATTTGGTTCTTTGATTTAGAAGAACTTGGTTTACTTTCAGATTGAACATCATCAGAAGAAGATTTCTTTTCAGATTGAAATTGTTTAAGATTAATAGTGTTTGAATCTTCTGATGTTCCTACCTGTTGTTTGTCTTTGCTTTGAACTTTCACTTCTTCTAAGATAGAATTAATTTGATTAGAAGTGTTTTGTTTTGATTGTTTAGGTTCATATGATTTTATTTTGATAGGATGACCATTTTTAATCTTTTCTTGATCATTTTCAACAAACACTTTTATATTTTCCTTTTCTTCTTCATAATTCTTGTTTTTGACCTGAAAAGCTTTAAGTTTAGCTTTGTTCTCAAGAGAATGATCATGTGTATTGAAGTTCTCTCGTAAAGTGTTTGTGATAGATTTAGGTATAGGTTCATGAGTGAAGCCTAATCCTTCTTTCTGTTTATCTTTCCTCTCACTTACCAGTTTTTCTACAATCATTTTTGAACTCTTAACTTTAGCAAGATCTATTTGAGTAGCAGCATGTGCTATCTTCTCCTCTTCAAGATTTTTAGTCATCTCTTCTAATTGTTTAGAAACATTTTCTAATTCTTTTAGAGTTTTGTTCCATGAAGTTTGAAGAGAGATAATCTTTTGGTCTGCTGTTTTATGATCAGCTTTCAATTTGTCATGCATTGATTCTTCTTGTTTGAGTTTCTCACAAATTTTATATGAGTATGTTCTGTAGTATTCAACATGTTCAAAGCATGATTTTGTGCATAGCTTTTCTCTCACTTCAGATGGTATTTCAGGAAATTTTGGAGATGAGGTTTCAGATTTTAAAGATGAAGTGACAACCTTTGGTTGATCAGACTGTGCCATTAGAGCTACTTCATCATTATCCTCCTTAGGATCTGATTTGTCACTCCGATCATAGTCATCTTCATCATTTTCACCTTCCACCTTTGGATCATTGTTTTATGACCAATCTTCTTCCTGAATTTCTGCAATAAGAGATAAACTAGATGTTAAATCATTAGTAAATTATTCAGCATATGCACTCCAATCATAACCATCTTTAATATTGACTACAAGAGCTTTCTTGGTTTCATGAGATGATATTGTGTCATCTTTAAGCTCAGGCATATGAAGACTTTGATAAGGCTTTTGAAAAGTCTTCTGAGCTTGTTGAAACCTTTGATTGCTTGATTGAGCACTTCCTCCATTATTTCTTGGAGCTTTGCATTCTCTTGAGAAATAACCATAGCTGTTAACAGTTAAAACACCTAGATTTTGACTTGTCAAATCCAACAGTCTTGTTAGCACTTGGCTTGTACTTCCTCTTGACATATGAGTGTTTTTGTGTCCTGTATGCAATCATCACCATTTGCCAATTTAAGTCCATTTCTTCCACATCTTCAGGATCCATTTCAAATAAGTCCTGCAAAACAAGATCTAATTGAGTTAAATGGCTACCTTGATATGCTTGAAAAGTAGCCATAAATGCAGTAAATGCAGTTTTTGATTCTTCATCCTCTAATAGGATGTTTATCACATCTTTAACTTTACTAGATTTAGCAGAGTTAGATGAAGAATTCTCTAATTGAACATTTGATGTTTAAGACTGAGATTTAAGTGGAGATTGAGAATGAGATTGTGTTGTGTAAGCAGGGGCACTAGTAAATGATGAGTCAGTGAAAAATCCTGCTCCGACAAATATATCTCCTTCTTCTTCTTTAACTTTTTCACTTTTTGCCATGAAAGCATTTTCAACTGTGTTTGCTGGAGAAGCAACAAAGTGATACTGAGACATTGATGCTGCTCTATCATTGTTCCTTGAGCTTTCATGAATTTCTACTGACTCAATCTTGGCATTAAGTAGATATAAATCCATAGGGAACTTCTCAGTATGCTTTCGTAAGGTTACTGTTTGTTTCCATGATGATGGTAAAGCATTGAGTAGTCTAAGATTTAGATCTTCAAGATCAGGCTTAATACCTGTCACACCCCAACCTTGATGGCGGAAACGTCGAGATGTGAGGGTTAAGATTGTTCACAGCCACATAACGCTATATTAAAATGTAAATATTTTATCATAAATCTTGAAATGAAATACAATCATAAGTCTCAAACAAGTAATAAGTTCAAACACAACATAACATAATGTAAACTTTTTATTTCATTAACTAGGTCCAAGTCCTAGATTATTGCATGCTTCAAAAGGATCACTTTAAACTTGAGGTTGACCTGAAACATGATAAAAATAAGAGTCAACTAAAAAAGTTGGTGAGTTTCCAAGGTTTTCATACATAATATGAAAAAAAAATTACAAGTAGCAATTCATGTCATATGTCATAAGCAAATAAGGTTATAGAACACATATCGTTACAACCAAACCTCGACTTGATTACAAGTATAAAAGATTGGCTAAGTGTATTTGGTTCCCATGATGAACAAGCATACGTCATCAGGAGCCGGCAATACCTCGTCTTTAGCACCAAATAGGCTTGTCAGGCCCAAAGATCTAAGACGTCGCCAGGCTAGCAATAGTAAATGATTGTAAACAAACTATGTATCTCATATAATCACTTACAATACACAAATAACCATGACAAAATAATAAGTTGAATTGCATATGATTTACAAGTCTCAAATGTGTATAAGTGTATCATGTATAATCTATGATGTTCACCCCAAATTAATGTGAAAATATGAAAAAGGGGCAGGGAAAACTCACTTGTTAAAATAAGTGCAAGAATGGAGATTAATAAGAATAATAACAAACGTCGCTCCAAGATGTATCGTCACAAGACACCAAAATATAAATGCTTACAAGATTAAAGCTTTACAATAAGTTTAATGAATTAACAAGGACTAGGAATCAACTTGATGTTTGGGGTTTTGTTGATTATATTTTCCAAATAAGAACTCAATTATATTTTCGTGCGAACGATTTTATTTATTTTTATATAAATATATGGATTAAGAATAACTTTTATAATAATTTTGTAATGTTTATAAAGTTTAGATAATTTTATAATAAATAATATGAACACAAATTAAACAATAATTTAAAGACAATGTTTGAAATAATAGTTCGTGTAAATTAAACTACTATTTAAAGTCTAAATTTTTATAAAAATATGCTAACTATATTATTAACTTTAGGATATTAAATAAAAATATAAAGGTATTTTTATAAATAAATTATAGAAAAATGATTAAATAGTTTTAAAAAAAACAAAGTTTATGAAATGATTTTTCATAATTTTTAGAAATTTTTAACATTAAATTTGAAGGCCAAAAAGGCGTATAAAAATACTTGAGGTTCCCCGGATTCGAACCGGGGACCTCTTGTTTAGAGGTCGTGTGTTTTACCAGTGAACCAAAGGCCTTAGCCGCGTTTAGATTAGGTTCTTAATCATTAAAAACACTGACGCAAGATCCCACCCAATTCTCATGAACCCTAGAATTGTTTACCCCCAAATCGAAGATCAAAACAACATTGTGAACCCAATTAAGTTTGGGGCTTTTGTTCCCCTCATCAAACCGAGTTCATTGATGTAATTAACTTACCCGATTGATAACGAATTGATAATGAACACTCGAACAACAGTCGCGGCTATACAAGAACCAATTCTAGTGGCAATCGTTGATGATAATCCAATTGATTTTGTGGATAGCTTCGTGTGATGCCCTCTATGCAAAGCCCTATGTGGATTTTGGTTCAATTCGTTCGGAGATTAGATTCTGGTAGGGTGCAGGTCGCGGAAAAAAAAGGAATTGGAGGGGATGTTGGTGTTGGATCCAGGTGAAATTGGTGATTGAATTCCATTAGAGTTAGATAAGCGTTCGATTAGGTTGAGTTAATGTGGTAGTTATTAATGTTTAATGAACGAACGGTTAACGTGTTGATGTCAAACGTCTTCAAGCCCAATCGACCCCCTTTAATCATGATTTATGTCTCATAAAGTGTTCGAATCGGTTTTAGGATGCGAATGGAATCGATTTGGCATCAAATTGGCGGTTATAGGCGATTTCGGGCTTGCCGGACCTCGGCCGGAGGTGGCCGCGGCGGCCGCCGGATTCACAGGAGAGAGAAAAGGGTGTTGGGTGGGTTTTTAATAATTACACAAATGTTCCCTCTAGTTTATTTTGGAATCATTTTATACTTTAAACTCTTATTTAAAGTTTCAAAAATTAACAAAACCTCCCCCTTGACTTTAAGTTTTAATCATTACTCTTTATTAAAAACTTTTATAAGTTATAATTGTTATGGTTTATACTACTAGTATTTTATTTTTTTTAATTTTTTTTCATTTATTAATATTATTATTTTTATTGTTATTATTATTTTAATTAATGTAACTAGTATTATTATCATTACTATGCCTTATTATTATTGTTACTATTGTTAATATTATCATAATTATTTTTACACAACTTAATATCTTAAATTGTTAGCTTTCATATTTTAATAACAACTAAGAAATAAGCTTAAATCACCCCTAAATTTCACGTTTGACAACAATAGCCCTTGAAAGAATGAACAAAACTAACTTTTATAATTAACAAAAATACGATATGTTACAGTCTCCCCAACTTAAAAGAATTTCGTCCCGAAATTAAGAAAAAAATGAAACTATACAAATAAGAATGGGTATCTTCTTCATGTGCTCCTCACGTTCCTAAGTAAATTCAGCGCCACGTTTATTTTCCCAACGAACCTTGACAATTGGGGTTGTTGTAGTTCTAGTCTTCTTCATTATGCGATCTATGATTTCAACAGGTTTCTCGACGAAATGTAAGGACTCGTCGAGCTGAATGTCTTCCAGCTATTCATACAGACTTTTGTCGGCCAAACACTTTCTTAAATTTGAGACGTGGAACACAGGTTGAATTCCACTAAGGTCGGAAGGTAACTCCAGTTTATAAGCCACTTTCTGAATCCTTTTCAGGATCTTGAAAGGTCCTACAAACCTTGGAGCCAGTTTGCCCTTCTTTCTAAAGCGAACCATACCTTTCCATGGTGAAACCTTAAGAAGAACCATCTCTCCAACTTGGAATTCCAATGGCTTACGTCGCTTGTCGGCATAGCTCTTTTGACGACTTCTCGCCACTTCAAGGTTCTTGCGAATAATAGAAACTTTATCGGTCGTCTCTTGTATAAGTTCAGGACCAATGATGAAGTATTCACCAATGTCGGTCCAACAGATCGGTGAACGACATTTTCGACCATAAAGTGCTTCAAACGGTGCCATCTTGATACTCGAGTGGTAACTATTGTTATACGAAAATTCCGCGAGCGGTAGATGTGTATCCTAATCGCCACCGAAGTCAAGAACACAAAGGCGTAGCAAATCCACCAAGGTTTGGATCGTTCGCTCGGTTTGACCATCAGTTTGAGGATGGTAAACCGTGCTTAGGTCCAATTGTGTACCCAAGAGTTCTTGCATAGACGACCAAAAATGCGAAGTGAAATGAGTGTCTCGGTCGGATATGATGTGCAGAGGTACCCCATGACGACTTACAATCTCATCAACGTATATGCGAGCTAACCTTGATGTCTTGTAAGTGTCACGTATAGGTATAAAATATGCCGACTTGGTCAATCGGTCAATGATCACCCACATGCTATCATGTCCTTGCGAGGTTCGGAGTAGCTTTGTTATGAAGTCCATGGATATGTGTTCCCTTTCCACATAGGAATCTTGGGTTGCTCAAGTAATCCACTTGGACGTTGACGTTCGGCTTTAACCTTCGTACATGTGAGGCACTTAGCTACATAAGTCGCTATGTCATTCTTCATTCCAGGCCACCAATATTGACCACGTAGGTCCATGTACATCTTATCGGAACCAAGATGAATAGAATAACGAGTTTGATGAGCTTCGTTCATAATAAGTTACGAATGTTATCGCGATTTGGAATCCAAATGCGATTGGCGAAGTACATCAACCTATTGGGTTTCGTTTCCAATTGGGTTAGAAGATTATGCTCCATTTCATCCTTCATTCTTCGTTCTCGTTGAACCATTTGTTGAGCCTCCAGGATGCTAGACTCGATGTCACTATCTATTCTCAGGTTTTGTAGTAGTACGGTGGTCTCGTTGACATCTAGTCGGATCTCAGTATCGAACTCACCCAAAGTGTCAAACCATTGACGTCGATCGCGAATTTTTTGGAATGAGATCATCTTGTTGTGAATCTTTCGGCTTAGTGCATCAGCTACAACGTTTGCTTTACCAGGATGGTAACGAATGTCACAATCATAGTCACTAATCAACTCCACCCAACGACTTTGTCTCATGTTGAGATCTTTTTGATTGAAAACGTGTTGAAGGCTTTTGTGATCGGTGTAGACTATACATTGCGTACCATACAGTTAGTGCCTCCAAATCTTCAAAGCAAATACAACAGCACCAAGCTCGTGATCGTGTGTTGTATAATTTACCTCGTGAACCTTCAATTGTCTCGATGCATAAGCTATGACCTTCCCTCGTTGCATGAGAACACAACCAAGGCCGTGTTTAGATGCATCACAATACACGGTGAAATCGTCGTTTCCATCGGGTAGGGTCAAGATAGTAGCATTGCACAACTTATGCTTTAATGCTTCAAAAGCTTCTTCTTGCTCGGAACCCCACTCGAATGGTTTATTCTTTTGTGTCAAAGTAGTGAGCGGTTTTACGATCCTCGAGAAATTGGCAATGAATCGCCGATAATAACCAGCAAGACCAAGAAAAGAACAAACTTCGGTAGGAGTTGTAGGAACACACCAATTCTTCACAGCTTCCACCTTTGTAGGATCAACGTGAATTCCTTGGCTATTCACCATGTGTCCTAGAAATTGAACTTCCTCGAGCCAGAAATCACACTTCGAGAACTTTGCGTACAATTGCTCTTTCTTTAACAACTCAAGAACCAATCTCAAATGCAGTTCATGATCGGTGTTGGACTTGGAATAGATAAGTATGTCATCAATGAAGACGATCACAAACTTGTCTAGATAAGGCTTGCATACTCAGTTCATGAGATCCATGAAGACAGCAGGAGCATTGGATAAACCAAAAGGCATCACCATAAACTCATAGTGTCCATAACAAGTACGAAAAGCGGTCTTTGGGATATCATCATCATGGACTCGCAATTGATGATAGCCAAAACGTAAATCGATCTTCGAGAAAATAGCAGCTCCTTGAAGTTGGTCAAACAAATCATCAATACAAGGAAGAGGATAACGGTTCTTGATGGTAGGCTTGTTAAGCTCACGATAATCGACGCACATACAAAACGATCCATCTTTCTTCTTCACGAAAAGAACAGGTGCACCCCAAGGCGAAGAACTAGGACGGATGAAGCCCTTCTCGGATAGCTCTTGAAGTTGACTAGAGAGTTCTTGCATTTCCGATGGTGCAAGCCGATATGGTGACTTAGCCACGGGGTTTGCTCCCGGTATCAAGTCGATTTTAAACTCAACTTCACGCACGGGAGGTAAACCACTAAGGTCATCGGGAAATACTTCAGGAAAGTCTCGTACGATAGGGACATACTTAAGTTCTTTCCCTTTGACATTCGTGTTGACCACATAAGCCAAGAAAGCCATATACTTCTTGCTTAAGCATTTTCGGGCTTGAGTGCAAGACATGAGTTTAACTCCTTTGGAAGATTTTTCACCGAACACCTTCAAGGTATCACCAGAAGGTAACGGTATACGGATGCACTTCTCGAAACAAATGATCTCGGCATGGTGTTTGGCTAACCAATCCATACCAATGATGACGTCGAAGCTTCCAAGTTTCATAGGGATAAGATCGATAAGAAAATCATGCGTGTGAAGACTTAAGATGCAATCCCGAAGAATGACGTCAACGGTGATCGGTTCCCTATCGGCAACTTCAACGGTGAGGTATGTGGTTTAGCAAGTATGGGTTCAAACTCTAACGAAACAATACTCTTATTGGCTCCAGAATCAAATAGGACATAGGCATAAGTTTTATTAATAAGGAACATACCTATTAAAATTTTAAGGTATTTAACGATACAAGTAAAGTATGAAATGAATCGGATCACAAAAGTTAAAGGTGAGTTAACGTACCATTCACCACATCGTTGTTTGCTTGTGCTTGGTTAGCGTTGATGTTGAAAGCACGTCCTCGGGGAGGACGGGCTTGTGGAACATTACCCACAAGATGAGGGCATTGTGGGTGAAAATGACCAGGTTCCCCATAGTTGTAGCAACCACGGTTTGTGACCACAGCGGCATTGTTAGGTGCACGGTGGCAAGTCGCCACCAAATGACCATATTTACCGCATAAGGTGCAAATGCGGCATGGTTGATTCCTCGGATGGTGATACCTACACGTGTTGCACATAGGCTGAGGACCAGCATAAGCCCTAGCCCCAGGCACTTGTGCCACAGGTACAGCCGCAGGTACAAGATGTCTTTGGGGTTGTTTGGGTGCAGCCACGGCATAGTTGTGTGCCGGTGTGAACTTGCGCTTTTTGTTGTTGTTGTTGTTGTAAGACGGTTCAGCTTTGGTCTCCTTAACCGTCTCGGTAGCTGTCTTCTCTACTTTCTTTGCACCTTTCACAGACATGGTGCCCGCTCGTATATGGTTCTCGGTGAGTTGGGCGGTGATAGTAATGGCTTCTTCCAAGGTTGTGGGTCGGCTACCCACCACAGCATCTTGAATTGGGGTGGTACACCCTTAATGAACTTCTTGATGTTGCGGGGGACAGTGTCGACCATGTGAGGCAGCAATATACTCAACTCATGATGCCTAGTTGAGTAGGCCAAATGATCACCATCATTTTGCTTCAAGTTCCAAAACTCTTCTTCCAACTTTTGCAATTCACTTCTTGGCAGAACTTCGTGATGGCGATGTTCTTGAACTCTTCCCACGTAAGTGCTAGCACAGCTTCAGGACCACGGTTTCTCTTCTCGCTATTCCACCAGGTAAGAGCCCTTTGTTGGAGCATACTAGTGGCAAAACGAACCTCGAGCACATCAGGACACTCACAATTGATAAAGGTATTCTCCATGCTTTCGAACCACTCAAGAAGACCAATGGCTCCTTCCTTGCCACTAAAACTAGTGGGCTTGCAAGAGCTAAAGTGTTTGAAAGTGCATGTTTAATTATTCCTGTGTTGATTGTTCCCGTTTTGGTTGTTGCTATTCTCTCCATGACCATTTTCATTGTTGCTAGCGTTGGTCATTAAGGTGCTATTAAGTTCAGCAACCATGGTCGGGATGACAGCAGCCATTTGTCGAGCAATCATGGCGGCTAACTTACGATCGGAACTTCCACGCTTTCCATGATGACGAGACATGCTGGAATATACAAATGAGTTACATATGAGAATTGGAATAACAAGGATTAATGTTCAACAAGGATAAGACAAATGTTTTAAGGCACAAAGAATGGTTCCATTTGGTAACGCATTACCATTTGGAAACGTTGACACGTCAAGGTAAGTTTACCCACTCGCCTTAGAAATTTGTGTATGTTGACCATAGTTTATCACTCATCCCAGAAATCCCCAGGTAAGCATAACTAGTCCCGTAGGATTTATGCGATATGCTTGCCTTAGCCCGAGGGCCTTTTGCCAGGAAATCCAGAATACGGGTGTCTATATGTGACACAAATTTCTTAGGTTCATGAATCAAAACATTGATGAGATTAACAAAGATTAGACATAAGTCTAAGGATCCAAGTCATAAGCATAAGTATACAATTCCACGTGTCTTCGAGAATAAGATTAGGAAGTTTCATTTGTCGGGGAGAGTCAAAGTGTCAAAGGTAATTTTAGGGAGACAGGTAACAAAGTTTAAACAATTACAAGGCAAACCTATGCTAAGGCATCATGTTGCACATAAGTAAGGTATAGCATTATGTAGCATGTACCAATATATATATTTCCAAGAATATAAATATTACCCTATGAGGTTCATGCATAAGCTATAGTCTAAGTCACCATTTCTAATAACCTAGATCCCTATAGTTATGGGCTCTGATACCAATCTGTCACACCCCAACCTTGACGGCGGAAACGTCGAGATGTGAGGGTTAAGATTGTTCACAGCCACATAACGCTATATTAAAATGTAAATATTTTTATCATAAATCTTGAAATGAAATACAATCATAAGTCTCAAACAAGTAATAAGTTCAAACATAACATAACATAATGTAAACTTTTTATTTCATTAACTAGGTCCAAGTCCTCGATTATTGCATGCTTCAAAAGGATCACTTCAAACTTGAGGTTGACCTGAAACATGATAAAAATAAGAGTCAACTAAAAAAGTTGGTGAGTTTCCATGGTTTTCATACATAATATAAAAAAATTACAAGTAGCAATTCATGTCATAGGTCATAAGCAAATAAGGTTATAGAACACATATCGTTACAACCAAAGCTCGACTTGATTACAAATATAAAAGATTAGCTAAGTGTATTTGGTTCCCATGATGAACAAGCATACGTCAGCAGGAGCCGGCAATACCTCGGCTTTAGCACCAAATAGGCTTGTCTGGCCGAAAGATCTAAGACGTCGCCAGGCTAGCAATAGTTAATGATTGTAAACAAACTATGTATCTCATATAATCACTTAAAATACACAAATAACCATGACAATATAATAAGTTGAATTGCATGTGATTTACAAGTCTCAAATGTGTATAAGTGTATCATGTATAAGCTATCATGTTTCACTCCAAATTAGTGTGAAAATATGAAAAAGGGGCAGGGAAAACTCACTTGTTAAAATAAGTGCAAGAATGGAGATTAATAAGAATAACAACAAACGTCGCTCCAAGATGTATCGTCACAAGACACCTAAATATAAATGCTTTCAAGATTAAGCTTTACAATAACTTTAATGAATTAACAAGGACTAGTAATCAACTTGATGTTTGGGGTTTTGTTGATTATATTTGCCAAATAAGAACTCACTTATATTTTCGTGGGAACGATTTTATTTATATTTTATATAAATATATGGATTAAGAATAACTTTTATGATAATTTTGTAATGTTTATAAAGTTTAGATAATTTTATAATTAAATAAAATGAACACAAATTAAACAATAATTTAAAGGCAATGTTTGAAATAATAGTTCGTGTAAATTAAACTACTATTTAAAGTCTAAATTTTTATAAAAATAGGCTAACTATATTATTAACTTTAGGATATTAAATAAAAATATAAAAGTATTTTTATAAATAAAATATAGAAAAATGATTAAATAGGTTTAAAAGAAACAAAGTTTATGAAATTATTTTTCATAATTTTTAGAAATTTTTAACATTAAATTTGAAGGCCAAAGAGGCGTAAAAAAATACTTGAGGTTCCCCGGATTCGAACCGGGGACCTCTTGTTTAGAGGTCGTGTGTTTTACCAGTGAACCAAAGGCCTTAGCCACGTTTAGATTAGGTTCTTAATCCTTAAAAACACCGGCACAAGATCCCACCCAATTCTCATGAACCCTAGAATTGTTTACCCCCAAATCGAAGATCAAAACAACATTGTGAACCCAATTAAGTTTGGGGCTTTGGTTCCCCTCATCAAACCGAGTTCATTGATGTAATTAACTTACCCGGTTGATAACGAATTGATAATGAACACTCGAACAACAGTTGCGGCTATTCAAGAACCAATTCCAGTGGCAATCGTTGATGATAATCCAATTGATTTTGTGGATAGCATCGCGTGATGCCCTCTATGCAAAGCCCTATGTCGATTTTGGTTCAATTCGTTCGGAGATTAGGTTCTGGTAGGGTTGCAGGTCACGGAAAAAAAAGGAATTGGAGGGGATGTTGGTGTTGATTCCAGGTGAAATTGGTGATTGAATTCGGTTAGAGTTAGATAAGCGTTCGATTAGGTTGAGTTAATGTGGTTATTATTAATGTTTAATGAACGAACGGTTAACGTGTTGATGTCGAACATCTTCAAGCCCAATCGACCCCGTTTAATCACGATTTATGGCTCAGAAAGTGTTCGAATCGGTTTTAGGATGCGAATGGAATCGATTTGGCATCAAATTTGGCGGTTATAGGCGATTTCGGGCTCGCCGGACCTCGGCCGGAGGTGGCCGCGGTGGCCGCCGTATTCACGGGGAGAGAGAAAAGGGTGTTGGGTGGGTTTTTAATAATTACACAAATGGTCCCTCTAGTTTATTTTGGAATCATTTTATACTTTAAACTCTTATTTAAAGTTTCAAAAATTAACAAAACCTCCCCCTTGACTTTAAGTTTTAACCATTACTCTTTATTAAAAACTTTTATATGTTATTAATTGTTATGGTTTATACTACTAGTATTTTAGTTTGTTTTTTTTCATTTATTAATATTATTATTTTTATTGTTATTATTATTTTAATTAATATAACTAGTATTATTATCATTACTATGCCTTATTATTATTGTTACTATTGTTAATATTATCATAATCATTTTTACACAACTTAATATCTTAAATTGTTAGCTTTCATATTTTAATAACAACTAAGAAATAAGCTTAAATCACCCCTAAATTTCAAGTTTGACAACAATAGCCCTTGAAAGAATGAACAAAACTAGCTTTTATAATTAACAAAAATACGATATGTTACAATACAAGCTGTTGACATCTCAGTAGTAAGTTGAACAAATCTGTTCATCATCTAGTTTATAGTTTTTCTAGATACATGTTGAAACAATTCCAATTGCCTTTTAAACTTTTGTTTGTTGTGATTTTGAATCTCATTTCCTCGTTCAGATATAGTCTTTAAGGCTTTATACATGGTATATCCAGTTTGATATCCATCAAGCCTTGCAAGAACTTCCAGAGATAGTCCTTTACATATCACGGAGTATGCTCTGACATCATTTTTTACTCTTCTCAAGTCATCTCTATGGATTTCCAAGATCAGTATCAATGGAATTTAAGTGATGTTTCAACTTAAGTGACAAAATTTTAAAATCAGCCCTATTTTTAAGTTTTGGAACTCTATTTTCAGAATCTTCTGATTTCACCATTCTTATATTTTTTTGTTATTTCTTATATTTTGAATAAAAAAAATTGCAAAAGTTTTCAAAGAATTTTCTTAAAAAAATTCTAAGTATCGAGGTTGAAATGCCTGAACAGTATTCAAACGCCTCAACAGTTGATGAAACTAAGTTGAGAGTTGTCTAAGGGAATGCCTTATAATTTTTTTTCAAAACGCCAAATATTGATGCGTGTGAACAGTAGTAAAACGTCTGAACAGTTGTAATGCCCCTACACAATTTTGATGCGCCTACACAGATGTCAAACGTCTAATCAGTTCAAATACTTCTCAACAATGATATGTCTGGACTCTCTTGAACTGTGGTCAAACGTCTGAACTGAAAACGTCTACACGGTGTTGGTGCAACTAAATAGTAGTAAAACGCCTAACACTTGGACAATTTTTCAGCAAACTTCAACCCTAATGCGTCACATTCATCATGTTCATATGAATATAACAGACTTGAATTTTTTGAAAAACTTCAAAAGTTGATGAAATTGATTGGAACTATTTCAATTAGATGAGTTTTATGCCAACAATCATTCTTCTGAAATCAATTTCTATCGATATCAACAACAAATCAATTAATTAGCAATTTTCAGTTCGAGAAAACAATGAACTTTGCGAACACAAATTCACCAAATTAACTTAAATTTGAAGAATTCAACTTCTAATTGTGGTTCAAACTATATTCCTCATGATGAAACAATCTGAAATCCACAAGTTCTCATTTGAATTGTCTATCAATCACAGATTCAGTAAGCTTTTTTGAGTTTCAAAGTTCGATAAACTTCAAAATTACTCAATTAACAGCCACCAACAGCTTTGATACCAATTGATAGGATCAATTAAGCTAATCTGTGATGATATATGAACACAATTCAAAGAATATTAACAAAATCATAGTTTCATTAATATCAAGCAAAGACAATTACAAGTAATGAGCAGTAGTTCGTTCACTATCTTCCAACTCTTTACTAACTAACAGTCTAAGCTATTTATAATGAAACACAAAGGAACAAACAATTACAAAAATAGTCCCTATACTATCACAAATATCAAAAAGACACATAAAGACAACATGTTAATCTTTCTAGAGTCCTAACAGGGGTGTTACCCATTTGGTGGGGGTGTTACCCATTTCGGTGGGGGTGTTACCCATTTCGATGGGGGTGTTACCCATTTCGATGGGGGCGTTACCCATTTCGATGGGGGTGTTACCCATTTCCGTGGGGGTGTTACGCATTCTGGTGGGCGTGCTACCCATTTTGATGGGCGTGTTGTTACCCACAATGCTGGGTGAAATATATGATGGTTACCCCAGTTACATATAACTTCGGGGGTGTGGCATAAAGCCAAGCATAGATATGAGGTGAGCGACTCTGTGTCACAACAGACTCGAAAGAGGTCCTTGTCGCATATCCCGGTACCGTGTCAGTCTTCGGACATGAGTCGGGGATATTGCATGAGACGAGATAATGAGATGAGCGACTTTGTGTTCCAACAGACTTGAATAGAGTTCAATCCCTGTGATTCACTCATATGGGTTCTTTGTCACGTATCGCGATGTTGTGTGAGTCTTCGGACATGAGTCGGGGGTTTGTGAGTAGGCCTCGGCACAGCATCAGCTTTCGAGCATTAGTCGGGGATATTGCACGAGACAAGATTCATGTAATAAAGAGTAATGAACGAAAGATAATGATGGAAAGAATGAACGTATGAAATGAACGTTAATGAAATATCATAATGAAGTATGAGGAAGGCTTCGACCAGGAAAGCGGATTTCTTGATTTGAAATCAAGTAAAGCTAATATTAAAGTCTAGAGGGTCATTCCCAGTTATTGCTCAGGTAGGAGAAGTGACGCATCAACTGGAGCTACCCGATGAGTTAAATGGAATTCATCTGATGTTCTATGCATCTCATCAAGAAAGAGCTCAACCGATGAGAATATGATCATGCTACTAGAGAACACTGAGATGGACAAAGTATCTAACCATGAGAAGCAACTGGTGACTATTACTAATAAGAAGAAGAGAATAGGCTAAGGCGGATGATGGTTTCACTTGTGCAGGTGCAGTGAAGCCTAAAGGGATCTAAGTTTAAATGCAAGATCAAAGAAGAGGTGAGATAGTGTTATCCATAACTGTTCGAGGAGCGACATGTTTCGGAGACGAAACCTCTTTAAGCAGGTAGACTTGTAACACCCCAAATTTCTATTTAAACGAAATAAAAAGAAAAGTAAATAGAAAGAATAGAAATTGTGCACAAGTGGATGGGGAAAAGTGTACAAAGTACAAAACTTATTACTTTAAGGTTTAAAAAGGGCATGGTTGCCTATTTCTTCTTCGTCTTTTAATCGGCTTAAAAGGAGAAAGAAGAGAGAGAAGCCCCGGTTCTAGAGAGAGAAAGTGGAAGAAGCAGAAGTGTTTGTTTTCGGGATTCAAGACCTGAATCGAAGGTGGGTCTTGAACTTGAAGTGTGTTGCTCAAAGGCTGCTCAAGGTGTGTTTCTAGAACCCTCTTTTACTGATTTTCAACTGATTTGGGGCTATTATGCATACTTAGTAAACATTTTGAAAGAAACTGTGGGTTTACAGCCTTATGTTCGAAATGATGTATGTATGTATGTATGTATGTATGTATGTATGTATGTATGCATGTAAGTTATAGTGTTGATTATGGGTTAGTGATGATGACTAACATGCTTAAAGGGCCTTAGTATGTTAGATTTGTGCTCGGGTATGATTAGAATGGCAATCGGGTGAATTTGGTAACATAGAAACTATTTCAGAATGTTTTGATAAACATGAACAGTGGTTCATGCGCCAAACAGTGGCCCATGCGTCCAGCATGAGTGGCGAGACGCCTAGGTGTTGGTCATGCGCCCAAGAGTGGGTCATGCGCCTAAACAGTGGCCCATGCGCCCTGCATGTTGGCCATGCGCGTAAACAGTGGCCCAAGCGCCTAAGTGTTGGCCATGCGTCCAAGTGTTGACCATGCACCTAAATAGTGCCATGCGCCCAAGTGAATGAAACGACTAAGTGTTGATGCACATAAACAGGTGCCATGCGCCTGCATAGTGGCAATGCGCCTGAATAGGGCAGAAGCGCCCAAATAGTGGCCATGCGCCCAGACTGTTTTCCACTTACAATTTTTATGCTCATGCGCCTGGAAGGTCCCATGCGCCCAATTTGGACTTAAGGTTTGCAAGTTGTTTTTATGGGGTATTATGGGGAGATAGGCCTGGTTATGATATGAAGGCTTATGTTTGATGTGTGTTATGCATGTATGATTTTGCCTGTATGGTGATGTTGTATGATTATGTATGTTCCCTATTATGTATGTCTTCCATTGGCTTTGCGTTAAACATTAATAAATCTAATGAAAGTATTATGTAACGTAAAGTGGAAGATAATAAAAAGAGGAACATAATGATAGAATGCATGCATTAATAAAATGGAAAGTATAGAAAGGCTTGCAAGCAATATGTATAGAGGTGCACGGCTCTAAATGCCTTAAACTCTACCACGTGAGGTTCAGCTAATCCTAAAGTGTGCACCCAAGGGTTGCAGTATATGTGACTGACCTTCAGTTGTGTTGCCCATTTCGGTGGGGTGTTACCCATTTCGGTGGGGTGTTACCCATTTCGATGGAGGTGTTACCCATTTCGATGGGGGTGTTACCCATTTCGATGGGGGTGTTACCCATTTTGGTGGGGGTGTTACCCATTTCGATGGGGGTGTTACCCATTTCGATGGGGGTGTTACCCATTTCGATAGGGGTGTTACCCATTTCGGTGGGGGTGTACCCATTTCGATGGGGGTGTTACCCATTTCGATAGGGGTGTTACCCATTTTGGTGGGGGTGTTACCCATTTCGGTGGGGTGTTACCCATTTCGGTGGGTGTGCTACCCATTTCGATGGGGGTGTTATCCATTTGGATGGGGGTGTTACCCATTTCGGTGGGGGTGTTACGCATTCCGGTGGGGTGTTATCCATTTTGATAGGGGTGTTGTTACTCACAATGTTGGGGGTTAAATATATGATGGTTACCCGAGTTACGTATAACTTTGGGGGTGTGGCATAAAGCCAAGCATTGATATGAGGTGAGCTACTTTGTGTCACAACAAACTCGAAAGTGGTCCTTGTCGCGTATCCCAGTACTGTGTTAGTCTTCGGACATGAGTCGGGGGTTTGTTCATCAGGCCCCGGCATAATATCAGTCTTCGGACATGAGTCGGGGATATTGGATGAGACAAGATAATAAGGTGAGCGACTTTGTGTTGCAACAGACTCGGATAGAGTTCAATCCCTGTGATTGACTCGTATGGGATCTTTGCCGTGTATCCCGGTGTTGTGTCAGTCTTCGGACATGAGTCGGGGCTTTGTGAGCAGGCCCCGGCACAGCAACAGCTTTCGAGCATGAGTCTGGGATATTGCACGAGACAGGATTCGAGTAATAAAGAGTAATGAACGAAAGATAATGATGGAAAGAACGAACATATGAAATGAACGTTAATGAGTTATCATAATGATGGAAAGAACGAATATAGTCAGATGCTCCCGACTACCCCACAAAATCAGCACCGACTGCTGACATCTTCTCTTCTCTCTTATGTGTTCTCTACATTCACCTATTCTTGAAGTCCAACGAATAATGGGGTATCCATCGAACTATTTTGACAAAAGAACCTCATGGTGAATGTGCTTTGCTCATCCTCAAATCTATGCAAAAGGTAGTTCCAACCTCGTTTTCTTTGTCTGGAACACTGTTCATCCGTATGACATGGAGGAAAAATATCACATTCATGTGAATGGATGATACGAATGATATATTTGTGAGGCAGGTCATAAGACTGGTCCAGTAGCATGATTAGTCATAAGACTGGTCCAGTAGCATGAATTGTCATAAGACTAGTCCAGTTGCATGACTGGTTATAAGACTGGTTCAATAGCATGACTGGTCATAAGACTAGTCCAGTCGCATTCCAGTCATACGAAGGGTGCATTAGCATGGTCCAGTCACACGAATGGTCCATTAGCATGGTCCAGTCGCACGAATGGTCCATTAGCATGGTCCAGTCGCATGAATGGGTCTGTACGCAGATTTTCAGATCTGCAACCACCAAAGCTGCCAAAAACCCTAATTTGATGAATTTTACATGAACCGAAACACAATAGATATCATCAGATGTGCAAGGGTCATAGGAACGTGGTTTCGAGTTTGACTTTAACATAGAAACAACACATGTAACAAGATCTGAGTAAAACATGAAGAACACGAAGTGGGTTTAACGTCAAAGAACCTAAAATAGATCCAGAAATCAAGAGCTCAGGTTGCTAGAATGATTGTTAGATCATTCCAGCAGTAACCGGCTCTAATACCAACTATGAAGTCGGCTGGATCGGTAGACATCCGAGCGTGTTCTTGACGGAGGGATAAACAACATCAAAAACCAAGAGACAATAACCTGAACTATAATTTAATGGTTTCATTGATAAAACCTAACGATTAAAATCTCGTTACAACATAAGAATCAAGACTCTTGGCAAGGGGAGATTGAGCATGATCTCCCCTCTCATCCGGCAGCCCTAGGCCCCGGGCAGACTCCTCTCAAACCTCTATCTCTCTACACATTGAAACTGGTATATATAGGCCTCCGCCCATAATAGATGCGACTGGGCCCATTCGTGTGATTGGACCATGCATATGGTTCAATTGTACGATTGGACTGTACTTATGGTTCGATCTTACGAATGTCCCAATCGTATCTCTCAGTCGCACCACTAGACCATTAGCATGGCTCAGTCATACGACTGAATCTCATTCGCATATGCTCCTGCGAATGACCCAGTTTCATGTGTTTACAACATATCAGGTGTATTACATTAAGCCTAGACTATTCGTCAAGCGACGGACACACTATATATGACAATATATGCTCCAACAATTACAATTGTTATTTCATTCACTATGCTTAATTAAAAATTTGAAAGATTAATATGACTTACCTCATATATGCGTAGGCTTAACTTGGAAAGGAAGATTCATGCTTTGATGAACTAAACTCCACATTCAACAACGGAACACTCATCTCAGAGTACTGGTAAGTATTGGCTTATCCAATTGTATGTGTGTAGCAACCTGAAAACACTAGGTAATGATGAATTATGAATGACTTTCACCGATATTAGTTTCTTCTTTATTTTGCTGAGCAAAGACCTAGAGAAACAAGCATAAAGTGCTCAAGTCGAGATTCAAAAGATTCCCAATATGGAACACTACTAAATCAATATTTTAGATTCATTGAGCTTGGATCTTAGGATTCATCTCATTCAGATCTAGAAATCAAAGATAAGATGGGTGGACGTGTGTGAATCAAAGAACAAACAGATGGATAATAATAATGTTATGATTTCATTGACGTTGATAAGCAAATTACAATGAGAATCATAGATGGCTGGTGAAATCAAACCCACCCAAAGGAGAGGATTTTTCTTGGGTGGTGATTTACACCGTGAGAAACACACACAAAAGAGCCACACTTGCAAAAATACACTAGTGGGTCTATTTATATTATTATTGCAACATGACCTAATTTTGATTTTTCTAATTCTCTTGATATTGACTTTGTCGTGTTGTATTGTCTTGTATGTTGCTTATTGATGTAATTAACTTGGTCTTTGAACTTGTACAATGAGATCTTCAATTGGTTGTAATTATTATTTGGTAAGCTTTAGTTTATTCCATTGTTGAAGCCCATCAATACTCCCCCTAAACTGATGCTTGCCAAACCTTGAATTTGAAGATCTTCTTTGTCTCATGTCTTCTTGATCAACTGATGTTCTTGCACAATTTACTGATATTCTCCCCCTCAGATTGAGAATACTTCTTAGTATCGAATATGGGTGGTATCACTTTGGATTACAGTTTGTAACACAACTCAAGGATTAGAATGTATTAGGCATATGGTGAGGCTTTGAACTTCAATAAACTACATGAGGAACATGAATCAATGTTGAACACACTTCCACTCTTTTGAAATAACTTGATAAATAACATTCTTCAGATAATGAGTACTCTCTTGATTAATGTCCGGCTAATTGTTCGCTCTGTAGTCAGACACGGGTGGAAAACATCATAAAAAATGTGAGCCCAAGTACTTCAAAAAAGGCATATGATAGTTTACAAGTCCCTAAAATGAATATGTGAAAAAGTGACCAAAGTTGATTTCTATACTCTTTTTTTACCATTTCGCTAAATCAATATTTCAGATTCATTGAGCTTGGATCTTAGGATTCATCTCGTTCAAATCTAGAAATCAAAATTAAGATGAGTGGGCGTGTGTGAATCAAAGAACAAACAGATGGATAATAATAATGTTATGATTTCATTGACATTGATAAACAAATTACAATGAGAATCTAGATGGCTGGTGAAATCAAACCCACCCAAAGGAGAGGATTCTCCTTGGGAGGTGATTTACACCATGAGAAACACACACAAAAGAGCAATTATTATTACAACATGGCCTAATTTTGACTTTTCTAATTGTCTTGATCTTGACTTTGTCATGTTGTATGTCTTCTATTGTTGTTTTCTATTGTAATCAACCTGGTCTCTGAACTTGTATAGTGAGATCTTTAGTTGGCTATAATTATGATTTAGTAAGCTTCAGTTTATTCCATTGTTGAACCCCAACAAACACATTCACACTGAATGCATTAACAAAAAGAATACAATCATAGATCACCTTCCAAAGTGAAGTGCAAAAGAATATCATTATGGATCAAATAAGTAAAAGGATCAAAGTAAAAGAATCGCAATAAGGATTAGTGAAAATGAGAATTTGTACTTTAAGTAAACTGGTGAAGTTAGTTGTGAAAAAGTTTTACCATGCATTACATGAGGATGATTGATCAAACCATGCTTCTGTGTGTGAGGTACACGTTGAGTTTTCAAATAAATAAAAACACGATAAATGTTACATGCATTAATATAGTAACCTTGTATGATTTTAAGAGGACAAAATAGCTTCAATCAATAAGATGATAAACATGTTTATTTTACTAACAAAATCTTGCACTTGTGTAATGTAAGATCGATATGATCCAAACAAAAGTATATTCCTCTTCAAGTACAGATAAGAAAACTAAAATTATTACAAAAAGATTTGTGTTCAAAAGTTTTAAATCTACAAAGTTTATATATATATATATATATATATATATAAAATTTATATGGGGAGTAATTTAAAATTTTGATCAGTTTGCACCTGTATTTTTCTTGTTAAAATTTATAAAATCAAAACAAAAAAAATTGAATGTGTTGGTGCAGAAGTTATAATATGGTATCTCAATATATGGGCAGACATTTGGAAGCATAAAAGTCAAGATCAATCAAACACTAGGAAACTTGTATCACATCTGATATACAAGTCAATCCAAGCAAAATTAACAATCTTAACAATAGTCAAAACTTCTTAAGAAACAAGTCAAAAGCAAAGACAGTTCTTCATAACAACACATAGATTAGCAGAAAATAGAAAATAATTCAATTAGCGAAAACATTAATTTTGATTAAGTTCAAATATTAATGCGGGTAAGTGCATTGGTTAATGCGGGTGAAGGTAACCCAGGTATAAAACCAATGTGGCCAACTGTTTTCATGTCATTAAAAGCAAAGTGAAACCAATGCGGACAACTTAACTCTATTGCATTTTTATCAAAGAAGTATACAAAAAAAGTTAGAAGTGTTAGAAACCTATGCAGACAAAAGTGTTCAACCGCATTTGTTTATGTGTTAAACTTTTGTTTTGCCGCATTTCTTTTACTCATCCGGATCTCCTAAATGTGGTTACCATCAACACAAAACTACTTCATGTATCAAAATGAATATATAATGTGCTTAATATATTTGTCATGATGACGCATGAAAGTCAAGAAATGCGGACAGACTTTTGTTCTACCGTATTTGTTGAAGTTTATGTGATGCAAGGAAGTTCCTTTTTCGCATTTTGCTATAATGAACAAATGCTGGTGAAATTTGTTCTACTGCATTTGTTGTTATATACAAATGTTGTTATCTTTTTCCAAATGCATTTGCTACAGTGAACAAACGTTTTTACGTTTTACACATCCGCATTTGCAACAGTACACCACTCCTCATGAATAATATCATTACCACATTTGTTACAGCGATGTTCTAATTTTGGCCGCATTTGTTTTGGAACTTGTAACATTTGAAATAGACATTAAATTGACTATTTAAACCCATGTCAGAATGTTGTTTAATACTTTTCAAATTCAGAGACTAAAAGTGCTATGAGCGGTTATTACTATTCGTCATCCATGGTCATCACCATCACCAAAAACCCAAAACCTTTGTTTTCAACTTCTTACACACTCCAATTCACATTGACAATAAATCTGTAATATTTATCACAAATAATCCAGGTCATCACTCAAAAACAAAACATATTGAAATTAGATATCACTTTTTGAGAGATTGTGTTGAAAAAGGGTTAAGCAAATTGATTCAAATTCAAACTAATAATCAATTGGGTGATTTATTTACCAAGGCATTTGAACCTAGTAGGTTTGAATTCCTAGTTCAATCAATTCGCATGATTAACCTTGAGTAAAAATCAAAGATTACAAAAACATTCAAATAGTATAAAAATATAAAAAATAATTCATTTTACTAAAGCTTGTGTCTTATACTTTTGGGAAGTGGTATAATTACAGTCATTATATCATTCACAGTGCTTAGTTTAAAAATCAAAAGACTAACATGACTTACTTGATATGTGGGTAGGCTCAGCTTGAAAAGGAAGATACTTATTGTGAAGAACTAAATACTCATATTCAATTGTGAAGCACTTATCTCAGAGTACTAGTAAGTATTGGCTTATCCAAGTGTATATGTATGTAGTAACCTAGGCACACAGGTAATGATAAATTATGACTCTCTTCACCTACATCGGTTTCTTCTCTGTTTTGCTTAGAAAAGACCTAACAAAACAACACATAGTGCTCATGTCATGATCCAGAAGATTCCTAAAATGGAATACATTCAGATTGGATGAACTCACATAAGAGTACATTCCTCTTGAATGAACAAAAGAATCCCATTATGGATCACCTTACAAAGTGAAGTGCAAAAAGAGTGCCAATGTGGATCAAATCATTAAAACGATCAAATAAAAGAATCCAATAAGGATCAGTAAAATGAGATGTCATACTTTAAGTGACCTCGTCAACTAAGTTGTGAAAAAGTTCTACCATGCATTACATGAGTATGGTTGATAAAACCATACTCTTGTGTGTGAGGTACATACTGAATATTCAAATTAATAAAAACATGAAAAATATCACATGCATTATAATATTAACCTGGTATGGGTCTAAGAGCACAAATATACCTTCAATCAATAAGTTCATAAACATGCCTATTTTACTAACAATGATTGCACTTGTGTAATGTAAGATTGATATGATCCCTAGAAATGTATACTTCCTCTTCAGGTACACATAAGAAAACTAAAATCAATACAAAATGATTTTTGTTCAAAAGTTTTAAATCTTATTGTTTCTATCTAAATATAGATATAAACTTTAGGGGGACTAATTTAAAATTTTAATAAGTTTGTACAAGTATTTTCCTTCTTAAAAATTGTAAAATCAAAACAAAAAGAAATTGACTGTGTTGGTTGAGAAGTTATACTATCGTATTTTAGCTTATGCAAACAATAAAAGCATAAAAGTCCAACATCAGTCGAACACTAGGAAACTTGTATCACATCTAATATACCAGTCAATCCAAGCAAGAATTGACCATTCAAACAACAATGAATACTTCATAAGAAACAAGTCAAAAGTGAAGAAAATTCTTCATAACAGCCAATAGAACAATAGAATATAGAAAAGGTTTCAATCTGCAAAAACATTAATTTGATTAAGTTCAATTATTAATACGGTTAAGTGCATTGGTTAATGTGGGTGAAGGTACCTAGATATATAACCAATGCGGGTAACTATTTTCATTTCATTAAAACAAAGTGAAAATAATGCGGACAAGTTTACTCTACCGCATTTGTTTCAAAGTAGTATACATAAAAGCTTGAAGTGTTAAAAACCAATGCAGAAAAAAGTGTTCAACGCATTTGTTTATGTGGTAAAATTGTGTCCTGCCGCATTTCATTTTCTCATCCACATTTCCTAAATGTGGTTGACATGAAGACTAAAAACTACTTTGTGTATCAAAATGAATAAATAATGTGCTTAATCTCTTCTATCATAATGATGCATGAAAGTCAAGAAATGCGAGAAAACTTTTGTTCTACCGCATTTGTTGAAGTTAATGTGATGCAAGGAATTTGCTCTATCGCATTTGCTTCAGTGAAAAATGTTGGTGAAATTTGTTCTATCATATTTTTGTAATATACAAATACTGATAACTTTTGTTCAGACACATTTACTACAATGAATGAATGTTGTCAAGTTTTAAATTCCACATTTTCAACGGTAAACAAATGAAGTTATGTTTTTGTACTATCGCATTTATAACGGTACACAAATGCCGATGAACAATTTCCTTACCGCATTTGCTACAGTGATGTTCTAATTTTTGCCGCATTTGTTTTAAAACTTGTAACATTTGCAAAGGTCATTAAATCGACTATATAAACCAATTAGAATGTCATTTAATACTTTTCAAATTGAGAGACTGAAAAGTATGACAAGCGGTGATCACTGTTCTTCATCCATCATCATCACTATCACCCAAAAGCCCAAAACCTATGTTCTTGATTTATTTACCCTAAAACTCATCAGTCTCAATTCTTTACAAAAGTGGTATCAAAGACATGGTGAATATCTTCAAAGTTCATAACCTAAAACAGTCGAACATTCAAACTCATTTTGAACTTAGAACCCTAGGTTAAGAAATTCTTCAAACTAAGTTTCGAGAGACATTTTTGAGTGCAATGAGCTTCACTTACAAGAATTTAACAAAATATAAGTGATATGCTAAAGCCTAGTTCTTGTCAAGAATAAGGGGTTACGGAAACTGAAAATGTTGATGTCAAAACTTGATGTTAAAGATTAAAAGGTGTTAAAATAAAAAGGATGATCTTCATAAACTTGAAAAATCAATTAAAAATGATTATTCATGAAACAATACCCTAGAACACTAATTTTGACCCTTAAAAGTCAACCTGAGAAAACAGTACTTGATTTTTGATGTACAATTTGTCAATGTTTGTCGAAGTGTCTAATTCATATGCCTCTAATGCAGGCTACAATGGCTAATCTTACATTGAGTAAGCTCCATAATGTCAGTGGTTATCTTTACCCTGATGTACCTGAGGCAAGAGAGTTAGGGGCTGATTAGATTTATATCCATTATCAGAGTTGCTCATGCAATTACAGTCAGACCAATCATTTATGAGAGATTCATAAGGTCATTCGGGAGCAATGCTGAAGTGATAGAGATAGATGGTGTAAAGACTATATCAGGGAAAATTACTGATGATCATACCTTGGCTATTACTGAGCCAAGTGTGAGAGAGTGTATAGTTTGGTGATGATGCAAGTTCTCCCTTGTAATTGGAAGAGGATGAGATCATGACTTTCTTTGAAAACATTGGTTATAAAGGAGATATGAAGGAAGCATATTGTAAATGGGTTAGTTGACTTACAATGGAGTTCCTCATTCATCTCTACCAACATATTCTGTCAAAGAGAAAGACTTGTTGGAATGATATACCAGTGACTACCTTTTCTGCTATATGTGATTTAAGCATAAACAGGCCATTCAACATGTCTGCTTATGTGTTTTAATGGTCTGGTTTCAAACATTCAAGAATGTAGAAGACACATGTTCCTTATGTATCCAATGTTCTTACAATGCCTCATGAATGAAGCTTTCCATGATATTCTACTTAAAGGACTTGTGATGGGTAATCCTCATTATAATGCCAAGTCCTACTAGTACATTAATAAGATAGATCCTAGGAATTTCTACAGTGGAACATTCTTTCCCTTATTACCCTAGATGTTACAGCAGATTAATCAAGTTGAACAAGATGAAGAACAAGAGGTTCCTGTTGATGAGCCTATTCAAGAAGAAGAGCTCAAGATACTTATGATCAACAACATGTTGATGAGCATGCTATGGAAGCTAAAGAAGTGCAAAGGCCAGTGTCACCACTGGCTGATGTAGGTGGTGATCTTCACACTGGGCTTTCTATTCACGAAGTTAATATAGCCTCACCCTTTATGCCCACACCAATTCCATCACCACAAAGATCTCCAATTCCCTCACCACAAACACTATCCATGATCTCACCACATATATCACCCATCCATTGACCTCATTTATCACCCATTCACCCTCTCCATACATATCCCATTCCATCATCACCTACTTCTACTAAGCTTGTTGAGTTTGGTGATTCTGCCAGCTCCTTAGAGAAATCCAATCATTTACTTATGATGAGGAGGATCATCAAAGGAAGATGCCTGCTAGGCAAGTTACTTTAGAAGCAGTTCCCTCATAGATTTTTCCTAAATCAGAGGTGAACAATCAAGATGAAATGATTACAGAGATTTCGAAGAAGGTGGCCAAAATCGTTAAACTCCTGGAAAGAAGGTCTGGGATCATAAGGGAGATACTTCTTGAGTTGGATGATAAAGAAAAGGAGTTGAAAGAGATGAAATAGAGATATGAGGCTAAAAAAAGAGAAAAAGATAAAGAAATTGAAGAACTTAAGACTACCTTTAAACATTCAAGGGATAAAGTAAGTGGTCATGTGGACACTTTAGCCATCTAGAAATAGCCATGGAGGAGCGGGAAGGATTGATTGAGGAATATTTGACATAATCTCTTAACAAGAAAACATATAGAATCCCCGAACAGAGGATTGCTCAGTTACCAATATTGATTATGATAAAGCAGGAAGTTGAAAAAATAGATGATGAAGGTCATAAATATGAGATTATGAAGAAGAATATGATAAGGAGGAAGATGATAGTGAAGGAAGTTCCTCAGGTGAGAGTGATGATGACTCTCCTTCTCATATGAAATGAAATTCTTTGACCATGCTAAAGAAGCTTAATCAAGTGGAACCAAGCCCCAAGAGCAAAGCTTGGCTATGGTAGTATATGCCAGCATAGATAATGAAGAACACACACTGAAGAGTCTGAGTTCAGTGACATGATCAAGGCTCTTACAACTTTACTGATGAAGACTTCATTATTGATGATGAGTAATGGCACTTATTGGAGATCATAGAAAATCAAGTAAGCCCGTTATGATTACTTACTTAATCTCTTATCCCACTTGAGAAGGAATTAAGTCTTTAGATTGTACCTGCGTTTCTCTCTCACTGATGAGCAAAAAGAGTTGATTAGAAAGCTCTATGAAGAACAACAACAAAAGGAAGAAGTAGAAGTTGAGCTGAAAGAGAAAGAACAATGTGCTACTAAAAAGACAAAGGTTGAAAACTACCTAAAGAGACTAAATTGGTAGAAACATCCACTGATCTAAGTATGCAAACCTATACTAGAACAGGAAATACCTTTCTAAAAAAGCCAAGGGAAAAAGGGCAATAGAAGAAGAAGAGTCTACAAAGAATAAACAAAAGGATGATCCCCGCAGCCTTGTATCGGATGAACATGAAAAAGCCTAAACCCAACTGAACAAAGAAGGCTGAATTCATTAACCTTGAAAAAGGGGAGATAAAGGGTGGCTATGTGGCTGATGATCAAATAGATAGAGAAATCCTATAAAGGTGGAGTCATGAGTACATGAGACGGTGAGAAAGCCAAATCAGATGATCTGATGGTGAAGGCCATGTTTGTGATTAAGCATAGCTATGATCCTGATGAGGTATTGGGATGACCAATGAGGGGATGATAGTAGAAGAAGAAAAGCTAAACAACTGTTTGACCCTACATATGAAACTGAGTATCAAATACTCATTCATCCAAAGCTCCAGTGGTTAAATTCTCATCAAAGGCCAAGCAGACTTCAACTCATCAATTACTGTATCCTGATCCCTACAGTATGACCAGTGGGGAAATGAAGACTATCTGTCTGAACAAGGATTCACCAAAAGAAAACTGGGAAACATAAAGACAAATTCCCTAAGGTCTGCTATCCTTAGGATGATAAATGAAAGAAAGAAAGGCTGAAGAAACTCAAAGAAGAAATAATCAACAAAAAGCCAAGAACCAGAATATCTGCCCAAGACATCCGGCTCACCCATAGAGATCATGATTCATTGGCACCTGTTCTACAAAGAATCCAAATGTAACACCCGGATATTTTAAAAAGTTATAAAAGATGAATAAAGTAAAAGTGTAATAGAACCCAAGTTAAGGGGTAAAGTTATGCAAGAGACAAAGTTTATTATAATTTAGTTCAAAAAGGTGAGTATGGCCGCCCACACATACTGCACATTTCTTTTCACCGGTTTTAGAGAGAGAAAGTAGTGAAGCTTTCTGGTTTTGAAGAAGGATGAAGAAGAATGTTTAATACAAGGTAAGAATTCAAAGTTTTAAGTGTTCTTGGTTGGTTTAAGCCACGACTATATGCTTATTTGTTTTTGTGTGTTTGGGTGTGTGCGTTTTGGTGGGTTTCTAGGTGGTTAAACTCAATTGCAAACGGGTTTGAAAGAAGACACACTTAAGTTGCATATGGTGGAGTTCTAGAACCCTTTTATCTACATGTTTTATATGATTTTGGGTTGAAATACATGTATGAAGTTTTTATAAAGTGGTTTTGTACTCGTATTTTTATGTGTGTGTTATTGTGGGTGGAGTATGATTTGTGGAACTTTATAATGTTATGATTGAGTTATGTTCATGTTTTGTTATTTAAGAAAGCAAAACTAAGCTTAGAACATGTTAGAATTGAGTTTGGGGACTGAATTGTAATGTTTAAAGTAAGTTGGTGTCCATGAGCTTGAATTTGGCCCATGCACCCAATGATCAAATTTGACTTAGTGTTTCCTGAGATGACAGAAACCCATACACCCTAATAGTGTTCATACACCTAGAATAGGCTAAATTTGGCTAGTGTCAGATGCGCCTAGACTGCCTATGGGCCTGGGCACTCATTCGCCTACATAGTGCCCATGCACCTAGAATTTGCCTAAATTGAAAAAGTGTTCGGTCATGTGCCCAAAAGTGCTCATGCACCCAGAAGTTCCCATGCGCCTGCATAGTGCTAATGCACCATTGCCTTAGAATATTTTTTCTTATTTTCGGAAAAAATGATGTTTTAGGCTTTGACTTGGGATATTCCCGGGGGTGATGTAAGTTGACTTTATTATGGATGATGGATGATGTGGTATGTGATGTTTATGGTAATGCCATGTATGGGTATTTTATGTTTATGTTCCTTATTATGTATGATTATTTTCTGTGACTTTGCGTGTTATGATTAATATCAATAAAGGTAAAGTATTATGTAATGAAAGCGGAAAGATGATGAGAAGATGAACGTAAAGAATGAATGAATGCATGCATTAATGAATGATGGAATGGAAAGGCTTGCAATCAAATGAAAGGTGGTGCACGACTCTAAAATGTCGTTAACTCAACTGTGTGGTTTAGCTAACCCTTAAGCATAGACACAAGGGTCTAGTCTTTGTGACTAACCAACGTATGGGATCTTTTGTCGCTTGCCCCGGTACCATGCCAAGCTACGTGCATAATGAATGTGGGTCTATTTATGGACTTCGGCCCAGTACCTGCTTTGTGCCTACATTTGGGGTATAGCTTATGGCATTGTGTACAGAAAGAAAAGTGAAAGTTAATAATGAATAGAATGTATGGTAGGAAAGTTAATGAATGTGAACGAATGGTAAATATACCGTACATTGTTGAATGAAAAGATAATGAATGATGATGGAAGATTGTAGGACCGGTGAAGAGTATGCACTTACAACACAACAACACAATGAGAAGAGTTGTAAGAACATAACTAATCAAACAATAAAACTGGTTAACCTCTTGTAATGATACTAAGAACACAAGTAAATATGAGATAGGACAAGATAGCAAAACACACAACGAGATGGTTTTCAAGATTGTAGTATATTGCTTTCTCAAGTTCTATTACAAATGTTACAAAGCATATTCAGAAAGTTACAAGTACTTGATATATATATATATATATATACTACATACTACAACCGACCATACTTTGAAGGCCAGCTAGATACAATTGACTAGACACAAACAAAATCAATTGTAGAGTTAAAAGCCAGATTCCCTTTTTACTAATGACTATGACATGCCATAGCTCACATCCTAATATTACACGAAAGGATACAGTACATGAAGTAGAAAGTTACAAACTGTAATACCCAATTGTTTTTAAAAGAATAAAGTGAAGAAAAAGAAAAAAATATATTTTACCCAAGTTGAGGGGTAAAAAGTGTGAGAAAGGCAAAAAGGTTTGAAGGTGGGTGTAAAGTGGGCATGGTTGCCCACTCTCTTCTTACAACACCCAAATCCTCAGAATTTTAGAGAAAGAAAGTGCAGATTCGGATGTTTTGAAGAACAAGAGCTGAAAAGTCAAATTCAAGTTAAGAAATTCATGGTTTTTAAGTATTCTTAACTGGCCTTGCCTCGGTGGTATGCTTATGTGTGTTGTGTGTGTTTGGGTGTGTGTGTTTTGGGTGGGTTTCTAGGCGGTTGAACTCAATTGCAAACGAGTTTGGAAGAAGCCATACTCAAGAGCTGCAATGGTGAGTTTATAACCCTCTTTTACATGTTTTAACTGATTTTGGGGCTGGAAATGCATGAATCTACGTTTTTATAAAATTGGGTTTCATACCCATATGTATGAATGTGTGTATGATGCGGGTGGGGTTTGATTTTGGGCTATGTTCATGTTTGATGGTGTTATGGTTGTGTTTCTATGGCATAGAATGTTAGGTTTAAGCTTAGAACATGATAGATGGTGTTTGGGGACCGAATTATGATGTTAAGTGTGCCCTAGGCTGCTCTTGCGCCCAAATAGTAGCTCATATGCCTAAGCTTTAGAATAACTGCTTATGTGTGGCAAATGCGGATGAACATTGGCAAATGCGGATGAGCATTGACAAATGCGGATGAGCGTTGACAAATGCGGATGATTAAAAGTCAATGAGGATGAGTAAGGAGGAAATACGGATGATCATTGACAAATACAGATGAGTAAAAGTCATACAATGAGTAAAAGTCAATGCGGATAAGTAAGTAGGAAATGCGGATGAGCATTGATAAATGCGTGTGAGTAAAAGTTAATGCGGATGAGTAAAAGTCAATGTAGATATAAGGAGGAAATGCGGATGAGCATTGACAAATGCAGATGAGTAAAAGTCAATGCGGATGAGTAAGGAGGAATATGGATGTGTAAAAGTTAATGCGGATGAACAAGTACGGATGAACAAATGCAGATGAACAAATGCGGATGAACAAATGCGGATGACAAATGTGGATGAACAAAGAGGAAATGCGGATAACACTTGGAATATTTTCTGACTTTTTGAAAAAGTCAAATGTAGGCTTTGACTTGGGAGGTTATCGGGGTTCATGTAAGCTGACTTTTGAGGTCATAAATGATGTGATGGGCATTGTATGATGATAATATGATGTATGATTGATGCTTATGCATGATGTTATGTATGATGTATGTTTGTATGCATGATGATGCCCTTTATGGTGATGTTGCATGTTTTTGTTTGTGTTCCTTTTTATGTATGATTATTTTCCCGTGGCTTTACGTTGAATGTTAATGAATGAAATGAAAAGTATTATGTAACGTAAAGTGGAAGATAATGAAAAGAGGAACATAATGAATGAATACATGCATTAATGAATGAATGAAAGTAACAAAGGCTTGCAAACATATGTATGGAGGTTCACACCCAATAAAGGGTGTTAGCTCAACCGTGTGCGGGTTAGCTACCCTAGAAGGATGCACATTGGCTTGATCCGTGCGATTAAGCATATGTATAGAGGTTCACACCCAACGAGGGGTGTCAGCTCAACGTGTGCGGGTTAAATACCCCATGAGGATGCACACTAGGGCTTGATCCGTCTGATTAAGCATATATACCGAGGTTCACGCACAATGAGAGGTGTCAGCTCAACAGTGTGCGGGTTAAATACCCCATGAGGATGCACACAGGGGTCCAATCCTTATCATTGACCATATGTGTAGGACCCTTGCCGCTTACCCTAGGTACTAGAGTCAGTTTCGTGTGTAATGTTCGGGGTTTTTGAAAAACCTCAGGCCAAATGATTAACATAATAATGATACTATCTATGTGTTTGTATAATGCATGATCACGTGCGATTGTAAAGGACGGTTTTAAACGAAAGATAAAATATGTTTTATTTTAAAAATAGAAATCACTCAGCAGCGCGGACTTTTTATCATTTTCCAGTTGGCAGGTAAAGTTGCTGAGGATGGCACGGAGCGGTTACTTGGCTCTTCTGGATGGCCTTCTTCTATTGAATGCTTTTGTATTGTAATGCTAAAGACCGATGTTTTGAAATGAATTATTGTATTCACTTGCAAAAGCATTTATAATGAATTGAAAAGTTATTTTAATGTTCCGCTGCGATGTTTTATGCAGGTTAAATGTAATTATATGTTTTATGTTCAATGATTGTGCAGCTGTAATTGTCCCGGGAATGGGGCCTTACAAGTTACTATCAGAGCCAATGTTTAAGTGAAATGGGTAAATTTTCAAAATAAACCTTAACTTAAATTGAAACTAGGACGGAAAGGGAAGGGATGCAGTCTGAGTAGCTATGTGCCATCAGGTATTTTCTTAATGTTAACCGGTATTACGCGTGCATGTTTTGTGATTATGTGTTGCTGGTTGATTTAGATGCTAATGTAGTTAGGATACGTAATGCTTGGGGCGTGAAGAATACAGTAAGTGGCTAATCACAACTGGGCACTATAATTAGGGACTTACTATACTTGACATAAACTGAGTTTTTCCCTTGAATGACCGTGTTGGTGTTTGAATCTTTCAGTGTGTGTGTTAGAGGATGGCTGGTGGTAGATCATCTAAAGCTTCATGTGGTAGAGTTCGTGGTGCTGAACCATGAGCTACGAGAGGAAGGCCTAGAGCCGAAAGGTGGTTCATGAAGAACCCAAGACCCCTCATCCGGAGGGTGGTGTTGAGAGCGCCAATATAAGAGCCCCAGTAAAAGAGGCTGTTGTTGAAGAAGCGCATCAAGTCATGCAGACGATCTTACTGTCTATAGTGACTAAAGTGGTTAAGGTTGTACGAGAAGGGGAGAGAAAGGAAAGAAACAGGTCCTCGGGAGAACCGGATCGATTGGAGCGTAAAACGGTTCTCTCCGATGATGAAGATGAGGAAGAAGAAGAGCGTGCGCTGGAGGGGGAATGAGGCTGTAATTACGGGGCATTTCAAAGTGCACGCCCCCTACTTTTGATGGTAATGACACTTCTGCTGCTGCTAACCGATGGGTGAGGGTAATGGAAGCTGTTCTAAATATCAGCGATGCCAAGAAGACCAGAAGGTGAAATTTGCTGCCCACTTGTTTGTGGACTCGCTCTATGTTGGTGGAACAATATAGTCAAAGCTGAGGGTAGTCGGGCAATTGAGAGAATGAGGAGGTGTGCGTTGAAAAAGTTGGTGATTGAGGAGTTCTTTCCTCATAGAGAAATGGATAAGGTGGAAAGGGAATTCCTGCAGCAAGATACGGGAACAATGACACATCAACAATACACCACTAAATTCAATGAGATGGAACGTTTGGTGCCGGACCATGTGACGCCTTTGTCATGAAATATTAAGAGGTACATTTAATGTTTGCCGGTGGATATCTATAGGCACATGATCGCTGCTCGACCGAGCATGTTTAGGTCGGTGATTGATTTGGCAGGGAGATTGTATGATGAAAGAACTATGGTGGGGACTGAAGGCAGCAAGAAAGGTGGTGGCGAACGGAATTGGACTGGAAAAAGGTTTGGTCGGGATGGTGCCACGACGAATAAAAAGAAGGCACGCATAGATGACTGTCGTGTGGTCACATCTGGTTCGGGAGTGAATAGATGCAGCAAATGTGGGAAGGAGCACATCGGCGAGTGTAAGTGGGGATCGAATGTGTGCTTCAAGTGTGGGAAGCCGGTCATATGGCGAGGGAATGCAAAGCAGGGAGATGTTTCAACTGTGGCGAGGATGGCCACGTGATTAGGGACTTTAAGAAGCAAGGGCTGAGGGTTCTGGGGTGAAGAAGACTAGAGGTGAAGGACCGAGGGCAAGCACCAGAGCATTTACGATGATGCAAGAGGAGGCTAGGATGGACCCTGATGTCGTGTGTTGATACATGTATGTCCCTAGATCATGATATTAAATGTAATAGATCTTTTTTATCTGATTTTGATGTGATTGATATGGTTAATGAAATGATATTGTTAGGATCAGTGATCTACGTTTGATTGATTTGAGAGTATAGCAGCGGAGAACAAACAATGAATTAGCCAATTCACAAGAACACAAAAGATATTCAAGTAAGAACAAACGGTTATAGACAGAAAGAATTCTGCAAAATATATTTCATTCAATATTCGCTTTCGTGGTAATAGAGTGTCACAAATACAATTAGGTCACACCTCTTATATAGGAGATGTGACGTGTGCTGATGTCACTTGATAGTGACATCTAACAGAATTTATTCAAACTACTGATAGTTAACACAACTACTGAAGATGTCAAATAGCTGACATCTTCTTACAAAAATGCTAAGTGTTAACTATCACTACAACTACTGAAAAGAACTACTGAAACTACAACGACTGAAGAACATGCTCTTCAGTCGTTTTACAAATACTGAAACAAAAAGAAACTACTGAAAGGAAACCATCACAACAACTGAAGAATGCTTCTTCAGCTGTTGTAACAAACTCTGAAGGCTTCAGTACTTGTACTTGAACTTCAGCTGTTGATCTTCAGTACTTTTTTCTTCAGCTATTGAACCTCAGACTTTAGTCTTCAGCTGTTGAAGTCTTCAGTACTTTAGTCTTCAGCTGTTGAAGTCTTCAGTACTTTAGTCTTCAGCTGTTGATCTTCAGAATTTGGTCTTCAGCTTTTGAAGTCTTCAGTACTTTAGTCTTTAGCTGTTGAAATCTTCAGACTTTGTCAAACAGCTGATCAAGTCTTTAGCAGTTGTTGTGATGTCTGTGGGACTTAGAGGTTTTTCTGATCAGGCTCATTGGTTCTTTTGGTCCAACAAACTCCCCCTGAACCAATGCAGCCAAAACCTCTAAACTTATTGAAGATGTCCCAATTATTATGGCAGAAGGATTGGTCTTTTTGTCTTCTAGATCAGCTCAGAAGTGACCCTTTTAAGTATAGGCCTGGGAAGAGGTCTCAATGATCTGTTTGGCAAAGTATGAATGGGAAATCTGTCTTGGGGAACTGGACACAGAGTTGTTACCCCATCCATGAGATGTACTTCCCCACTATGAGTCTGTATGACTCTCTTGTGTAGGCCTCAAGGAAGGTAATTTGTTCCTCCATGGTCAGCTCTTCAGCACCTCCTTCAAATAATGATCAGGCCCATAGTACTCAGATAGGTATTTGACCTGTTTCCCATTCTTTAGCTCCACAGTTGTTATTATTCTATAAGCAAATTCATCAGGGTGATTACCCTCTAGAAACAACTGGAGCTCATTCTTTCTGACTTCTTCAAGCCTCTTATAAACTAACCCCCTTTTCACCATTTTATTTTCAAGCATATTCTGTGGGGTTTGGTTAGCTTTATAAGCTTTCTTGAAGTCTTCTAGGATTTCCCAGGGTGATACTACAAAGACCAGGGAGATCACTTCATCTACAATCTTTTTCACCTGGCCAATGTATCTCTGTGGAATGTTTTTCTTGTGAATCATGTGAGACACCCTGGGATCAGGCCAAATCCTTACTCTCTCCTTTTGATATTGAAATGTATGCTTAAGAGTGCATAATCTGAGAGCATGCTTCTTCATGTTGATCATAGAAGATGTGGCTTCGTATGCTTTGTCACCCTCCTCAACAATTCCTCATCGTGTTGTTTGTGAAGTTCTTCTTCTTCTAGCTTCACTTTCACAATTTGTCTTTGAGTTTCAGGAGTAATTGTTGGAGAGTGACTTGTGGCCTTCGGCAACTGTATAATAGCTGAGAGTGGCAGCCTATCTTCATCATCATCATCATCTTCTTCATCATCTTCTAGTGTCAATACCCTTCTCTTCTTCTTCTGGGGTACATCATCGGCTATTGGTTTTGAGGGAATGGGAGTTGGTTTGGTGGGTTGTTGTTTTGGTGGTTTAGGTGTGGGAATGTTGACAGGCTGTTCTAGCATTTTGGAAGTGAGTGTGGCTTTAGATTGCTTGGCTAGATCAGTCCTGCTCCCAGCACCAGCTTCATTCGAAGCTTCAATAACTAATCCTTTAGTGTATACTTCAGACGAACAGATCTTGGTGGTTATTGCCAAGATGCTGTCCCTAGACCAAGCCTTGATTTCGATCATTGATCTTCCAAGATATTTTGCTATAAATCTGATCATGATCTCCAACCTTTCTCTTTCTAACACATCATAACTTGCCCATCTGTTTTGGATTTCTTCAATCTCTAATCTTCTGATCTCAGAGTCAAGTTTGTCAGTGTCATGGCCTTGCCTAAACAACTGATCAATGATGTTATCCATTGATCTGCTGTGTTCGGCATCAGCCTCTTTTACCATCATCTCCAAGGCAGTCTCCTTCTCATTCTTTCTTTTCTTTGATTTCTCCATGTCAGCTTCCTTCCCCTTCTCTTTTTCAATCTCCATAGCCAACTCCTTCTCTTTTTCCACTACTGTCACTTCTGTTTCTTTCTCATTCCCTTTCCTCTCTGCACTCCTCTTTCTTTTTGCTTTCACTGACTGAATCTCCCCCTTTTTGGTTGCATTGGTTGCGAGGGTTTGATTGTCAAAAGCTTTTTGCCCACAACTTCCTCTATTAAGGGTTGTATTACTGAGGAAAGCCTCTCATCAACGGATTTGATCACTATATCAGTGATTATAGGTAGGGAATTTTGGAAGATAGCTGCTATTTGCTCAGGGGGTTCTGTTCCTGAGAAATAGTGCCAGAAGCAGAGGCAGGTGGCTGAGAATTTGGGAGTGGCTCTGTGTTTAGGAGACCTTCAGATGAAGGTGCCATCTGTGGGGTTTTAGAGGCAGATGGTCTTTGATCCGCAGAAGTTTTGGCAAGCAGCTCTTTGAGTCTGCTCACCTCCTCTTCCCGGATGGTGTTTTGGGCTAATACATCGTAAAAGAAGCCCAGGTCATCATTAGTGGTTTCTGAATCACCTGACCTCCTCATAGAATCAGGATGAACATGCACTGAGTGTAGATCAGTTGTAGCATGTGCCCCTTTATCTTGGAACTAGGGACTTCTTGCCTCAGGACTATGTCCTTCATCAGCAGTTGCCTCTGGTAAGGTCTTAGTAATGGTACCAACAACATCCTGATCATATGCTGAAGCAGGATAAGTGGCAGCCTCACCAGAAGTTCCAATGTCCTTTTCTACACTAGGAAATGGAACATTGTAACCCCTATGCTGTGGGTTATCAGATGCACTTGGAGCCCCCCCCTCAATGGTAGAGGTATGCCCAGTTGTAATTGGTATCTGGGGAGGGGGTGAGGAGTGCAACTGACTCAGCACTTGTGCAACAATTAATGTAGGACTTTGGGGGGCGGTTGCATGTGGTGATTGGGTAGAAGCAGATTGCACCCGGGGTGAATGGTGCGCTTCAATGGTAACCCTCTCAAGTGAGATAGGTTCCAGCAGTGTGGGTTCCCCAATATTGGTTGCAACAGGATCCTGTTGAGAGGATACCTGTGCGGCTTTGGCAGGTTGAGTCTTTGGCACAACTAGGGGTTAATACCAGTATGTGCTTCCTGTGTTTGTGGTACAGGGGCATCCTCAGGGACTTATCTCCCTGAGTAGCCTTTTTTGGCTTTTTGGATTTAGTTTGGTGGGGACTTTGGTCTTGAGGTGGTGGCTGTGGGTTCCAACTGCGTGGGTTTTCGCAGTTTGGCAGCCTGTTTCAGTGTGTGGTCAGAGTTGTGCCTGAGTATACTTCAGGCAATACAGCCGTTGTAGGGACTCCAAGGCCAACAAGTCCCTCAGCTTGCAGCTGATTCTCTATGATGGCCATAATGAATCGAGGATATATATCCATCGATTAGAAAGAGATTTTGAGGCCATATCCTTAAGTTCAAGAAAATATTTCAGAAAAGTTTAAGTCTTGTTGCTCAATGATAAGAATAGTACCTGCTGCCACCTGTAGACATTTGATCCGAAGTGGATGACTTAGGAGCTAAGCAAACATTAACCATGTGAAGATAAGACGTCTGCATCATGGAAATGCCTTCTTGAGGATGGTAGAGGCCTGAGGTTTCCCTGATATCCATGATGGGCAAAGGATAAATCATTGTGCCCTTTGGATACCCAGTAGGGAAAGTGGCATCATTCAGGTTAGGGTTTGGGGAATGACTTCCGGAGTGATGACCACTTGATGATTGTTGACGAACGACTGGAGAGACTCGGTGTTGTTCTCCCTAGTAAGAAGGGTGATGTTCGTCCAAAACTGGTGTAAGGATTCGACATGAATGGTGGGATTTAGAAGGAAGGCCGTTTGGTAGGGAGATTGACCATTAGATCATGGTATTGTCGAACTTTGTCCAGAAAGGTGATTTTGTGAGGTAGGCAACACAGTTATGGCGTGGTTTGAGCTGCATGGTCGCCATTAATGAGAGAAGTTTCGAAGATTTGAACGTTAGGTTTGGAAAGGATGAAGCGCTGAAGGCTTAGGTATTGGGTATTTATAGGGTAAGGGTTAGAAAACGACTGAAGGGTTTGTGTTAGTCATCAGTAGTTGTAAACTACTGATGACATGGTATTACCTTCAGAGTTGAAACAACTGAAGTCTTGGTTTTAGGCATCGGTAGTATAAAACTACTAAAAATGTGGTTGACGTCAGATGTTTGAAAACAACTGAAGACTCGGTTTGGTCTTCACGTGTTTTAAACAACTAATAACTTGGTATTAGTCATCAGTAGTTGTGAAACTACTGAAGACATGGTTTTGTCATCAGTTATTGTAAACAGCTGATGACTTGGTGTTAGTCATCAGTAGTTGTGGAACTACTGAAGACATGGTTTTGGCATTAGTTGTTTAGGATGAAACAACAGTTGTAGAAACAACTGAGGAGAAAGTTCTCATCAGTAGTTTTCGTCAATTCATACCCTTTCAGCTGTTTCATACTGTCCTCAACACTTACTCATCAGCCTTTTAGCTGTTTTCAGTTGTTTCATAGGACATCAATACTTATCTGTTTTTACTGACATCAGTAGTTATAACTACATCAGTAGTTGTAACTTTATCAGTTGTTTTAACAGAATCAGTACTATATGTGATATAGTACTAATGATCATCAGTACTGAATACTGAGATCATCAGTAGTTATCACTTATTCTAGCTGCAGCATACCAAGCCGTAACACTAGGTTTTGGAAAGTTGAACTATCCAAAGCTTAGTAAAAATGTCTGCAAGCTCATCAGCACTAGGCACAAACTTAGGATCAATCAGACCTTTTTCAAAACAATCCCTAATAAAATGATGTCTGATCTCTATATGTTGGTCCTAGAGTGCTGGACTGGATTTTTGACAATGCACAGAGCTGAAGCACTATCCATTAATAATGGAGTCTTAGTCTCTGTAATGCCATAATCCAAAAGTTGGTCTGAAGCCAGAGTACCTGAGAAGTACAACTTGCAGCTGCAATGTACTCTGCTTTAACAGTGGATGTAGCAACAGATGTTTTGTTTCTACTCTGCCAAGAAATCAAATAGTTGCCTAGGAATTGACATCCACCAGAAGTTGACTTTCTAGTTAACTTGCACCCTGCATAGTCACTATCTGAAAAAGCAACTAATTTGCAAGAGTGTCCAGTGGAATACCATAAACCTAGAGATTGTGTACCTTGCAAATATCGAAAGATCCTCTTGACTGCAATCAAATGAGACTCTTTAGGAGCAGCCTGAAATCTAGCACAGACACAAGTGGCAAACATGATATCTGGTCTAGAAGCTGTTAAGTACATCAAGGACCCAATCACACATCTGTAAAGTGTTTCATCAACAGCTTTACCTTTCTGATCCGCATCCAGTTGTGTGGTGTTGCACATGGGAGTAGAACAGGGCTTACAATTTTGTAAATCAAACTTATTCAAAAGATCTTTTGTATATTTGGACTGATGAATAAAGGTTCCATCAGCCTTTTGTTTGATCGACAAACCTAGAAAGAACTGTAATTCTCCCATTGCACTCATTTCAAACCTCTTTTTCATTAATTTGGTAAAATCATCACACAACTGGGGATCAGAGGATGCAAAAATATATCATCAACATAAATTTGAACAAGTAGCTTATGCTGATCCACCTTCTTAATAAACAAAATTTTATCTATGGAGCCTCTAGTGAAATTATTCTTGAGAAAAAAGTGGAAAGTGTCTCATACCAGGCTCTAGGAGCTTGTTTCAACCCATAAAGAGCCTTATCAAGTTTATACACCCATTCAAGACGTTTATTGTCCTTAAAACCTGGTGGTTGACACACATAAACTTCTTCTTTTATTTTGCCATATAAAAATGCACTTTTGACATCCATTTAAAAAACTTTGAGATGGTGGAATGCAGCATAGGCTAAGAACAATCTAATTGCCTCTAGTCTGGGTACAGGGGCAAAGGTTCATCATAATCAATACCTTCTTCTTGTGAGAACCCCTATACAACCAGTCTAGCCTTGTTCTTAACAATAAGCCCATTTTCATCAGTTTTATTCCTAAACACCCATTTAGTGCCTATTGCACACTTACCTGGGGGTAGACGAACCATTTCCCACACTTGCTGTTTCTTGAACTGAAGTAGCTCAAGCTGCATGGCTTCAACCCATCCATTTTCTCTTAAAGCAATATGATAGTTCTTTGGATCTAGCTGACTGATGAAGAGAGCATAGAAGCACAAGTTAGACAATTGACTTTTTGTTGAAACTCCAGCATTGATATCACCAAAGATTTGAGACATTGGGTGATTCTTCAGCTCTTGATAAACAATGATATCTGTGCCAGTGTTTGTAGAACCTTCAGCAGCAGCATATGTTGATGCAGACTCTTGAAACCAAGAATTTGATGGTAACTCAAAAGATGTAGAGAAATCAGAAATCTCATCAGCATTTGTTGTGGATGGAACTGCTGAAGCTACAGGAACATCAAGTTTAACAGACTCAGGCAGTTGGTCACTAAACTTGAATAGGTGAGTATTGATATTATCATCATCATCATCAATACCCCCAGGTGGAAGACATGCTACAGAAGATGATTTATCCACATGGTCCGCAACAACTGGAGGTTGATAAAAACATATTGCAGTATGTCCAAATCAAACAACTCCACAGGGTTTTGTGGAATCTTGTCCATTGGAGATTCATTAAACTTCACATGCAAAGTCTCTTCAACTATCTTTGTTCTGCAGTTGAAGACTCTGTATGCTTTGCAAGTAGATGAATAACCAACAAAATACCCTGCATCCACCTTATGATCAAATTTTTGGAGTTGATCCTTTGTGTTGAGAATAAAACATGGACACCCAAATGCTCTAAAAAATGAAATGAGAGGAGCCAAGTGATGTAGAACTTCATACGGAGTCTTCATCAACCTTTGATTTACTAAGGCTCTATTCTGCACATAGCAAGCTGTGTTAACAGCTTCAGCCCAAAAGGTCAGTGGCAAACCAGAGTCAGCCAACATAGACCTTGCAGCTTCAATTAGGGTCCTGTTCTTTCCCTCCACTACTCCATTTTGTTCTGGAGTCCTTGGGATGCTGAACTGCCTTTTGATTCCCTTTGAAAGATAAAATTCATTAAGTGTATGGTTTCTGAATTCAGCTCCATTGTCACTCCGTATACACTTGACTGAAAGGGAATACTGCTTCTCAACATACAATACAAAGTTGATAATCTTCTGAGCAACCTCATCCTTTGAATACAGAGAGAAAGTCCATACAAATCTGGAGTGATCATCCATAATTACCAGACAGTATTTCTTCTTTGCCATGCTCATCACTCTCACATGACCAAATAGATCCATATGCAGTAATTGCGAGCAGGCAATGGACTTAGGCTCTTCAATAGGAGGGAATGAGACTTTGTGCTGTTTTCCTTTTAAACAAGCAGTGCAGGTTTCATCATAGTGGACTCCTTTATTGGTAAGCCTCTCACTAAACTATGTGGATCAGCTGATTCATGTTTTGAAATTAACATAACCCAGCCTTCTGTGCCACAGTTTAGATTCCTGAGGAGAGGCTTCGGAAAATAGGCAAGGATGGCCTCTGAGATCTATTTTCTTGGAAAGATCTAAGGCATACACTCTTCCTGTCCTCTTGGCCCTCAGGAGAGTGTGATCATCCAACACCTTATCAATCAAATTCAGAACTTTGGATGACAGAATCCTGCAGTTATGACTGGTGAAAAGAGCAACATGGCCTTTATCACACATTTGACTGACACTCAAGAGATTGTACTTGAGATTTTCCACATGATTAACATCATCAAAGTTTATTTCTCCATTGGAGAAAAAGCCTTTTCCAATGATGTAACCCTTAGCATCATTGCCAAAACAAACAAACCCCTTCTTTCCTTGAGAGTAGTCATGAAGAAGAGAGTTGTTCCCTGTCATATGCATAGATCCCCCACTGTCTACATACCAGATGCTACTTTGACATGTTGAAGAACCCTGCAATCATAAACAATTAGTTAGTTTTTGAGACCCAAACCTTTTTGGTTTTGGGTCTATTCACATCAACAGATGGTAAACTAACAGACTTGCTATGAATAACAACCTGAGGGGATGGAGATGGTGAAGAAGAAGATTCCTTTGGCATGGATTTTCTTCTCTGTGGTTTCAACACAGGAGCATCTAATTGGTTGACACTCCCTAATAGATATTGAACCATCATAACAAGTTGTGCCTGATTTTGTGATAAAGCCTTCAGCTCATCAGACACATTAGTGCTTGAGTTGGATGGGTTCCTGTGTTGTACCATCTCTCTTTGAGCAACCTCAGCTGTTGCCTGTTTAACCCCTTTCTTTTTGGATTTCTTTTTGGATTTTGGGGTTACAGGTTTTGATGTTGCTGGTACAAATTTGATTTCAAACTCAGTTTTCATTTTATCCATTTTCTCTTTAATGTTTTCATTATGTTTGAGTTTCGAGCCCTTTTTATACAAGCAATCATCAGTAAGATGATTGAATAAGCCACATATTTCATATGGCTTTTTCTTCATCTTAAGTTGATCATCTGCTGAAGAAGATGAAACTACTCAAGACTTCGTCTTCAGTAGTTTGCTATCAGTACTAGCAGTTTTCATTGCTTTAGTACCTGCTTTCTTGATATCTTCTTCAGTAGTTTTCCCACCCTTTCTACTTGTTGTTTTCTTTCCTTTAGTACATGTAGTAGTTTGGGCTTGTTCTCCAGGTGTTATGACATTCTTTTTAGTACTTTCAGTACTTTGTGAAATATCACCTGGAGTGATCAACTTTGTGATCATGTGAGTGTCAGCATTTGAACCATCAACATTAGCTGATAGTTTCTGAGAGGAATTAATGCTGACTTCTACTTCTGATGGTGCTGTATCAGATAGTAGATCACATGAAGAAAAGGATTGGTTATTGCTTTCACCATCAGATTCTACTTCTGCTCTGGGAGTAAAGTCTGTAGGAGGAGCAGTGTGATTATAACCAATGCCAAACTTCACATTGGAAGCAGATTGCTTACTAAGAAGCATTTCAAAACCCTTGCAAGAATTTACCCATTGATCACACTCTACCTAGGTAGTTGTAAGTGTTTCTTTGAGGTCTCTGTACTTCTCTAGAAGTATCTCTTCCCTAGCCTTATCATCAGTGATTTGGCATTTAAGTTTGTAAATCTCATCATTCTTTTTACTAATCACAGACTCAAATTCAACTTTGCTTTTGGAAATTGTTTGTTCTAGCTCAATGTTCTTGTTAATTAAAGCTACATTTTCTTCTCTAATAGATGCAAATGCGGCTATGCATGTTTCAGAACATAGTTTGGCTTTTGCCTCAGAGGATACCTGTGATACCTGTGGTGTAGAGGCGTTAGAGGATGAAGTATCAGTAGACTCCAAAGCCACAAGAGCTAGATTTCCAAAAGGATTGTCACCACCATGTTGACCAGATTTGCACTAGAGCGTAGGACAATAGTGTATGTGTCCCATCTCTCAGACAGTGATCTCAGGAATCTGTTATTCATCTGGCTGTGGGTGTATTCCTGTTTCACCATTTTCAACTCAGAGATCAAACAGGAAAAATGCTCAAACTGTTGAGTCAGTGTCTCACCCTTTCTATGAGAAAATGTCTCATATTGTTGGGCGAGGATTTCTCTGTTGTTTGCTAAGACCTCATCAGTTCCACCGAATTGTTCCTTCAGTGCATTCCAGAGGTCATGAGCAGTTTCATGATGCATAAGCCCTGAATAGATTTCATTAGGCAGTGCCATGGCCAGAATTCCATGGGCTTTAGCATCAATCTCAAACAGTTTCCGATCTTCATCTGAGTATTGTTCCTTCTTCTTCGGAACCATTTGATTGGTTTCCGGATTGTTCACTATAGGCTTATGTGGTCCAGGTACCACAGATGTCCAACAACCTAAACTGTTAACAGAGAGTGATGAAGCATCCTTCGTTGCCATATGTTATACTCAGTCCTAACCAGCATCGGAGGCTTGGTTGAGGAACCGGTATTGTGAGGGTCATTAGAAGGAGTAGTCATCTCAGATTCAACCAAATTCAATTAAGCTATAACAGATTTAGAACAAAACACAACAAACCAAATGAACCAATAGAGATCTCAAAATTAATAAACGAAAGCGGCAGAAAATCAATAATCTATAACCAGTTCTTGCAAATAAGCTAATTCAATCAAACATAGATATCAAATAGCAGTTTCAATGATCACCTGTTAGATCGATCAATGATTAACCAGCTCTGATACCATTTGTTAGGATCAGTGATCTACGTTTGATTGATTTGAGAGTATAGCAGCGAAGAACAAACAATGAATTAGCCAATTCACAAGAACACAAAAGATATTCAAAGTAAGAACAAACGGTTATAGACAGAAAGAATTCTGCAAAATATATTTCATTCAATATTCACTTTCGTGGTAACAGAATATCACAAATACATTAGGTCAACACCTCTTATATAGGAGATGTGACGTGTGCTGATGTCACTTGATAGTGACATCTAACAGAATTTATTCAAACTACTGATAGTTAACACAACTACTGAAGATCTCAAACAGCTGACATCTTCTTACAAAAATACTAAGTGTTAACTATCACTACAACTACTGAAAAGAAACTACTGAAACTACAACGACTGAAGAACATGCTCTTCAGTCGTTTTACAAATACTGAAACAAAAAGAAAACGACTGAAAGGAAACCATCACAACAACTGAAGAATGCTTCTTCAGCTGTTGTAACAAACTCTTAAGGCTTCAGTACTTGTACTTGAACTTCAGCTGTTGATCTTCAGTACTTTGTTCTTCAGCTGTTGAACCTCAGACTTTAGTCTTCAGCTGTTGAAGTCTTCAGTACTTTAGTCTTCAGCTGTTGAAGTCTTCAGTACTTTAGTCTTCTGCTGTTGAAGTCTTCAGTACTTTAGTCTTCAGCTGTTGATCTTCAGACTTTGGTCTTCAGCTTTTGAAGTCTTCAGTACTTTAGTCTTCAGCTGTTGAAATCTTCAGACTTTGTCAAATAGCTGATCAAGTCTTCAGCAGTTGTTGTGATGTCTGTGGGACTTAGAGGTTTTTCTGATAAGGCTCATTGGTTCTTTTGGTCCAACAATATTGATTGTTTGTGATTTGTAATGACTAATATTTCATTAATGAGTAGATATTGAATTGGTTAATTAGGATAGTAGTTGTGTGAATGGCTACACATAATGTTTATTAATTAATACATTCAAACTTAACATAATGAAGTACTCATGCGAATGGCCCATACGAATGGACCACACGCATGAATAACTTCATACGATTAACTAAGACACACGATTGAACCAGGAGACTGGATCAGTTGTATGATTGACACATAAGATTGACTCAGTCGCATGACTGAACACTTAGTCGTGCGGATGGATCAACCGCATGGTTTAGTGATCAACCATGCTTATGGTCCAGTTGCCCGAATGAACAATACTAACCTATAAATACAATCTAATTCGTGAAAAACGTAGATCATTCATTCACTACAATTCCAGACGTACCCTAGCCGTCCAGAAGCCTCCCAATTCGTTCTCCAAGTTCATAGAACACATTAGATCGATTTCCAATCGATTTGTAACATTAGTTTCAATTCTTTGTTGATTCTTCGTGTGTTCTCAGTGATTGGATCGCCAATCAAATAGGATTCCGCACTATTTGATCTGGTTTACACGCTAATCACAAGGTATTTCGTTCAAATACCAGGTCCTAACAAGTGGTATCAAAGCTTTGGCTCTTGATTACGTGTGATTCAATCAAGATTGATAAAAAGCTTGTGTTTTTGCACTAAAAAACTCAATCTTTTGTGTCAGAAGTGATCTTGGACGTTCCCTGCTCATCAAAGTTTGGTTTCTACGGACATAGGCGATTAGACCGTGCGAAAGTTTGAATTTTTACGTCTAAAACACGTTTAACCTAGAAATTTTCGCAAAACAGCAGCTTGAGTCGCAGGAGTGAGCCATTCGCCCGACTGGACCTCATTCGCATTGCTCAGACGTGCGATTGGACATAGTCGCATCGCCATTCGTACGATTGAACCATTCGTTCGTAGTGTTCATACGCATCAGCTTCATTCGCACGACTGAACCAATCGTTTAGTTCAGCCGCACCATTGAACCATTCGCCTTGTTCATTCGGCCGATTGACCAATCGCAAGATTCAGTCACACCAGTTGACAGTTTGTGTAAGTTGACTTAAATTTATTCGCCATGGAAGATCAATATCAGCCTTTACTGCTCGGAAGGACTCTAGGATCCAGAACCTGCTGTTATTTCAGAGTGAGGTGGGTTATCATAATAAACCACCAAAGCTTTCAACATTAGATGAGATCCCCACTGGAAACAACGTTTTGAGATCTACCTCAATGGAGTGGATCCAAATCTGTGGGAAGCTATCGAGATTGGGTATAGTACGCCGGTGGGAGCCGATGGAGTAAAGCTAACCTTAGGAGGGATGACAGACGCGCAGAAAGTTAAATATAATGCAAAGAAGAGGGTTTATGCATTGATTACACAGTCTATCACTAAAGACATTTTTCACCAGTACTCAGAGAATAAGCAGTCCAAGAAACTATGGGATGTGCTGGAAAAGAGGTATGACGGGAATTCTTCGTTGAAGGCAATCAAGGCTAAGGAGTTAAAGAAGGAATTCGATAACTTCTCATCAATGGGAAACGAGATTTTCGATGATGTTATAGATAGATTCTACCATCTAATGAGTGAATTGCATACACATGGGGTGGCTACTACCATGGAAGAGAAAGTTGCTAACTTTGCAGACGGATTGTCGGAAAAGTGGGCTTTATTCGTGTCTAACCTGAGACAGAATGGAATGCTGGCAAAGCTGGATATAAATGACTTCATTCTAAAGCTACGAGAAAATGCACTTAGGATGAAGTACAGAGCTCAGAAGTATTCGTATTCTCAGAATCCAGCTTTCTACAATGCCACACCTCAAGCTAAGACATCTGGAGCACCTCTCCAGACTGCATTTGTGTCTAGCTCATCGGGTCCTTCACATGCTTCTTCTTCAGGATCAGACACGTCGGGGTCTTCTTGTACCAATCATATCGGATCTGAAACAAAAGCTACTAGACTGAATACCGAGAACCTCAGTAATGTGACGGTAGAAGTAGCTCGAAAACACATGGATCTTTTGGCTGTAGTGGTTCATTCTTATGATGGACTTGTTGCTGGGAAGATTGGAAACTGTCATCTGGCAGACGAGGACTACGAGCAGATGGACGAAATGGAGCTTGAGAGAATGGACATATGTGGGCCTTAGCTAGTGCTGTCCGGAGAGCCAAGAAGTTTGTGAAAAAGACCGGACAGAACTTGGTAGCTACTAAGGATACCACATTTGGCTTTGAAAAGAGCAAAGTGACCTGCTTTAACTGTGGGGAGAAGGGGCACTTCAAGAGAGAATGTGTTAACCCAAAGAAGACGGAAACGGGAACCCATTCTCGTCCTTCACTCGTCAAGACAAGCAAGCTACTAGTTCTACTTCATCAAGCAAGGATCCAAAAGCCTTGACTGCTCATGATGATGAAGGACAGGACTGGAGCTTTAGGTTTGTCTCTCCAGGGGAATCAAACATTGCAAGTGTAGAAGAGTTTGATGTTGATTCTGCAAGTGAAGGAGATCTAGCAGTTGATATGGCGATGTCTAATATTGAAGAGACAACTGCATCTGAGGTGAGCTACAAGCCTAAAGAGGAGACTACCAGAGCAAAGATAGAAAGATAGAATCACCAGAACCAGAGACATCTGCTGCTGCATTGATGGCTAATGCTTCTTAACCAACTCAGGTAAGTACCACTGACCAAAAGTTTAATATTCATGCTTGTTCTGATTGTAATACATTTAGAAATAGCATAGAGGATAATTTGCTAGGTTCTTAGATCATAATGATAACTTGGTAAAAGATTTACAACTGTGCACTGAGGGGAATCGAATATTAAAACAAAATGAGCATAGTTACAAAGAAAAGATAGACCTTTTGACTAAACAGCTTAAGGAAAATGAAGTAGTTTCATTTAACCAAGCTAATGACATTAGGTACTATCTAAACTCCCTAGAAGACACTAAGAAGCAAAAGGCAGTTCTAGAAGTAGAAGTAAACTCATTAAAACATAAACTGCACAGTTGGACAAGTTCATCCCACATAGTCCAACACTTAGTGAGAGAAAGAAATAATGGGGAGGGTTTGGGTTACAAGTGGTTCCACCACCATCTGAGACCTTGATGAACACTAAGAGTAGACCTGTAAATGACAATCCCATCAAGGATCATGTGGTGTCTACTCCTCTTGTTAATGATCCAGATTCCTTATGCTCAACCATTGACTCTGGAAACAAACAAAAGGAGGCCACGTCAAAGGCTAAGGGTCAATTGCCTTGTGGTAATCTGGAAAAAGAGTTTGAAAAGGTTAACTTAAAGTCAGGGTCAAACAGTGTCAAATCAAAACCTAACAGGACTTCAAACAGTCAAAAACCAGTTAACCAAAAGGAAAAAGATATTAAACATGTTAAAACAATTAACTCTGTTAACAAGGAAAAACATCAAAACAACCAGATTCAAAACCTAAAGTAAGTGATGTTACTAGAGTGTCACACACGTCTCCACAAAGAAAGTTTAATCATAAAGTTGATAGCAGGTCATGCTACAACTGTGGAGAATGTGGAAACATTGCTTCCTATTGCTTTCTTTATGAGACACCTAGGAAAAAGATTGAACTTCAGGACCCAAAACCTAGGTCTTCTAAGAGGAGTTCTTTAATTCCACCTAGAAGAACTAGTGCACATAAAGTTCAACCTGTTAGCCAGTCGACTGTGTATCACAAACAGGCATTGCACAAATCTGACTTATGGAAAAAGAAGTCAACCTCTGTGTCTGATGATGATGACAAGAAGGAACCCGGGCTACCCTCACTCTCTAAGGGTCAATGGGTTGAGTTTATGATGTGTGATGCCTGTGGGAAACCCAAGCCATTAAAGGCTTCGGTTCCTAACCTAAACTAATCCTTTACATTGTAGGTGTAGGGTGTTCGCTAGAGTGTCGAAACTAAAACGTGGATTATAGTAAGCGGAGCATCCAGGCACATGACAGGAAACAAGGCTCTTTTATCTAACGTCAAGCAAATAAAAGGAGGGCATGTTTCGTTTGCTGGAAACAAGGGAGGATATATCACAGCTCAGGGAGAAGTGGGAAATCAGAAAGTTAAGTTTGATAAGGTGAACTACGTTCAACAACTTCGAAATAACTTACTTTCTATTTCCTAAATCTACGATAAGGGGTTTAGAGTCATCTTCGACAACAAGAAGTGTTACGTGCTCAAGAAAGATTACGTGATCCCAAAAGACCAAGTTTTGATGACTGCTTCAAGATATAAAGACCTTTATGTTTTGGATCTGTCAACAGCTGCTACAACGGATCATGAGGTTCAGTGTATTCTATCTAAAGCTACTGAGAAGGATTCCATCTCCTGGCATAGGACAATGGGACATATTAGTCAAAGGAAGATGAATCACTTGATTCAGAAGGATTTGGTGAGAGGAGTTAATGTCAAGAACTTCCAGCTTCCTGATTTTTGTGTAGCTTGCAAGAAAGGCAACAGACGAAGAAGTCTCATAAGGAAAAGAAAGTTCATTCAATAGAACTTCTTCTTGAACTTCTTCACATGGATCTGTTTGGTCCAGTCAGTACAAAGAGCATAGCAGGCGACTTGTATTGTTTTGTGGTTACTGATGACTACTCAAGGTTCTCTTGGATGATGTTTTTGAAGTCCAAATCAAAAACATTTGAGTCATTCAAGGAGTTAGTAACCACACTGGAATCTCTCTACAATCTGAAGGTTAGACAAGTACGCTCAGACAACAGGACGGAATTCAAGAACTAGTGGATGGAGGCTTACTGCAAGGAAAAGGGAATTGTACATCAATTCACTTCTGCCTACACGCCTCAAATGAATGGTGTTGCTGAGTGAAAGAACAGAAGCTTGATTGAGACAGCACGGACTATGCTGGCAGACTCGAAACTGCCTGTCCAATTATGGAATGAGGCAGTTGCTAATGCATGTTATACAATGAATCGAGTTCTGATCATCAAGCGTCACAGCAAGACATGTTACGAGCTACTACAAAGACGCAAACCGAATCTGGAGTATCTCGAACCATTTGGCGCACCATGCACACTTCTGAAGAAAACACAAGAAGGTAAATTCAGCGAGAAGGCGGATGAAGGAATCTTTCTAGGGTACAACATTCCTAACAACAGGGTTTACAACAACTCAACGGGTCTAGTAGAAGTGTGGTGTAATGTTGACGTTCAGCGATATACCACACCACCTACTGGCAAAGGACGCGCATTTTTCTTCGACTATGATGGATTCTTCAAGTCCTTCATATCTCTCTCTCCCTCGAATGACGAGTTAGCTACACGGATGATGTATGATATCTTGAATACACAACATCAAGCTCACTGGGAGGATCATCTACTCAGTCAGGGGGAGTAGTCGACGACAGTGACTCCTCCTCTAGAGATGAAGCTGAAGAAGATGACCAGAACAGTCAGGAGGAACAGGTTCCAGTTCCTGAAAGTCCACAAGCATCTACAGTGATGTACCTTCGACTTTGGAGCCTTAAACTCCAACTACCTCAGCTGCAGAACCAAATGTTCATAATCTTGGCTCTGAGGTAGCTGTTCCTACTACTCCAGGATCCGACTAAACGTCTATCATCCCCTAAACAATGTCATTGGGGATGTCAGATCAGGAGTACAAACCCGAAATCAGCTATACTCAGCTGATTATGCCTCAGTTATGGAAAAGGGATATATTCATGATGGTGCTTATCGGTCTTTTGTCTCACAGTTTGAGCCAAAATACGTCAGTGATGCACTAAATGATGAGGCTTGGGTGAGTGCCATGCAAGAAGAACTTCTTCAGTTCAAGAAGTTAGGTGTATGGACTCTGGTTGATAGACCTAAAGGTGCTAAGGTCATTGGCACCAAATGGGTTTTAAAATGCAAGAAAGATTACCAAGGAGTCATTATCAGGAACAAGGCTCGATTGGTGGTTCAAGGATTTCGCCAAGTCGAGGGAATTGACTACAATGAAGTGTTTGCACTCGTGGCACGGATGGAAGCCATTCGCATCTTCCTTGCCTATGCATCGTACATGAAGATTATAGTCTACCAATTAGATGTGAAGAGTGCATTCCTTCATGGGGAAATCAGAGAAACAGTCTATGTTAGTCAACCCGAGGGATTTGAAGATCCTTATCATCGGGATAGAGTTTACAAACTCAACAAGGCTTTATACGGGCTTCATCAAGCTCCACGAGCTTGGTATGAGAAACTCTCGACTCATCTTGAGAAACACGGCTTTCGCAGGGGAGTCATTGACTGCACACTGTTCATCAAAGAAAAAAGTGGCGACCTACTCCTCGTACAGATCTATGTCGATGACATAATCTTTGATTCAAAGAAGGAAGAGCTATGCAAAGAATTTGAAGCAGTTATGAAGAAAGAATTTGAGATGAGTGCTATGGGGGAGATGAAGTTCTTTCTCGGGTTACAGGTGGATTAGACTCCAAATGGAATATTTCTACATGAGACCAAGTATGTAGGATACATTCTCAGTCGTTTTGACATGGAGAATGCTACTGCTACTGGGACTCCACTTGCTACGAATCACGATATAGCACCTGATGAAAATGGAGATCTTGTAGATGCCACAATGTACCGAGGAATGATTGGATCCCTCATGTATCTCACTGCCTCAAGACCTGATATCATGTATGCTACATGTTTATGTTTAGATATCAGGCTAAGCCTAAGGTCAACCATCTGATCGGGGTCAAAAGGATATTTCGTTGTCTGAAAGGTACACCCACACTTGGGTTGTGATATCCTCAAGATGATGACTTTGAGCTCACGGCGTATAGTGACTCGAATTACGGGGGTTGTAAGATGAATTACAAGTCTACATGAGCAGGGTGTCAATTCTTTGGGAGAAGATTAGTTACCTGGCAGTGTAAGAAGCAGACATCGGTTGCATTGTCAACCTGTGAAGCCGAATACGTTGTTGCTGCAAGTTGCTGTTCACAAATCATCTCGATTCAACAGCAAATGAGGGATTACGGTTAAAGTTTTCTTCTACTCCTATTTTTGTTGATAACTCTGCTGCAATTGCAGTAACTAAAAATCCGGTCAACATCCAAAGACCAAACATATCGGTAATAAATACCATTTCATAAGAGATTGTTTTGAAAAACTTAATTGATATGTTAAAAATTAACACTGATTTTCAACGCGCTGACCTCTATACTAAAGCCTTTGATAAACCATGTTTTCAATATCTGCTAGAGGTCAACGACATTAAAAAGCAAAGTGATGTTATTCCTGATGATGATCATGTGTAGTCCGATGTAGCTTAGTAATTTTCATTTATTTCACTTTAGTCCGTTTTAAATTTAAACTCATGGTACTTGCTGGTTATTAAAATCCTAAAATAATATACGAGTTATGATGTTAGTATTTTAGGGGGAGAATAAGCCAGCAAGTAACATTATTAAAAAAATAACAAAAAAAAAAAAGACGAGAGAGAAGGAGTGGAAAACTGATATAAGGTAGATCGATCTGTGATACCGATTCAAACCCTTTGGAATATGATAGTACACAGGAACAAATCAAGAGGGACTTTAAAAATTTAATTTAGAAAGATGCAAAAATTCAAAGTATAAGTCTGTGTAGTCTAAGCAATACAAAAAGGGAAGATGATAGAAAAACTGGTAACTATGAAGGTAACACACAGAGAGTAGACCTAGAAGTTGCTAGATCACAAATGATATGTCGGTAGATTCAACACAATAGATGAGAAGACCTGACTGGTGATTCATGATCAAACTAAGTTGTTCAACTGACTGTGGGCTTCCATCTTATCACTGGTTAACACCAACAATATTCCAATAAGGGGTAATGAGCTTGTAAACGCCACAAATGTGTGCGGATGACCATAAATAGAGCAAAGCACGGAAAAAAATGAAAGAAAAATGCTATCAAGCTACTGACTTATGTTGTTGGTGCATTCTGTGCAAAATAAAATCAAGCTGCTCTAACAAGGAGATAGGTTGTGTGCCTCTCTATTGTGCGATGGCACTGACCGAAGGATAAGCATAACCTATATATTCTAGAATTCATTGTTGTTTGTCGCCCCTCTGCTGTGCGATGGCACTGACCTGAGGATTGGCTTCTCTTTGAAATCTCTAAGAATAGTCTCTTCTTTTAAAAATACCCATAGACCGCTCAATAGCTCCTGAGGAATATTGATACCATATAAGTGTGGGATCCACAAATGTTAGTTGAAATAATTAAACCAAACCTATCGCCAGTCTGTGTCAAAAGTCTGGTATGGATTTAAGAGGACAAATATACTAACAATTATTGTGGCTGCAATTCTTGAAAGTTCAAATCAATGTGGTAATCTAATAGTTCCAGTATGATTTCCTAAAAGTTGCTACCGACTCTGGATGAAAACAAGAATAGAGCATCAAAAGATTTTGACAACAAGTCCCAAATGATTTGACTTGCCTGTATGATTCGAAAATTGAATTGGTCCAGGTGTGGAAATCTAAGTTGAAGCTGCCTATTCCGGAACCAAATCTCGTAGATTTCTATCTTAGGATTTATCTCTCACAAAAAGCAAAAAAAAAAACAAGTCTTTATTTTTGGTACGTTAGTTTACTTTTTATTATTATTCACTTAGTCTTTTGATTTTGTTTGTTTGCCGGACTACATCATGAAAATAGATAAGGGATTAACTCACTAAAAGGTTCATGTCTGAGATGACCACATGAATTCTCAAGTTTACAGCAGTCACGTCTGAGGTCACAAAGTGTTTAAAAGATTCATGTCTGAGGTGACTAAATTGGTTAAAATGATCATGTCTGAGATGATCAAAAACACTCATAATGTTTATTTCAAAAGTTAAAAGCGTCTTAAAAGTAAAATGTTCAAAATGGTAGAACATTTACTAAGTGTGACCCATTCGCACGATTGGACCATGAAATGGACCAACCATGCGAATGGATCCCATTCGCACGACTGGACATGAAGTTTAGTCATTCACCCGAATGGCATATAAGAATGATCCATTCGACCGAATGACAGGGTGCGAATGAGTCAGTCGACCGAATGAGACTCAGTCGGTTAACTGAGGGTGCGAATGAAAGGGCATGAATGAGTCAGTCGACCGAGTGAGACTCAGTCGGCCGACTGACTGAACCAATCGCACGTCTAAACCTCAATCGCCCGGATGAACTGAGCGAATGAGGCCAGTCGGCCGATTGAACATCGGTTCAGTATTTAAAGGGCCTAGTCGAGCGCGTTGTACTCATCACTTTCAATCGCACCCAAATCGCATTTTTTCCCGTTACTCTGCCAAAATTCTAGAGATCTTGTGTCACATTGCTGTTGATTCTGTGACGCTCGATTGACGATTATACAGGTCCATTGCAGTTAAATCTTACCGAAATCAGAAGATCTTGAATCCAAATATGTGATATTCAAATGAAACAAGAACCGGACTGAAAAATGCCCTAATAACCTACATAAACTAAGCAAAATGTTAAAATTAAGTTTAATAGGTTATTAGTGACAAGATGGCGAGTCTAATGGACCATTAAACCCTGTTAAATTACTTGAATTGGTCAAGATTCAAACCACAGGCGACTGAACAGTGGGACAAGCGACTGGTCCTCCGGATGAACTCCAATCGCATGATTGAATCTTGTGATTGGTCAATGGGCCGAATGAACCAGGTGAATGAGTTCAATCGGCCGACTGAACCAATCGCAGACTCAATCAGTAGATTGAACTCAGTCGCATGTCTCATTCAACGAACGAGCACAGTCGCACGAAGAACAAGCGACTGACTCCAGTCGCATGATTCATTCGCACGAATGAATCAGAATGAATTTAAACATTACACTTGAATTAAATTTTGATGTATTATGTACTAATGATTCTGTGTCTTGTGTTTCAGAAAAATGGCTGATAGATGGTCCATTAACCCAAAGACAACATATGTGCTCGCTTGGATCGTACTACTCGGAACGGGTCTGAGTTCACAGAGATTATAGCCTTCCTTAGACGCTCCTGGATACATAAGGCTATATCTACACTTTTCACGCCCTACAGGTCATTACACCCGGCATTCTGGGAGAATGCCTCAGTTGATCGCTCTCGTGAGCCGTACAGTATACAGAGCTTCATTCTGGGCCAGGATATCGAGGTTACTGCTGCTGATTTCCAGAAAGTTCTTGAATTTGGGGACAATACGAATCATCCCCCAAATTACATCCACTGACTGTGAGGGGCTGCTTCCTCTGAATCAAGTACGCGGGGGACATAAAATCGGTGTGCTCAATAAGAGCAACTTGTGCCCTCAGTACAAATACTTGGCACATGTGATTCTGAAGTGCATTGCTTCGAGGAGGGGTGGGTTCGATGATCTATCAGATCAGATTTAAAATGCCTTCGTGGCACTTGTGCTGAACCACCCTTTCAGCTTCTCGAGTATGATCTTTTCCTATCTCATAGAGAACCTGGAAGCAAAAAGGAAGGAAGGATTTTGTATGTACCCCAGGTTTCTGCAGCTAATCTTCAACGACAAGCTGCCACTTCTCCCAAAGGAGAGTCATGATGCAGTCACTTTGGAAATTATGGATGACACGACCTTGGGTCGAATGAGGGTGTATAGGGGCAAACAAGTGAAGCCCCTAGTGAAGAGGTTGATTGGCCATTTGGCAAACGAGAACTATGTGGCACGGGAAGACGAAAATGGCGTCATGATTACAGTGACTCTGATTCTGACCTATAGGTCTACCAGTTGATGACGACGATAATGACGACAGTGGTGATGGTGGAGATACAGGCCCAATTCCATCTAGGGCCACTACCACTGATATACCATCTCCACCGTCCACCCACGATGGAAACTGAGTCTGCTGGTTTCCATCAGATTTTGTTCCTCATGAGAGGAAGAGGAGTCGGAAGAGGAGCCCTTAACACGGACTGTGGCAAGCAAGGTTGTTCCCACGAACATGGGCTAAGGGTGGTTGGTGAACACCCACGAGACTCAGGAGAGACAGCCACAGATCCGAGTTATATACCGGAGCCAGCTAGCAGGGTGTAGGGGGAGCATGCACCTCAACATAACGAGGAGGAAAAGGATGGCTCAACCCCGTGGCCAGAAGAAGAAGAAAGGACGTCTCACCTTCGTTACCTCCACAACCACATCTCCACCACCACTACCACTTCCACAAGCATACCATCCCCACCGTAGCCACCAATCTGCCCCACCACAACCACTTCCACACCACAACCACCACAGCCACCACAGCTACTACTACCACCCCACCACCCACCACTGTACAGATTCCAATTACCACCATATCTTTCACTCCACATCACCTCCACCACTTCACAGACCCATCTTCATTACAACAACCACCACACCGCTACCCACCAAGCTGGATCCTCAGCCCATCCATCTCATCCATATGTATCACCTCTACCTCCAATTGGGGTAGAGGAACAGCTGTCTGCGCTTAACAGGATGGTGATGCGCCTATTAGCAGCAGATTAGGAGATGGCGGCTCAGATCCGTTAGCTTGCTGATCTTGCTGCTGCTCAGTCTCACCAGATAGAAGAGCAGGCTAGAGTGATAAAGGAGCAGGCCCAACAGATGGCTGCTCAGAGCCTTGAGATAGCCTAACTCCAAGCACAGAGTGTCACATCAAACAGGAAGATAGAGGAGTTGGAGAAGGTGAAGAAGACAATCATGTAAAGTTAAAGGGATCTAAGGAAGAGCCCTTGAAGATCAAAGAAGGAGATAGAGATGATGATGATGATGAAAGTGATGATGAGGATGATGAGACAGAAGTGGATGAGGGGACAGAAGAAGAAAGGACAGAGGAGAAGGATGATGATGACACATCAGGAGGAGATGCAGCTGCATCAGCCTCTGCTTCAGGTCAAGAAAGGAGGTCCAAGAACATACAAGACCAACCAACTTCTTCCTCGGCTCCACGAAGTGACGAGACGATGATACAAGACGAAAGTAAAGATTAGATGTTTATGTACTAAATTACTTTTGTATTTGAATCATGTATTGAAATCTATGTATTTAATGTTTAAATTCAGTTTAATGCATTTCTGTTTTGATGAGTTACTAATGGTTGATATGTTGAATGTGTAAATCAAATAGATCCAAATTACCAAAGGGATGAGTTTGATGTTGCTCCCCTTCAGCAGATCAAGACTCAGCTAACAATGATTCTTGATCTGCAAGGGATCGTAAGGAGGTCAGTGAGTTATACCCCTGAAGAAGGGGAAATAATTCACAACCTATCAAAGGAGCAACTCGCAGAATTTTTCAAGCTCAATCCAGATGAGATAGTGAAGAATGCTCCGACATACGACTCGACTAGTGACAAAGAGCTCAATGATGTTGATGAAATCGAGATTGAAGATGTCACTGCCGAGCACTACCCACAGTACGCTGACAATAAGGGAAATGTGGTCCCCAATCTGGGTGAATCCCTCGTTAGCAATACTTTTGAGGTGTTAGACAAGAGGAGCTAGAGTCGGAGAAGTAGAGGAAACGCCCAAGCCTCAATTGATGATGTAGATATTCGAAAGGCAAGTGGGCTACTTTTTTGAAGAAGTTAGAGCCCAACGCACTGCACCGAAACAGGATGCCTACACCAAACTCTACAGAGTCAAGAAACATCACAAGGTGACTGGCAGGATCATAGCGTGGGCGTATTTTGAGGATCTTAATGTATATGCAGTTAAGAGAGAAGGGCATAGAGTACTTCAGATTCCCACATGATCTGAAGACTCTACCAGGTTTTGAGCTCAACCAGCTGGCCAAACTAAAGCTTTTGTATGCTGACCAGAGGAAGATGTCAGGATGGTTCGAGGCTGCCCTAAAGAAGAGTACCACACCAGGTGGGTTAACTTCAGACCCCAACCTCCTACAAGGTATATCAGAAGGTTTGATATTGATGCCATTACTGGAAAGCCGAAGATAGTGTTGAGGTGGAGTCCTCCGCGCACAATGTCAAAATCCCACTTAGGGAAATGCCACAGGACTTCACTCTACACTTTAGGTGGTGGTACTACGATTGGAGAATAGTAGAAGCAGTCATAGTCCTAAACAAGGAGGGCCAATGGATACGAACAGGCATTCGACCCAATGTGGCTTACCAACTTGTCAGAAAAAGATGTCTACACGCTATACAAGTGGCCATTGTTCTATGATACGCAAGATATTGTACAAGCCCTCCAGTTCCAAAATGTCATAAGACTCTGCTTCGCATTTGAGATTCACGTGGGAGTCACAAAAGAGAACAGTACAAGAAATATGCGGAGGTGATGCAGAAAACAAGACATTAGAGAGATCTAGGTCCAAGGGGAGTTTGTTGATACAGTATGTCCCTAGATCATGATATGAAATGTAATAGATCTTGTTTTCTGATTTTGATGTAATTTGATATGATTAATGAAATGATATTGATTTTTTGTGATTTGTAATGACTAATATTTCATTAATAAGTAGATATTGAATTGGTTAATTAGGAGGTAGTTGTTGAATGGTTACACAATAATGTTTATTAATTATTACATTCAAACTTAACATAATGAATTTCTCATGCGAATGGCCCATACGAATGCCACACGCATGAATAACTTCATACGATTGACTCAGTCGCAAAACTGAACCAGGAGACTTGATCAGTCGTATGATTGACACATAGATTGACTAAGTCGCACGACTAAACACTCAGTCGTGCGGATGGATCAACCACATGGTTCAGTGATCAACCATGCTTATGGTCCAGTCGCCCGAATGAACAATACTAACCTATAAATACAATCTAATTCGTGAAAAACATAGAGCATTCATTCACTAAGATTTCAGACGTACCCTAGCCGTCCAGAAGCCTCCCAATTCGTTCTCCAAGTTCATAGAACACATTAGATCGATTTCCAATCGATTTCTAACGTTAGTTTCAATTCTTTATTGATTCTTCGTGTGTTCTCACTGATTTGATCGCCAATCAAATAGGATTCTGTACTATTTGATCTGGTTTACACGCTAATCACTAGGTATTTCGTTCAAATACCAAGTCCTAACATCGTGTCAGGTACGTTTCTAGTAAACCAAACTTTAGCCTTTGTGTTATTCGATTCTAGTGCTAGTAGAAGTTTTATTTTTGTGGCTTTCTGTGTTAAACTGCTTGTTAATAGTAGGAGTGTTGAGGCGCCCTTCGAGGTAGAGACTGTCATAGGTAAGTCTACTAGGATTTCTAAGATGGTAGAAGGTGGTGACGTGGAATTAGAAGGTCATAAATTTCCGACCATTCGTGATGACCTTAGGTGGTTTCGATGTGGTTCTTGTGATGGATTGGTTAGCGAATTACAAGGTGAACATTGTGTGTCGTAAGAAGATGATTTGTTTTACAGCGCCTGAAGGGAGTATGGTGTCCGAGTCACGAAAATCCCGAAAGTAATCTCAATGGCAGTGGCGGGAAAGTGCATGAGGCATGGATGTAGTGCCTACTTGGCCTATGTGAAGTATGTGGAGACACCAACACCACAACTGTTCGATGTACTGGTTGTGTGTGACTTTCCAGACGTGTTCCCAGAAGACTTACGAGGAGTGCCACCTGAACGAGAGATCCAGTTTCAGATCTATTTTATACGAGGTGCCCAACCTGTTGCCAAGGCACCACATGGGTTGGCACCAACTAAGATGAAAGAGTTGATGGAGCCATTGCAAGAGCTGCTCGATAAGGGGTTTATTAGGCCGAGTATCTCTCCTTGGGGTTCTCCGGTCTTATTTGGGAAGAAGAAAGACTGTAGCATGAGGATGTGTATCGACTACCGTGAGCTGAATAAGTTGTCAATAAAGAACCAATACCCGTTACCGAGAATTGATGACCTATTTGAGCAGCTTCAAGGTGCCAGCTGGTTTTTGAGGATAGACCTTCAATTTGGTTATCATTAGCTGATAGTTAAGGAGCAAGACATTCCTGAAATAGCTTTTCGCATGCATTATGGTCACTACGAGTTTCTTGTTCTGTCATATGGTTTGACCAATGCGCTAGCTGCTTTTATGGACTTGATGAATCGAGTGTGTGGGCCGATGTTGGATAAATCAGTGATTGTGTTTATCGATGATATCTTGATTTATTCCAAGAGTGAATAGGAGCATGCCAGTCATATTCGAGAGGTGTTGGAAAAGCTGAGAGGGGAGAAGTTGTATGCTAAATTCTCAAAGTGCGTATTCTGGTTGTGCGAGGTTGAATTCTTGGGTCACATGGTGAATCCCGAGGGGATTATGGTGGAACGACAGAGGTGGAGGCAGTGATGCAATGGAACCAAATCCGAGATTCGTAGTTTCTTGGGTTTTGCGGGCAACTACAGAAGATTCATTCAATACTTCTCTATCGCTTCTCCACTAACCAAGTTGACCCGGAATGATGTAATGTTTGTATGGGGTCAAGCTCAAGAGAAGGCGTTGGAGGAGTTAAAAGCATGGTTGACTCAAGCTCATGTTCTGTCATTACCCGATGGAAGTAAAGATCTGGTCGTTTATTTTGATACTTCCTACTCGGGTTAGGGGTGTATGTTAATGCATATGGGAATAGTTATAGGCTATGCATCCCGATAGTTAAAGGTTAATGAGGTTAATTACCCTACTCATAACTTGGAATTAGCAGTTGTGGTCTTTGCATTAAAGATATGGAGGCACTACCTATACAGTACAAAGTGCACCATATTCACTGACCATAAGAGCTTAAAGTACTTGTTCAAGCAGAAGGACATGAACATAAGGCAGAGGAGATGGTTGGAGCTTATAAAAGACTATGATTGTGAGATCCATTACCATCCGAGCAAAGCCAACGTGGAGGTGGATGCCCTTAGCCGAAAGGAGAGACCCGATTCGGGTGAAAGCTTACCAGTTGATCGTGACCTCGGAAGTGATGAAGCAAGTCAAAGAGTTTCAGGATAAGGCATTGAAATAAGATCATCTTAACTCCGAAAGAATGAGAGGTCTGGTTGCAGAATTGGGTGAATACATACTTGGTGTTAGAATCCGATTGGACGAATGTGGATTCCTCGTTTTGGGATCTACGCATGAAGATTATGGACGAAGCTCACAAGACTCGATATTCTATTCATCCCGGTGCTACAAAGATGTACCAAGAGATGAAGAAAGATTATTGGTGGCTGGGTATGAAGTGTGGTGTAATGGAGTATGTGAGTAAGTGCCTCACTTGTATGTAAGTGAAGGCCGAGCACCAAAAGCCGTATGGGAATATCCAACCTTTGGATTTACCGGAGTGGAAGTGGGAACATATCACCATGGATTTTATTACGAAGCTACCACATACCGTGCGAGGGAATGATGCAATATGAGTGATAGTTGATCGTTTGACGAAGAGTGCTCACTTCCTTTCGATTCGCGAGACGTATTCATCCGAGAGGTTGGATGATCTTTTCGTCAAGGAGATCGTAACTTGTCATAGTGTGCCGGTGTCTGTTGTGTCTGATCGTGACACTCGGTTTGCATCCAAATTTTGGAAGAAATTCCACGATGCGATGGGGACGAGGTTACATATTAGCATGGCTTATCATCCTCGGACACAATGCAATGGGGATGAAGGCAGCCAAAGATAGATAGAAGTCATATGCTGATAAACGATGTAGACCGATTGAGTTCGAGGTGGGTGACATGATTATGTTGAAAGTCTCACCTTAGAAGGGTATCATTCGGTTCGGAAGGAGGGGCAAATTGAACCCGAGATACATAGGGCCTTTCTGAATCATTGCTCGAGTAGGAGAGGTAGCCTTTAGACTAGAGTTACTAGATGAGTTAAGTGAAATTCACCTGACATTCCATGTATCTCTTCTAAGAAAGTGTTTAGTAGATGAATATATGACCGTACCACTAGAGAATATTAAGGTAGATGAACCGCTCAGTTACGTGGAGAAACTAGTGGCGATCATTGTTCGAAAAGAGAAGAGGCTGGGGAATAAGTGGTTCCTCATATGCATGTACAATGGAAGAAAAGGAAGGGACCCGAGTCTACGTGGGAGACTAAAGAAGAGATGAGACTGCATTACTGACAGTTGTTTGAGGAATAAAAGGTTTCAGGGACGAAACCTATATAAGGGGGATGGACTTGTAACACCTGGTTATTTTTTTATAGTCAAAGAAAGAATGAATAAAGTGAAGAAAAGGAAAGAAAAGATATTGGGGTAAAAAGTGTCAAAAGGACAAAAAGGTTTGAAAGTGGGTGTAAAGTGGGCATGGCCGCCCACTCTTTTCTTACAACACCCAAATCCTCGGATTTGTAAAGAGAGAAAGTGCAGATTCGGATGTTTGGAAGAACAATAGCTGAAAAGTCGAATTCATGGTAAGAAATTCATGGTTTTTAAGTGTTCTTAACTGGCCTTGCCTCGGTTGTATGCTTATGTGTGTTGTGTGTATTCGGGTGTGTGTTTTTGTGTAACACCCGTCTATTTTTAGACAAGAAAGAAGATTAAGTGAAGAAAAAGAAGGAAAAGAAATAAAACCCACGTCTCGAGGTAAAAAGTGTCCAAAAGGATAAAATGTTTGAAAAGTGGGTGTAAAAGGTGGTATGGCCGCCCATATGTCACATAGACCACTGATCTTCGGATTTTAGAGAGAGAAAGAGCAGCAAATTCTCATTTTTGAAGGAGAACTAGAAAGAATTCGAATTCAAGGTAACAATTCATGCTTTTATGGTGTTCTTGACTGGTCTTATCCTCGGGTTTGAGCTTATGTGTGTTGTATGTGTTTGGGTATGATTTTAGTGGGTTTTGGAGGTTGAATTCAATTTGCAAACGAGTTTGGAAGAAGCCATACTCAAGAGCTGTGCAAAGGTGAGTTCTAGGACACCTATTTTACTGGTTTTAAACTATTTTGGGTCTAGAAATGCATGAGTGTGTGTTTTATTAAACTGGCTTTCGGACCAGTGTGCTTGAATGTGTGTATGATCATGTTATGATGTGATGTGTGACTATGTTCATGCTTGATGATATATGATTGTGTTTCTAAGGCTTAGAGGGTAAGAATTAAGCTTAGAACATGATGAATCGTGCATGGAAATTGAATATGATGTTTTAGACCCATTTGATAAGTTTTTAAATCTGCCTAAGTGTTTGGAAGTAAATGCGGATGAAAAGGGTTAATGCGGATGAACATTAACCAATGGGTAAGTCAATGCGGATGAAGTCAATGCGGATGAACATTGACTGAGTGCAGGGAATACGGATGAGCACTTGACTAAGTCTCGGAAATGCGGATGAGCAAAGTAAGTCAATACGGATGAAGTGAGTCAATGCGGATGAACATTTACTGAGTATAATAAATGCGGATGAGTTAGGCTAATGCGGATGACAAATGCGGATTAAGTAAAGGAAATGCAGATGGAGTAAATCCAGTGCAGCTGAACAATAAGGAAAATACGGATGAACTATAGCAAATGCGAATGAACTGTAGGAAATACATATGACTGTAGGAAATGCGGATGAACACTTAGAAAAATTCTAACTTTTGGGAGAAAAAGGAGTAATGTAGGCTCTGACCTAGGAGGTTCCTGGGGGTTATGTAAGTTGACTTTCGAGGTCATAAATGGTATGTTGGGCATGTAATGTATTATGATTGATGCTTATGCATGATGATGATGATGATGTTGCATGATTAAACATGACGTATGTTATGTATGTATGATGCCGTGCATGATGATTTATGAATGATATGTTTTTGTTCCTTATGATGATGTATCTTTATCTTTCCTATGACTTTACGTGTTATGATAATGAATGAACGAAGTATTATGTAACATAAAGTGAAAGATAATGAAAGAGGAACATGAAGTAAGAGTGCATGCATTAACATGTAATGAAAGTAATGATAGCCTTGCAGGCATGGCATGCACATTGAGGTCTTTCTTTGTGATTGACCCTTTGCATAGAACTATTGCTTCATACCTTAGGTACTGTGACCACGAGGTGCAATGCACCTTTATAGAAGGTCTATGAGAGGCCTAGGTCCAGAAACATGAACAGAAAGGTATTGCTTATGACAATGGTACATGTACATTCATACCTTAGGTACTGTGACCACGAGGTGCCATGCACCGTTATAGAAGGTCTATGAGAGGCCTTGGTCCAGAACCATGAACAGAAAGGTATTGCATAGTAAACCTAAACTTTATCCAAGGTACTGTGACCACGAGGTGTGATGCATCGTTATAGAAGGTCTATGATGGGCCTAGGTTCAGTACCATGAATAGAAGGAAGGGTTTATGGGTGACAGAAAGGAAAAGTAAAGAATCAAGCATGAAAGATTAATAAAGATAATAAATATATTATCTGTATGTACGTATGATGTATGATCACGAACGAATGTAAAGTATATTATGATTTTGAAAGAAAGCAAAGGTGGTTTTACGAAAGAAAAGTATGTTTTATTGTAAAAAAACTAGAACTCACTCGGCAACGCTGACTTTTTTGTATTTCCAGTTGGCACATAAGGTTGCTGGGGATGGCACGAGGCAACTGCTCAGCTCTTTTGGATGGCATTCATTTATTGAAAGCTTTTGTGATGTAATACAACAAATGTAATTTTGTAACCAACAAACGATGCATTATTTTGCAAAAGTTTTTATGATGAAATGAAATCCCATTTTTGAATGTTTCCAATGCGAATGTTTATATAAAATAACTATAAATGTATGTTTTATGTACAATGGTTGACCAACTGTAAGCGTCCCGGGAAGGGGGCCTTACATTTTGGTGGGTTTCTAGGTTGTTGAATTCAATTGCAAACAAGTTTGGAAGAAGCCGTACCCAAGAGCTGCATAGGTGAGTTCTAGAACCCCTCTTTTACATGGTTTAACTGATTTTGGGGCAGGAAATGCATGAATGTATGTTTTTATAAGACTGGGTTTCATACCCGTATGTATGAATGTGTGTATGATGTGGGTGGGGTTTGATTTTGGACTATGTTCATGTTTGATGATGTTATGGTTGTGTTTCTATGGCTTAGAATGTAAGCTTTTAGCTTAAAACACGATAGATGGCGTTTGGGGACCGAATTATGATGTTTAGTGTGCCCTAGGCTGCTCTTGCGCCCAAACAGTTGATCATACGCCTGTGTTTTAGAATAACTGCTTAAGTGTGGCAAATGCGGATGAACAATGGCAAATGTGGATGAGCATTGCAAATGCAGATGAGTAAAAGTCAATGCGAATGAGTAAGGAGGAAATACAGATGAGCATTGACAAAAGCGGATGAGTAAAAGTCAATGCAGATGAGTAAGAGGAAATGCGGATGAGCTTTGACAAATGCAGATGAGTAAAAGTTCATGCGGATGAGTAAAAGTCAATGTGGATGAGTAAGGAGGAATACAGATGAGCATTGACAAAAGCGGATGAGTAAAAGTCAATGCAGATGAGTAAGAGGAAATGCGGATGAGCTTTGACAAATGCAGATGAGTAAAAGTTCATGCGGATGAGTAAAAGTCAATGTGGATGAGTAAGGAGGAAATACGGATGAGCATTGACAAATGCGGATTAGTAAAAGTCAATGCAGATGAGTAAGGAGAAAATGCGGATGAGTAAAAGTTAATGCAGATGAAGAAATGCGGATGAACAAAAAGGAAATGCGGATGAACACTTAGAATATTTTCTGACTTTTTGGGGAAAAGGTGAAATGTAGGCATTGATTTAAGAGGTTCCCGAGGGTTCATGTAAGCAGAGTTTTAAGGTCATAAATGATGTGATGGGCATTCTATGATGATGATATGATGTATGATTGATGCTTCTGCAGGATGGTATGTATGATGTATGTTATGTATGCATGATGATGCCCTGTATGGTGATGTTGGATGTTTATGTTTGTGTTCCTTGTTATGTATGATTATTTTCCCGTGGCTTTACGTCGAATGTTAATGAATGAAATGAAAAGTATTATGTAACGTAAAGTGGAAGATAATGAAAAGATGAACACAACGAATGAATACATGCATTAATGAATGAATGAAAGTAAGAAAGGCTTGCAAGCATATGTATGGAGGTTCACACCCAATGAAGGGTGTTAGCTCAACTGTGTGCGGGTTAGCTACCCCAGAAGGATGCACACTAGGGCTTGATCCGTGTGATTAAACATATGTATGGAGGTTCACACCCAACGAGGGGTGTCAGCTAAACCGTGGGTGTGTGTTAAATACCCCATGAGGATGCACACTAGGGCTTGATCCATGTGATTACGCATATGTATGAAGGTTCACACCCAATGAGGGGTGTCAGCTCAACTGTGTGCGGGTTAAATACCCCATGAGAATGCACACAGGAGTCCAATCCTTGTGATTGACCATATGTTTGGGACCCTTGTTGCTTACCCTAGGTACTGAATCAGCTTCGTGTATAATGTTCAGGGTCTATGAAACACCTCAGGCCCAATACCGGCTTTGTGCATGACGGTGGGGTGAAGCACATGGCATTGGTCCGAATGAAAGTAAAGATTTAATACGAATTACGGATTGAACAAACGAATGATGGAGATAATAATGATATATCTATGTGTATGTATAATGCATGATCACGTACGTTTGTAAAGGACGGTTTTAAACGAAAGATAAAGTATGTTTTATTTTAAAACTAGAACTCACTCAGCAACGCTGACTTTTTATGCATTTTCCAGTTGGCAGGCAAAGTTGCTGAGGATGGCATGGGGTGGCTACTTGGCTCTTTTGGATGACATTCTTCTACTTATTGTTTTTTCATTATAATGCGAACGAACGATGTTTTGAAATGAATTATTGTATTAACTTGTAAAAACATTTTTAATGAAATGAAAAGTTATTTTAATGTTCCACTGCGATGTTTTATAAAGGTTAAATGTAATTATATGTTTTATGCGCAATGATTGTCTAGCTGTGAACGTCCCAAGAACGGGGCTTACATAGACTCAAGACCTCAATGTATAGTTACCAAAAACATGGACCTTTTCACCAACTTATGTAAGTTGGTGACTTTACAGATTTGCAACGTAAACGGATCTAGCTTTATGTAAAGTACATCAAATAAAGCTTGTTTTAAAAGTCTTCGAAAGAAATCTGTCTTCTAGTGTTGCCTTCAGAAGACCTTATCTCTGAAGCTTCGAAATACTTCATCTTTGGCTTTCGAAGATATTGGTCTTGGCTCCAGAAGATTTCACACTTCGAATATTTCTATTGCTGGTGTGAAACTTCCGAAACATTCTTCTTCAATGCACTTGTGCATGCATGCAGGAGACTTTGAGTGTTTGAGTTGAATTAGCTTTACATTTAATCCTTACAAACTCCCCCTAGGCTGATACTACCAAAACACTTGAAGACTTCAGATATTAACAGTTCGCATTATGATCATGACCATCCCTTTCTTCATGAGATGATCAAGATCAATTAGACTCTCAAAGTGTATTCCAATGTCAAAGAGATCATGTAGAGGCATATTGAACATGTCTTGCCATGTGTAGACATTCTCAATGCCTTGATCTCTGATAACATGCCACCTTTCTGGATTTGTGGTGTATGTCGAGGACAGGATGGGTCTTCCTAATGCTAGAGGAGATGTTTGAATGGGAGATGATGGAGCATCCTCTGGTGGCAGACCCTCAAGATGTTCTGACTTATCATGAGCTTATGAAAAGGATGCTTCTTCCTTTTTCTTTTTGGCACTGGCTTTGAAGCCATCCTTCTTCTTCTTTTTGTTCCTCTTAACTAAGAAGACTAGCTTACAGTACCTGATTGTTCATCTTTGTCTTTCTTAGTTGGGTCTTCCTCCCTCACAGGTTCAGAAGGAGAGTGAGTTTGACCCTGCTGTAGATCAGAAGATGAAGCTTGCTCAGTCTTAGCAGGAGGTTCAGGTTGTGTTGTCTCAGGTTGTTAAACCTTAACCTCCAGTTCAGGTGGAGCTTGACTTGGAGGGGAGTGTAAGTCTATTAGCTCTCTAATCTTGATCTTCTGCTTGATTATCCTGATATGCTCATCCATAGTGGACAGAGACATAGGGCCAAGTCTCCTTCTGGAGAATCCATACAACTTCAACAAGCACATCATCCTCAGCCTATCTGCAGACTTCTTCATACTATTCTAGATGATGGCTCTTGACTTTCCAGCATCTTACTTTGTTGGAACAAAAGAACCAATGAGCCTGATCAGAAAAACCTCTAAGTCCTACAGACATCACAACAACTGCTGAAGACTTGATCAACTATTGTAACAAAGTCTGAAGATCAACAGCTGAAGACTAAAGTACTGAAGACTTCAACAGCTGAAGACTAAAGTACTGAAGACTTCAACAGCTCAAGACTAAAGTACTGAAGACTTCAACAGCTGATGACCAAAGTACTGAAGACTTCAATAGCTGAAGAACAAAGTACTGAAGATCAACAGCTGAAGTACAAAAACTGAAGACATCAGTTGATGACAACAGCTGAAGTTCAAGTACAAGTACTGAAGCTTTTAGAGTTTGTTACAACAGCTGAAGAAGCATTCTTCAGTTGTTGTGATGGTTTCCTTTCAGTAGTTTTCTTTTTGTTTCAGTATTTGAAAAACGACTTAAGAGCATGTCCTTCAGTCGTTGTAGTTTCAGTAGTTTCTTTTCGGTAGTTGTAGTGATAGTTAACATAGCATTTTTGTAAGAAGATGTCAGCTATTTGACATCTTCAGTAGTTGTGTTAACTATCAGTAGTTTGAATAAATTCTGTTAGATGTCACTATCAAGTGACATCAGCAGACGTCACATCTCTTATATAAGAGGTGTTGACCTAATTGTATGTGTGACATTCTGTTACCACAAAAGTGAATATTGAATGAAATATCTTTTGCAGAATTCTCTCTGTCTATAACCGTTTGTTCTTACCTTGAATATCTTTTGTGTTCGTGTGAATTGGCTAATTCATTGTTTGTTTTCCGCTGCTATACTCTCTAATCAATCAAACGTAGATCACTGATCCTAACAAATGGTATCAGAGCTGGTTAATCATTGATCGATCTAACAATTTATCATTGAAACTTCTATTTGATATCTATGTTTGATGGAATTAGCACATTTGCAAGAACTATTTATAGATTATTGAATTTTTGCCGCTTTCATTTATTCATTTTGAGATCTCTCTTGGGTCAATTTGGTTTGTTGTGTTTTGTGCTAAATCTGCTATAGCTTAATTGAATTTGGTTGAATCTGAAACGACTACTCCTTTCACAATACCGGTTCCTCAACCAAGCCTTCGATGCTGGTTAGGACTGAGTATAACATATGACAACGAAGGATGCTTCATCACCTGTCTGTTAACACTTCAGGTTGTTGGACATCTGTGGTACATGGACCACATAAGCCTATGGTGAACAATCCGGAAACCAATCAAATGGTTCCGAAGAAGAAGGAACAATACTCAGATGAAGATCAGAAACTGTTTGAGATTGATGCTAAAGCCCATGGAATTCTGGCCATGGCACTGCCGAATGAAATCTATTCAGGGCTTATGCATCATGAAACTGCTCATGACCTCTGGAATGCACTGAAGGAACAATTCTAATGAGGTCTTAGCAAACAACAGAGAAATGCTCGCCCAACAATATGAGACATTCTCACATAGAAAGGGTGAGACACTGACTCAACAGTTTGAGCGTTTTTCTTGTTTGATCTCTGAGCTGAAAATGGTGAAACAGGAATACACCAACAGCCAGATGAATAACAGATTCCTCAGATCACTGCCTGAGAGATGGGACACATACACTATTGTCCTACGCTCTAGTGCAAATCTAGATAGCCTATCTCTCACCCAACTTCATGGGAAACTGCTTACATTGGAAAGAGAGATAGAGCAGAAAAGGAAACTGTCATCATTAGGAAAGCTCACTGATGACTTTGTACCAGGGAACACTACCTTGGTTGGTCATGAGTCAGAATATGCTGATCTGAAAGCAATTATGATGAGCATATTGATTTCTCTTCTAGCAGTTTGATCATGCATTTGTTGGTATTGATAATCATTCTGGCAGTAATAGTGACAATCTATGCTTCATCATGGATGATCTGAAGGGAATTGCTGATGATGATCTAGAAGAGATGGATATTATGAGCCAAATGGCCTTGATAATACCAGATCTCAGAAGTTCTACAATAGAACTGGCAGGAAATTTCCTGGACTCTCTGGCAAAACCAAAGTTGGTTTTGACAAGAGTAAGTTGAGGTGTCACAAATGCCAAAGGCTTGGACACTTTGCAAGAGAGTGTAGATCAACTGGATCTAAATCTTCTGCACCCTTTGTGACTTTTCCTAGCACTAGTCCACAAAACAGAGGGCAACATCCTGCTGGTTCTGGTCATCATTCACATCCTGTATCTCCTGCATACTTTGTCCCCTAGGGTCCAATGTCATATCCTTTTCCCTGATATTACATGCCTCAGCCAAATCCGGTTCAAACTCCTATTGCACAACAACCACAAGCATTACCTGAACCTCAACCTTCCCAATCTCATCAACAAACTCAACCTCAACAACACAACTTTTTCACCCCAGGAGTTGTTGACTGGAGCAGTTTACCAGATGATTTGTCTGGTCATGAACAACTGTTCTCTAGAGCTGGTCAACATGGTGGTGACAGTCCTTTTGGAAATCTAACTCTTATGGCTTTGGAGTCTGCTGATACTTCATCCTCTAACGCCTCTACACCACAGGTATCACAGGTATCCTCTGAGGCAAAAGCCAAACTATGTTCTGAAACATGCATAGCCGCATTTGCATCTATTAGAGAAGCAAATGTAGCTTTAATTAACAAGAACATTGAGCTAGAACAAACAATTTCCAAAAGCAAAGCTGAATTTTAGTCTGTGATTAATGATAAGAATGATGAGATTTACAAACTTAAATGCCAAATCACTGATGATAAGGCTAGGGAAGAGATACTTCTAGAGAAGTACAGAGACCTCAAAGAAACACTTGCAACTACCCAGGTAGAGTGTGATCGATGGGTAAATTCTTGCAAGGGTTTTGAAATGCTTCTTATTAAGCAATCTGCTTCCAATGTGAAGTTTGGCATTGGTTATAATCACACTGCTCCTCCTACAGATTTTACTCCCAAAGCAGAGGTAGAATCTGATGGTGAAAGCAATAACCAATCCTTTTCATCATGTGATCTACTATCTCATACAGCACCATCAGAAGTAGAAGTCAACATTAATTCCTCTTAGAACCTATCAGCTGATGTTGATGGTTCAAATGCTAACACTCACATGATCAAAAAGTTGATCACTCCAGGTGATATTTCACAAAGTACTGAAAGTACTAAAAAGAATGTCATAACACCTAGAGAACAAGCCCAAACTACTGCATGTACTAAAGGGAAGAAAACTGCAAGTAGAAAGGGTGGGAAAACTACTAAAGAAGTTATCAAGAAAGTAGGTACTAAAGGGAAAAAAACTGCTAGTACTGATAGCAAACTGCTGAAGAACAAGTCTTCAGTAGTTTCATCTTCTTCAGCAGATGATCAACTTAAGATGAAGAAAAAGCCATATGAAATATGTGGCTTATTCAATCATCTTACTCATCACTGCTGGTATAAAAAGGGATCCAAACTCAAACATAATGAAAACATTAAAGAGAAAATGGATAAAATGAAAGCTGAGTTTGAAACCAAATTTGTACGAGCAACATCAAAACCTGTGACCCCAAAATCCAAAAAGAAATCCAAAAAGAAAGGGGTTAAACAGGCAACAGCTGAGGTTGCTCAAAGAGAGATGGTACAACACATGAACCCATCAAACTCAAGCACTAATGTGTCTGATGAGCTGAAGGCTTTATCATAAAATCAGACACAACTTGTTATGATGGTTCAACATCTATTGGGGAGAGTCAACCAATAGATGCTCCTGTGTTGAAACCACAGAGAAGAAAATCCATGGCAAAGGATTTTTCTTCTTCACCATCTCCATCCCCTTAGGCTGTTATTCATAGCAAGTCTGTTAGTTTACCATCTGTTGATATGAACAGACCCAAAACCAAAAAGGTTTGGGTCTCAAAAACTAACTGATTGTTTATGATTGCAGGGTTCTTCAACAGGCCAAAGTAGCATCTGGTATGTAGACAGTGGGGGATCTATGCATATGATAGGGAACAACTCTCTTCTTCATGACTACTCTCAAGGAAAGAAGGGGTTTGTTTCTTTTGGCAATGATGCTAAGGGTTACATCATTGGAAAAGGATTTGTCTCCAATGGAGAAATAAAGTTTGATGATGTTAATCATGTGGAAAATCTCAAGTACAATCTCTTGAGTGTCAGTCAAATGTGTGATAAAGGCCATGTTGCTCTTTTCACCAGTCAGAACTGCAGGATTCTGTCATCCAAAGTTCTAAATTTGATTGATAAGGTGTTGGATGATCACACTCTCCTGAGGGACAATAGGACAGGAAGAGTGTATGCCTTAGATCTTTCCAAGAAAATAGATCTCAGAGGCCATCCTTGCCTATTGTTCCAAAGCCTCTCCTCTGGAATCTAAACTGTGGCACCGAAGGCTGGGTCATGTTAATTTCAAAAACATGAATCAGCTGATCCACAATAGTTTAGTGAGAGGTCTACCAATAAAGGAGTTCCACTATGATGAAACCTGCACTGCTTGTTTAAAAGGAAACATGCACTGCTTGTTTAAAAGGAAACATGCACTGCTTGTTTAAAAGGAAACCTACACTGCTTGTTTAAAAGGAAAACAACACAAAGTCTCATTCCCTCCTATTGAAGAGCCTAAGTCCACTACCTGCTTGCAATTACTACATATGGATCTATTGGTCCTGTGAGAGTGATGAGCATGGCAAAGAAGAAATACTGTGTGGTAATTGTGGATGATTACTCTAGATTTGTATGGACTTTCTTTCTGCAATCCAAGGATGAGGTTGCTCAGACGATTATCAACTTTTTGTTGTATGTTGAGAAGCAGTATTCCCTTTCAATCAAGTGTATAAGGAGTGACAATGGAACTGAATTCAGAAACCATACACTTGATGAATTTTATCTTTCAAAGGGAATCAAAAGTCAGTTTAGCATCCCAAGGACTCCAGAACAAAATAGAGTAGTGGAGAGAAAGAACAGGACCCTAATTGAAGCTGCAAGGTCTATGTTGGCTGACTCTGGTTTGCCACTGACCTTTTGGGCTAAAGCTGTTAACACAGCTTGCTATGTGCAGAATAGAGCCTTAGTAAATCAGAGGTTGATGAAGACTCCATATGAAGTTCTACATCACTTGGGTCCTCTAATTTCATTTTTCAAAGCATTTGGGTGTCCCTTTTTTATTCTCAACACAAAGGATCAACTCCAAAAATTTGATCCTAAGGTGGATGCAGGGTATTTTGTTGGTTATTCATCTACTTGCAAAGCATACGAGTCTTCAACTGCAGAACAAAGATAGTTGAAGAGACTTTGCATGTGAAGTTTAATGAATCTCCAATGGAAAAGATTCCACAAAACCCTGTGGAGTTGTTTGATTTGGACATACTGCAATATGTTCCTTATCAACCTCCAGTTGTTGCAGATCATGTGGATAAATCATCTTTTGCAGCATGTCTTCCACCTGGTGGTATTGATGATGATGTTGATAATATCAATACTCACCAATTCAAGTTTAGTGACCAACTGCCTGAGTCTGCTAAACTTGATGTTCCTGTAGCTTCAGCAGTTCCATCCACAACAAATGCTGATGAGATTTCTGATTCCTCTACATCTTTTGAGTTACCATCAAATTCTTGGGTTCAAGAGTCAGCATCAACATCTGCTGCTGCTGAAGGTTCTACAAACACTTGCACATATATCATTGTTTATCAAGAGCTGAAGAATCACCCAATGTCTCAAATCATTGGTGATATCAATGCTGGAGTTTCAACAAGAAGTCAATTGTCTAACTTCTGCTTCTATGCTCTCTTCATCAGTCAGCTAGAGCCAAAGAACTATCATGTTGCTTTGAGAGACAATCGATGGGTTGAAGCCATACAGCTTGAGCTACTTCAGTTCAAGAAACAGCAAGTGTGGGAACTGGTTCCTCTACCCCCAGGTAAGTGTGCAATAGGCACTAAATGGGTGTTTAGGAATAAAACTGATGAAAATGTGCTTATTGTTAAGAACAAGGCTAGACTGGTTGTACAAGGGTTTTCACAAGAAGAAGGTATTGATTATGATGAAACCTTTGCCCCTGTAGCCAGACTAGAGGCAATTAGATTGTTCTTAGCCTATGCTGCATTCCACCATCTTAAAGTTTTTCAAATGGATGTAAAAAGTGCATTTTTATATGGTAAAATAAAAGAAGAAGTTTATGTGTGTCAACCACAAGGTTTTGAGGATAATAAACATGCTGAATGGGTGTATAAACTTGATAAGGTTCTTTATGGGTTGAAACAAGCTCCTACAGCCTGGTATGAGACACTTTCCACTTTTCTTCTTAAGAATAATTTCACTTGAGGCTCCATAGATAAAACTTTGTTTATTAAGAAGGTGGATCAGCATAAGCTACTTGTTCAAATTTATGTTAATGATATTATTTTTGCATCCTCTGATCCCCAGTTGTGTGATGATTTTACCAAATTAATGAAAAAGAGGTTTGAAATGAGTGCAATAGGAGAATTACAGTTCTTTCTAGGCTTGAAAATCAAACAAAAGCTGATGGAACCTTTATTCATCAGTCAAAATATACAAAAGATCTTTTGAATAAGTTTGATTTACAAAATTGTAAGACCTGTTCTACTCCCATGTGCAACACCACACAACTGGATGCAGATCAGAAAGGTAAAGCTGTTGATGAAACACTTTACAGATGTATTGTTGGACCAAAAGAACCAATGAGCCAGATCAGAAAAACCTTAAGTCCCACAGACGTCACAACAACTTCTGAAGTCCACAAGTGCTGAAGACAAAGTCTCAAGACACAAGTGCTGAAGACAAAGTCTGAAGACAAAAGTGCTGAAGACAAAGTCTGAACACAAGTGCTAAAGACAAAGTCTGAAGACACAAGTGCTGAAGACAAAGTCTGAAGACACAAGTGCTGAAGACAAAGTCTGAAGACACAAGTGCTGAAGACAAAGTCTGAAGACACAAGTGCTGAACACAAAGTCTGAAGACACAAGTGCTGAAGACAAAGTCTGAAGACACAAGTGCTGAAGACAAAGTCTGAAGACACAAGTGCTGAAGACAAAGTCTGAAGACACAAGTGCTGAAGACAAAGTCTGAAGACACAAGTGCTGAAGACAAAGTCTGAAGACACAAGTGCTGAAGACAAAGTCTGAAGACACAAGTGCTGAAGACCAAGTATCAGACGTTGTCACAACAGCTGAAGAGGTCTTCTTCAGTAGTTGTGACGGTTTTCTTTGAGTAGTTTTATGTTTTCCTTTTCAGTAGTTTTGTAAAACGACTGAAGAGCTTGTTCTTCAGTCGTTGTAGTTTCAGTAGTTTCCTATCAGTAGTTTTATGTTTTATACATAGCACTCTGATATGTTCTCAGTAGTTGTGAACATTTCAGTAGTTTGTTAAGTTTTAGTTAATTTTGTAATAAATCTGCCAGATGTCACTATCCCGTGATATCAGCAGTGATTGCACTCTATATAAGGAGTGTCAACCTAATTGTAATTGGTGAATGATTGAGCAGAAACATTTGATATTATTGAAACATTCCTTTTCACGGAAATATATTCTCTCGTTACAACCGTATTTGTTCTTAATGCATAGGAATATCAAATTCTTGCTATAATTTGTCTAATTCTTGTTCTTATTCCGCTGCGTTACACTCTAATCCATCAAACTTGAGATCACTAATCCTGTCAAATGGTATCAGAGCTGGTTCATCATTGATCGATCTAATAATTGATCATTGAAACTGCTATCCAAGATCCAAGTTTGATTGAATTAGCATTTTTGCAAGAAACGGTTATAGAGATTGAATTTTCTGTGTTTTTGGTCATTCATCCTGAGATTTATTCTTTGTTTTCATTGAGTCTGTTGTGGTCTGTGTAAAATCTTTTAAAAGATTGAATTAAATTGTATTTGGTCCTAAAATGACTATTCCTTCCAATGATCCTCACAATACTGGTTCCTCAACCAAGCCTCCAATGCTGGTTAGGAGTAAGTATAACATATGGCAACGACGAATGCTCCATCACTTGTCTGTTAACAGCTCAGGTTGTTGGACATCAGTGGTACATGGTCCACACAAGCCTATGGTGAATAACCCAGAAACCAATCAAATGGTTCCGAAGAAGAAGGAACAATACTCAGATGAAGATCAGATACTGTTTGAGATTGATGCTAAAGCCCATGGAATTCTGGCAATGGCACTGCCGAATGAAATATATTCAGGGCTTATGTATCATGAAACTGCTCATGACCTCTAGAATGCACTGAAGGAAAAATTCAGTGGAACTGATGAGGTCTTAGCAACAACAGAGAAATCCTCGCCCAACAATATGAGACATTCTCTCATAGGAAGGGTGAGACACTGACTCAACAGTTTGAGCGGTTCTCTTGTTTGATCTCTGAATTAAAAATGGTCAAACATGAGTACACAAATAGCCAGATGAATAACAGATTTCTCAGATCACTTCCTGAGAGATGGGACACATATACTATTGTCCTACGCTCCAGTGCAAAATTGGACAAACTATCTCTCACCCAACTGCATGGGAAATTGCTCACATTTGAGAGAAAGATAGAACAGAAACGAAAACTGTCATCATCTGGAAAGCTCACTGATGATTTTGTACGAGGAAACACTGCCTTGGTAAGTCATGAGTCAGAGTATGCAAGATCAGAATGCCACTATGATGAGCATATTGATTTCACCTCAAACAATTCTAATCATGCCTTTGTGAGTGTTGATTGTCATTCTGGTAATAATAGTGACAATCTATGCTTTATCATGGATGATTTGAAGGGCATTGCTCATGATGATTTAGAAGATATGGATATTTTTAGCCAAATGGCCTTGATCAATATCAGATCTCAGAAATTCTACAAGAGAACTGGCAGGAAATTCCTGGACTCTCTGACAAAACCAAAGTCGGTTTTGACAAGAGCAAGTTGAAGTGTCAAAATGCCACAGGCTTGGACACTTTGCAAGAGAGTGTAGATTAACTGGATCTAACACTTCTGCCACCCTTTTTGACTTTTCCAAATAACAATTCACATCCAAAGGGCAACATTCTGCTGGTTCTAGTCATTCATCACACCCTCAATCTCCTGCATATTTTGTTCCTCAGGGTCAAATGCCATATCCTTATCCCTGCTATTATATGCCACAGTCAAATCAAGTTCAAGCACCTATAGTACCATAATCTCATGCACTACCAGAACCTCAACCATCTCCATCTCAATCACAACCTCATCACAACTTCTTCACACCTGGAGTTGTTGACTGGAGTAGCTTACCTCATAACTTGTCTGGTCACACTGAGGAATACTATGTTGGTGCTAGTCAACATGGTGGTGAACACCCTTTTGGAAATCTTGCTCTCATGGCCCTGGAGTCTACTGAGGGTTCCTGTTCAAATGCATCATCTTCACACATAACTCAGGTATCTTCAGAGGCTAAAGCGAAGTTATGTTCTGAATCATGCATAGCTACCTTTGTCTCTATTAGAGAGGCAAATGTAGCATTAATAAATCAAAAACTTGAGTTTGAGAAAACCATTTTCAAAAGAAAAGCTGAGTATGAGTCTGCTCTTAGCAATAAAAGTTATGAGATTGATAAGCTTAAATGCCAATTAAATGATGAAAAGGCCAAGCTAGAGGTTATTCTGGAAGACCACAGGAGTCTCAAAGAAAAACTTGCAGTGACCCAAGTTGAGTGTGAACGCTGGGTCTTATCATGCAAGGGATTCGAAATGCTTCTTAGCAAGCAAACTGCTTCAAATGTGAAGTTTGGCATTGGTTACAACCATACTGCTCCACCAACAGACTTTACTCCTAACTCCATAGTTAAGTCTGAAAGTGAAAGCAATCTCCAAACCACATTATCGTGTGAGTCATTCTCCAATGATAATCTAAGATCAGAGAATGAAACCAGTGTTAAGATCTCAACAAATAAATTGACTGATGGTCTAACTACTGAGACTCATATGAAGCTGAGTACTTCTTCATGTTGTTCCTCAATGTACCCCAAGTACTGAAAGAGACCCACATCTGAAAAGCATTTCAAATCAGTTGAAATACAAGGACTAACAACTGCTGAGGAATCTATCAAACAGTCTATTAGGACGGATGGAAAACAGTTGAATTACCAGTCTTCAGCTGTTACAAATCCTTTAGTACCTAGTACTGATAGGAGGAAAGTACTGAAGATCACACCTTCAGTAGTTTCCACTTCAGCAGTAAAGATGTCCAAGATGAAGAATAAACCATGTGAAATTTGTGGTAAATTCAATCATCTATCTGATGAATGTTGGTACAAAAAGGGTTTAAAGCTCCAAAGGGATGAGCTCATTAAACTAGAAATAAATAAAATGAAAACTGAGTTTGAGACCAAGTTTGTACCACAATCATCTCAACCTGATAAACCCAAAGCCTTACCCAAATCCACTCAGAAGGATACGGTTTATCAGAAGACAGCTGATATTGTTCCTCATGATAAACATAAGACTAAGTCTGTGAAATCTAAGAAGGAGGAAATGGTGAGTCACAGGAACTCATCAAAAACAAGCTTTGGAGTGTCAAATGAACTGAAAGCTCGAGCTTCAAATCAGACACAGCTTGTTATGATGGTTCAATATCTGTTAGGGAGAGTTAACCAACTTGAAGCCACTATGACCAAACCACTGGAGAGGAATTCCAGGTCCAAATCTATTTCTGCACCATCTCCATCTTCATCAGTTGTTAATCATGAGAAACCAGCTATGGTTAAATCTGTTGATAAAGTCAGTCCCAAAACCAAAAAGGTTTAGGTCTCTAAAGCTAACTAGTTTCTTATGATTGTGCAGGGTTCTTCAGCATGCCAAAGAAGCAATCGGTATGTGGACAGTGGAGGATCCATGCACATGACTGGGAGCAGCTCTCTTCTTCATGATTACTCTCAGGGAAAGAAGGGATTTGTCTCATTGGAAATGATGCTAAAGGTTACATCATTGGAAAGGGATTTGTGTCTAATGGAGATATTAGATTTGACGATGTCAACCATGTGGAGAATCTCAAATACAATCTGTTGAGTGTCAGTCAGATGTGTGACAAAGGACATGTTGCTCTTTTCACAAGCCAGAACTGTAGGATTCTATCTTCCAAGGTTCTGAGCCTGATTGACAAAGTACTGGATGATAATACTATCCTGAAGGCCAACATGATAGGAAGAGTATATGCCTTAGATCTGTCAAAGAAAATTGAGTTAAGAGGCCATCCATGCTTGTTCTCCAAGGCCTCTCTCCAAGAATCTAAACTGTGGCATAAAAGGCTGGGTCATGTTAATCTCAAAAACATGAATCAGCTGATCCACAAGAGTTTAGTGAGAGGTCTTCCAATAAAGGAGTTCAATTGTGATGAAATCTGCACTGCATGCTTAAAATGGAAAAAAACATAAAGTTTCATTCCCAACCATAGAAGAATCCAAGTCTAATGCCTGCTTACAACTACTGCACATGGATCTTTTTGGTACTATGAAGGTAATGAGTATGGCAAAGAAGAAATACTGTCTGGTAATTGTGGATGATTACTCTAGATATGTATGGACCTTCTTCTTGCATTCAAAGGATGAGGCTGCTCAGTCCATTATGAACTTTGAGTTACACGTTGAGAAGCAGTATTCCGTACCAGTTAAGTGTGTGAGGAGTGACAATGGTACTGAATTCAGAAACCACACTCTTGATGAGTTTTACTTGTCAAAGGGAATCAAGAGGCAGTATAGCATCCCAAGGACTCCAGAGCAAAATGGAGTAGTGGAGAGAAAGAACAGGACCCTCATTGAAGCTGCAAGGTCCATGTTGGCTGATTCTGGTCTGCCACTGACCTTTTGGGCTGAAGCTGTCAATACAGCCTGCTATGTACAGAATAAAGCCTTAGTAAATCGTGGTTGATGAAAACTCCTTATGAAGTTTTACATCATTTAGCCCCTTTGATTTCATTCTTTAGAGCATTTGGGTGTCCCTGTTACATTCTCAACACAAAGAATCAACTCCAAAAGTTTGATTCTGTAGCTAGTCATCCATCTGGTGTTACTGATGATGATGATGATATCAGTAATCACCTTTTCAAGTTTAGTGATCAACTGCCTGATTCAGCTAGACCTGATGTTCCTGTAGCTTCAGTAGCACAATCCACAACAAATGTTGATGAGATTTCTACAACTTCAACTTCCTTTGAATTACCATCTACTGATTGGTTTCAAGAAATGCTTCACCATCACCATCTGTTGCTGTTGAGCCTACTACAAACACTTGCACAGATCTTATTGTGTACCAAGATCTGAAGAATCACCTTATGTCTCAAATCATTGGTGATATCAATGCTGGCGTTTCAACAAGAAGTCAATTGTAAATTCTGCTTCTATGCTCTCTTCATTAGTCAGCAAGAGCCAAAGAACTATCACATTGCTTTAAAGGACAATGGATGGGTTGAAGCCATGCAGCTTGAGCTTCTTCAGTTCAAGAAATAGCAAGTGTGGCAACTGGTTCCTCTACCTCCAGGTAAGTGTGCAATAGGCACTAAATGGGTGTTTAGGAACAAAACTGATGAAAATGGGCTTATTGTTAGAAGAAGGCCAGACTGGTTGTACAGGGGTTTTCACAAGAGGAAGGTATTGATTATAATGAAACCTTTGCCCCTGTAGTCAGACTGGAAGCAATTCGATTGTTTTTAGCCTATGCTGCTTATGATAACCTTAAAGTTTTTCAAATAGATGTCAAAAGTGCATTTTGTATGGGAAAATTAAAGAAGAGGTTTATGTATGTCAACCACCAGGTTTTGAGGACAATAAACATCCTAATGGGTGTATAAGCTTGATAAGGCTCTCTATGGGTTGAAACAAGCTCCTAGAGCCTGGTATGAGACATTATCAAACTTTCTTCTCGAAAATAATTTCACTAGAGGCTCCATAGATAAGACTTTATTCATTAAGAAAGCTGGGCAGCATAATCTACTTGTTCAAATTTATGTAGATGATATTATTTTTGCATCCTCTGATCCACAGTTGTGTGATGCCTTTACAAAGTTGATGCAACAGAAGTTTGAAATGAGTGCCATGGGAGAATTACAGTTCTTTCTGGGTTTGCAAATCAAACAAAAGGCTGATGGAATTTTCATTCATCAGTCCAAATACACAAAAGATCTTTTGGAAAAGTTTGATTTACAAAAGTGTAAGCCCTGTTCTACTCCCATGTGCAACACCAGACAACTGGATACAGATCAGAAAGGTAAAAGTGGTTGATGAAACACTTACAGATGTATGATTGGGTCCTTGATGTACTTAACAGCTTCTAGACCAGATATTATGTTTGCTACATGTGTTTGTGCTAGATTTCAGGCTGCACCTAAGGAGTCTCATTTGATTGCAGTCAAGTGGATCTTTAGATATCTACAAGGCACTCCATCTCTAGGTTTATGGTATTCTACTAGACATTCTGGTAAATTAGTTGCTTTTTCTGACAGTGACTATGCAGGGTGTAAGTTGACAAGAAAGTCCACTTCTGGAGGATGCCAATTCTTAGGCAACTGCTTGATTTCTTGGCAGAGTAAGAAGCAGACCTCAGTTGCTACATCAACTGCTGAAGCAGAGTACATTGCTGCTGCAAGCTATACATCTCAGGTACTCTGGCTTCAAAACCAATTATTGGATTATGGCATAACAGAGACTAAGACCCCATTGTTAATGGACAGCTCTTCAGCTCTTTGTATTGTCAAGAATCCTGTCCAACACTCTAGGACTAAACATATTGAAATCAGACACCATTTTATTAGAGATTGTTTTTAAAAAGGTCTGATTGATCCAAAATTTGTTCCTAGTGCTGATGAGCTTGCAGACATTTTCACTAACCCTTGGATAGCACAACTTTCCAAAACCTAGTGTTAAGGCTTGGTATGCTACAGCTAGAATAAGTGACAACTACTGATGATCTCAGCTCACAAATACTGATGATCATTAGTTTATTATTGTCATATATATAAGTACTAAGTTATTTTCCCTCCGGAAGTTTTCTTTAAACTACTAGAGCTTAACTTCTCAGTACTCAAGTACTTTATTTGATAAAACAATTGATGTAGTTACAACAGCTGATGTAGCTACAACTACTGTTGTCAGAAATACGAATACGTACTGATGTCCTATGAAACATCTGAAAACAGATGAAAACGTCTGATGAGTACGTGTTGAGGACAGTATGAAACAGCTGAAAAGCAATGAATTGACGACAAGTACTGATGAGCCTTTTTCTCTTCAGTAGTTTCCCAACTGCTGTTTCTTTCTAAACAACTGAAGCAAAACCATGTCTTCAGTAGTTTCACAACTACTGATGACTAACACCAAGCCTTCAGTTGTTTACAACAACTGATGGTAAAACCAAAGTCTTCAGTAGTTTCCCAACTACTGATGACTAATACCAATCCTCAGTTGTTTCATCACCTGAAGTCAAAACTGTCTTCGGTAGTTTTATAACTACTGATGACTAAATTAGAGACTTCAGCTGTTTCAACGTCTAACGGTTAAAACCAAGTCTTCAGTTGTTTTATAACAACTGCTGATCACACCAATACGGTCAGTCATTCCAAACCTCGGAATGTTAATACCACGTCATCAGTAGTTTCAACAACTGATGACTAACACCAAACCTTCAGTCGTTTTCTAACCCTACCCTTTAAATACCTTATCTCCACCTTCAGAGTTTTTACTTTCTTCTCTTCTCAAACATAACGTTCAAAAACTCTGTAACCTCTCTTCACCAATGGCGACCATGCAACTAAAACCATGACACAACTGTGTTGCACATCTCACAAAATCGCCATACTGGACCAAGTTTCACAACGCCATTGACTTAATGGTTCAGTCACCTTACAAAACGGCTTTTCTGTTAAATCCCACCATATATGCCGAATCTCTTAACCAATTCTGGACAAACGTCACTCTTGTCTCTGAGGAGAATGACATAGAGTCTCTTCAATCATTTGTCCATCGTCAAAAAGTGGTCATTACTCCAGACACTCTTCACCAACCCTCAATCTAGATGATGCCACTTTCCCAACTGGTTATCCAAGGGCACAATAGATCAATCATTTGCCCAGCATGGATACCAGGGTAACCTGAGTGCATCTACCATATTGAAGAAACATTTCCAAGACGCCGAACGTCTCATCTTTCACATGGTAAATGTCTTCCTTGCCCCCAAGACTTCATCATGGGATCAAATGTCCACAAGGTGGCAACAGGTAATGTACTCCATCCTTGAGCAACAACCTTTAAATTTTTCTGAAATACTATTTTTAGAGCTCAAGGATATGGCCCAAAAAACTTGCTAACCGTTGGATATTATATCATCGGTTCATAATGGCCATAATTGAAAACCAGCTTCAAGCTGAGGGACTTCTTGGCCTGGGAGTCCCTGCTACGACTGTATTGCCTGAAGTATACTCCCGCACAACTCTGACCAATCACTAAAAATGGCTGCCACTGCGCAAACCCACGCAGCTGGAACCCACAGCCCCACCTCCAAATCCAAAGTCCCCACCAAACCCACTAAAAAGAAGGCAAAAAGGCTACTCAGGGAATGAGTCCCCTGAGGATGCCCCTGCAACACAAACACAGGCTATATCCACTGGTTATAACCCCCTAGTGGATACAAGGACTTCACCACCAACCGCTCAGGATTCCTCTCAAAAGGAGCCTGCAGCAACCAAAGAAGGGGTACCCACTAATCTGGGATCTTCCTCATTTGAGGAGATTGCCATTGAAGAGCACCATTATCCCCAGGTGCATACTGCTTTTACCCCATCTCCCACTGCAACCCCCCACAAAGTCCTACTCTCATTATTGCAAACGTGGTGGCTCAGCTGCATGCCTTTCCTCCTCCCCAACAAACACCAACAAAGGGGAAAACCACAGTAATTGAGGAAGAGGATCAACATGCTTCTGACAGCCCACAACACCAGGGTTTACTGTTCTATCTCCTGGTGTAGATATGCAGATACGACATCTGGTGAGGCTGCCACCTCTTCTGAATCAGCACATGATCAGACTGAGGCTGGTAACATAGCTAAGACCTCACCAGAGGCAACAGCTGATGAAGGACATCGTCCTGAGGCCGGAAGTCCCCAGTTCCAAGAAAAAGGGGCACATGCTAAAACTGGTCTACACCCAGTGCATGTACATCCTGCTACAAGCAGGAGGTCAGGTGATTCAGCATCTGCTGATGATGACCTGGCCTTCTTTTACGATGTTCTGGCCCAGAACACAATTCTGAGGAAGAAGTCAGTAGACTACAAAGACTACTTGACCAATTCTCTCAAAAAGCAAGTCCATCTGCCACCAACATAAACCCACAGATGCACACCTTCACCTGAAGGTCTCCCACACACTCAGCCACTCAAAACTTTCGAGCCACCAGCTTCTATTTCTGGCAGTGCTTCTCAGGGACAGAACCCCTCTGAGCAAACAGCTGCTATCTTTCAGCAATCCCTACCTCTCATCACCCCAATGATCACAGACATTGTGATCAAAACCATGGATGAGAGGCTTCCCTCAATCATACAACCCCTGGTGGAGGAGATTGTGAGCACAAGGCTTTCTGCTACTCAAACCCTTGCAACCAATGCAACCAAAAAGGGGGAGAGTCAGTCAGTGAAAGCAAAGAGGAAGAGCATAGAGGGGAAGAAAGAAAAGGAGACTGAGAAGGAAGAGGAGTTTGTGAAGGGAGCTGACATTGATCAAGTGGGTGAAAGTCACAAAGACTTTCATGTGACATATAAGAAGAGGAAGGTTGAAGGAAAAGAAAAAGAACTCGAACTCGATGAGATGATCAAAATGGCGGATGCTACACACAGTAAATTAATGGACTCCATTATTGATCAACTGTATAGACAGGGTTTCGATACTGCACAGCTTGACTCTGAGATTAGGAGACTTGAAGTTGAAGAAACTAACTCAAGATGGGCAAGTTATGATGCATTAGAAAGAGAAAGACTAGAGATCATGATCAGATTCATTGCAAAGTACCTTGGGAGATCATTGATCGAGATTAAGTCATGGACCAGGAACAGTATCTTGGCAATAACCACCAAGATCTGTTCGTCTGAAGCATACACTAAGGGATTGGTGATTGAAGCACTAAATGAGGCTGGTGCTGGGAACAGAAAGGAACTAGCAAAACACTCAAAAGCCTCACTCACTACAAGAATGCTAGAACAACCTGCAAAACCTCCCACTTCAAAATAACCACTACCACAACCCACTAAACCAATTCCTTTACCCTCAAAACCAACAGCCGATGATGCACCCAAGAAGAAGAAGAGAAGGGTGTTGAGGCTAGAAGAAGAAGAAGAAGAGGATGATGAGGAAGAACATAGGCTGCCTCTTTCCGCAGTCCTAACTTTGCCTAAAGCCAAACCTATGCCCATCACTCCCACCTCACAGATGGAAGCTGTGAGAGTAAAAATAGAAGAAGAATAGCAGCAAAAGCTTCATGATGATGAGACGTTGAAAAGCATAGACAAAACTTATGCCGCTTCTTCATCAATAATCAGTATGAAGAAAGAAGCTCTGAGATTGTACACCCTTGCTAACACATTTCAATATCAAAAGGAAAAGGTGAGAATATGGCCTGATCCTAGGGTGGCTCACAGAATTGTGAAGAAAGACATTCCTTCGAGATACAAGGGCCAAGTAAAAAGGATCGTAGATGAAGAGATCACAGTGGTCCTTGTAGTATCACCCTAGGAAATTGTAGAAGATTTCAAGAAGGCCTATGAAACTAAACAGCCACCCCAAAAGATGTTAGAGAACAGAGTAATTAAAAAGGGGTTAGTCTACAAGAGGCTTGAGAACTTCAAACAAAATGAGCTCAGTCTGTTACTTGAAGGTACTCACCTAGATGAGTTTGCATACAGACATATTACAACACTTGAGCTCAAAAATGGCAAACAGGCTAAGTACATTTCAGAGCTGTATGGGCGTGAAGGACTGATTGATGGTGGAGCTGAAAATCTTACCATGGAAGAACAAATTATGTTTCTCAGAGCGTACACCAGAGAATCCTACAGGCTTATACATGGGAAGTAGATTTCATGGATAGGACCATAGCCCTGTGTCCAGTTCCCCAAAGTCAAGGCTCTTATCCATACTATGCCAACCAAATTTCAGAAACCTATTCCCAGGCCAGTGCTTAATTGGGTCATCTTCTTAGCTGATCAAGAAGGAAAAAGACCAATCTTATCGCCAACAATAAGTGGGACCTCAATAAAGTTAAGGTTTTGGCTGCATTGGTTCAGGGGGAGTTTGTTGGACCAAAGGAACCAATGAGCCGGATCAGAAAAACCTTAAGTCCCATAGACGTCACAACAACTGCTGAAGTCCACAAGTGCTAAAGACAAAGTCTGAAGACACAAGTGCTGAAGACAAAGTCTGAAGACACAAGTGCTGAAGACAAGGTCTGAACACAAGTGCTGAAGACAAAGTCTGAAGACACAAGTGCTGAAGACAAAGTCTGAAGACACAAGTGCTGAAGACAAAGTCTGAAGACACAAGTGTTGAAGACAAAGTCTGAAGACACAAGTGCTGAAGACAAAGTCTGAAGACACAAGTGCTGAAGACCAAGTATCAGACGTTGTCACAACAGCTGAAGAGGTCTTTTTTAGTAGTTGTGACCTGTTGTGACGGTTTTCTTTGAGTAGTTTTATGTTTTCCTTTTCAGTAGTTTTGTAAAACGACTGAAGAGCTTGTTCTTCAGTCATTGTAGTTTCAGTAGTTTCGTATCAGTAGTTTTATGTTTTATACTTAGCACTCTGATATGTTCTCAGTAGTCGTGAACATTTCAGTAGTTTGTTAAGTTTTAGTTATTTTTGTAATAAATCTGCCAGATGTCACTATCCCGTGATATCAGCAGTGATTGCACTCTATATAAGGAGTGTCAACCTAATTGTAATTGGTGAATGATTGAGCAGAAACATTTGATATTATTGAAACATTCCTTTTCACATAAATATATTCTCTCGTTACAACCGTATTTGTTCTTAATGCATACGAATATCAAATTCTTGCTATAATTTGTCTAATTATTGTTCTTATTCCGCTGCGTTACACTCTAATCCATCAAACTTGAGATCACTGATCCTGTCATGTATGATTGGATCCTTGATGTATTTAATAGCTTCTAGACCAGATATCATGTTTGCTACTTGTGTTGTGCTAGATTTCAGGCTGCTCCTAAGAGTCTCATTTGATTGCAGTCAAGAGGATCTTTAGATATTTGCAAGGTACACAATCTCTAGGTTTATGGTATTCCACTGGACACTCTTGCAAATTAGTTGCTTATTCAGATAGTGACTATGCAGGGTGCAAGTTAACTAGAAAGTCAACTTCTGGTGGATGTCAATTCCTAGGAAACTATTTGATTTCTGGTAGAGTAAGAAACAAACATCTGTTGCTACATCCACTGCTGAAGCAGAGTACATTGCAGCTGCAAGTTGTACTTCTCAGGTACTCTGGCTTCGTAACCAACTTTTAGATTATGGCATTACAAAGACTAAGACTCCATTCTTAATGGATAGTGCTTCAGCTCTGTGCATTGTCAAAAATCCAGTCAAGCACTCTAGGACCAAACATATAGAGATCAGACATCATTTTATTAGGGATTGTTTTGAAAAAGGTCTGATTGATCCTAAGTTTGTGCCTAGTGCTGATGAGCTTGCAGACATTTTTACTAAGCCTTTGGATAGTTCAACTTTCCAAAACCTAGTGTTACGGCTTGGTATGCTGCAGCCGGAATAAGTGATAACTATTGATTATCTCAGTAAATAAGTACTGATGATCATTAGTGACCATATCACATATAGTACTGATTCTGTTAAAACAACTGATAAAGTTACAACTACTGATGTCAGTCAAAAAAGTTAAGTACTGATGTCCTATGAAACAACTGAAAAAAGCAAAAAGGCTGATGAGTAAGTGTTGAGGACAGTATGAAACAGCTGAAAGGCTATGAATTGACGAAAACTACTGATGAGAACTTTCTCTTCAGTTGTTTCTACAACTGCTGTTTCATCCTAAACAACTGATGACAAAACCATGTCTTCAGTAGTTTCACAACTACTAATGACTAACACCAAGTCATCAGCTGTTTACAACAACCAATGACAAAACCATGTCTTCAGTAGTTTCACAACTACTGATGACTAACACCAAGTCATCAGCTGTTTACAACAACTCATAACAAAACCATGTCTTCAGTAGTTTCACAACTACTGATGACTAATACCAAGTGATCAGTTGTTTACAACACCTGAAGACCAAACCAGGTTTTCAGTAGTTTCACAAATACTGATTACTAAAACCAAGTCTTCGGTTGTTTTCAAACATCTTAAGTCAAAACCATGGTTTTCAGTAGTTTTATAATTGCTGATGCCTAAAACCAAGACTTCAGTTGTTTTAACTTCTAAAAGTGTAATACCATGTCATCAGTTGTTTAAAACTACTGATGACTAACACCAAACCCTTCAGTCGTTTTCTAACCCTTACCCTATAAATACCCAATACCTAATCCTTCAGAGCTTCATCCTCTTCAAACCTAACATTCAAATCTCCAAAACTTCTCTCTCATTAATGGCGACCATGCAGCTCAAACCACGACATAACTGTGCTGCCTACCTCACAAAATCCCCTTTCTGGACAAAGTTCGATAACGCCATTGATCTAATGGTCCAATCTCCCTACCAAACGGCCTTCCTTCTAAATCCCACCATTCATGCCGACTCCTTACACCAGTTTTGGACGAACGTCACCCTTATAACTGGGGTGTACAACACCGAGTCTCTCCAGTCGTTCGTCAACAACCATCAAGTGGTCATCACTCCGGAAATCATTCGCCAAACCCTAAACTTAGATGATGCCACTTTCCCCGCTGGGTATCCAAAGGGCACAACTGATTTATCCTTTGCCCACCATGGATATCAGGGAAACCTCAGTGCCTCTACCATCTTGAAGAAGCATTTCCATGATGCAGAACGTCTTATCTTTCACATGGTAAATGTTTGCTTAGCTCCTAAGACTTCCTCTTGGGATCAAATGTCAACCAGGTGGTAGCAGGTATTATTCTCTATCCTTGAGCAACAGGATTTAAACTTTTCTGAAATTATTTTTCTTGAACTTAAGGATATGCCCTTAAAACCTCTTTCTAATCGATGGATATTATATCCTCGGTTCATTATGGCCATCATAGAGAATCAGCTGAAAGCTGAGGGACTTGTTGGCCTTGGAGTCCTTGCAATGGCTGTATTGCTTGAAGTATACTCCAGGCACAACTCTGACCAAACACTAAAACAGGCTGCCAAGCTGCGAAAACCCATGCAGTTGGAACCCACAGCCACCACCTCCAGATCCAAAGTCCCCACCAAACCCAAATCCAAAAAGCCAAAAAAGGCTACTCAGGGAGATGAGTCCCCTAAGGATGCCCCTGTACCACAAACACAGGAAGCACATACTGGTATTAATCCCCCAGTTGTGTCAAAGACTCAACCTGCCAAAGCCGCATAGGTATCCTCTCACCAAGATCCTATTGCTACCAATATTGTGGAACCCACACTGCTGGAACCTATCTCACTTGAGAGGGTTACCATTGAAGAGCACCATTCACCCCGGGTGCTATTTGCTTCTACCCAATCTCCCACTGGAACCGCCCCCCAAAGTCCTACATTAATTGTTGCAAAAGTGCTGACTCAATTGCACTCCTCACCCCCTCCCCACATACCAATTACAACTGGGAATACCTCTACCATTGAGGGGGAGGACCAAAGTGCATGTGATAACCCACAGCATAGGGGTTACCATGTTCCATCTCC